>RJWH01000009.1:1040147-1491529 GCA_004363575.1 Solenodon paradoxus
TTTGATATGCATTTAAAATTATTATTGCCAAAAATGAAAGACACTCTATGATTAAATTTTCCTCCTTTCCTCATAGGGATTAAAAAAAAAAAAAAAAAAAAAAAGAGATCATCAGTTTAAAACAGAGTTTTCCTATGCATTTACAAAGATATCTGTCGATGTTTCCTAGGCAGTTTAATCCTGTAATAGGACTTTGAACAGTGTCTCATTTTATGCATATAACTGACTTTTTCTAACTCCTAGGTTCCCTGAGTTCTCTCTCTCTCTCTCTCTCTCTCTCTCTCTCTCTCTCTCTCTCTCTCTCTCTTTCTCTATGTATGGACATAATAATTTCTCTGTCTTTATACACACACACACACACACACACACACACACACACACACACACAGAAACACACACACACTCTTTCTGAGCCCCCACCCTCATAGACTTTGTCTCTTTGTCTCATTAGAAGCACATATACCCTATTGACCTTTGAGTATTTCCTTCTCTAGTAACTCAGGAGTGGACAGACTCTAGCTATCTATATTTTCCTACTTTTTTTCTCTACACTTCTGGAAATAAAAGTATATAGATACTTTATATTTTTGGAATTTCAGTTCAAATTATGATAGCAGAATAGATATATAATAAAAATAATTAGAAGTTGTTACATTTTGAGGCTTCATTAACGATCAAGTCCTTGTGCATTTTATAAAACTCTCTGAATTTCATCCACTCCTACAACTGAATTATACTTATGTATCATTATTATAAAATTGGTCATGATCCTAGTTATTTTTCTTTACTTTAAACATCTTTATTTAGTTAGCTATTCATTTTGTTTTTTCACCCCGAGCCCCTGGTCTCAAAGTCAGGTCCTTGGCTATAGATGTTCCACATACCAGTATCTCAGCTGCCTAAGCCATAAGGGTAAACCCATAAATATTTCTTAATGTTGGGCACCACAGTTCAATTAATAAACCAACTCAAAATTTAGAATTTTGTTTTATTGTCTCTTACTATAACTCGGCAAAATACACTTTACCACGTGAAACAGAGACTCAGCCACTGACTTTATGAAACATGCCTTCCTTGGACAGATAGACAAAGAACAAGTCAATTATATTTATCCATGCACCATCATCATTGCTTGATGGTGGTTAAATAAGAGATAGTTTATTTATTTTCTTAGAACTGCCATAATAAAGCACTGCAAATTAGGTGACAATTAAAACAAATTAAATGTATTCTGGAGACAACCTTGAAATCAAGGTGTCATCCAGGTTAGTTCCTTCTTGGGAACTCGGATGGTGACATATTCCCTGACTTTGTTTCTTATGGTGGCTGCCATCCTGGGCACCCCCTGGTGTATAGATGTATCATTCAAACCTGTCTCTGCCTTCAGGTGATATTCTCCTTTCTCTGTGTGTACTTGTTACATGAGTAAAGATACTATTCATTGGGTTTTGGGCCCATCCTTATCCCGCATGACATCCTCTTAATGAGTTATATCAACAAAGATCCTCTTTCCAAATATAGACTCATTCTGAGATTTCAGATGGATGCGAACTTTCTGGCACACTATTCAACCCACAACAAATACTAACAAGAATTCCTCTACTTACTGAAAGACAAGCTAAAGCAAGATGGTGTCCTTGAATTTATTAGTCCGCTATTCACTGACCCTCTCTTTTGTGAGGAATAAGGTCTACATGTATTTTCAGGGGGCAGGAAGTTGAATCATGGATGACTGCCTTATCAGTCTCCACACTATTCTTTGAAAAGCATTACAGAAAGTCAGGTCACATAGTCACTTACCCAGAACAGCAGTTTCTGATAATAAAATGCACACTTGTTTTCATTTAAAGCTGTAGATTTGCAATTTATGCAACTACATAGGACAACTACTGAAATGAACTTTAGATAACTAAATATCTGTTATCTAGATCTTCTCAGAAAAACTTTGTATTAAGAACCAGGGCTTAGAAATAAGTATATCAATTGAAATTGATGAAAAAGAGCATTCTATTTGATAGTAAACTATAAAGGCAGACATTTAGTAAACACAGACATATACGAATAAAACACAGGATATAAGGTCATCCCCATAACTTGCACTCATATTTCAAGAGAAAATATCTTATATTATGTAGTTATATACCTGGTTAGAAAACAAATTCACTCATTCTTCAGTTCTTGAATCTTAAATTCTTGCTATGACAGGTTTTCTGTGAATCTAGTTAGAATTTTTACTCAGATCTGTCCTTCCTTCCACCCTGCATGCTCTTGTACTTTCATTTTGTCTTATAATAAAGTAAATTGTGACTATGGCTGGAGTAACAGTTAAGAACATTGATTCCAGAACCAGATGTCTTGTGTTCATACCTATGGTCCACCACCATGTGAATGTGGATAGGCACTTTACCTCTTCGTGCATTGTTCTTCTTATTTGTAGGATTCAGAGATAAAAATAGTCATGCCTTATAAAAATATTATTAGTATTAAATGAGTTAATATTTCTAAAGTGTTATGCTTCATAGTGTTAGATAGCTAAAGCTCAGCTAAAACAAAGGCTTTCTGATGGTTGTCTTGTGTCTTGCATCTGTTATTCTTCATTCACCAAATACTATGTTCTGAATTTAATGTATGTGTACATATGTTTTATATATATATACAATGCAATAATAATATGCATATGATTTCATTGAATTGAGATGAATTAACTTAGCAAAATTCCCCTCCCTACATAAAGATTAATTTTATCTAAGGAAAAGAAGGATTCCTGTCCTTCTTGGAGGTTGACAGTCCTTGGTAAAGTCAGGAACTAACTGATCAGGGATCATCTAGCATAGTGCTTAACATTGTGTAAAGCCTTTTGCAAATGTATTTCTTAACTTCTCTTTCCCATGCTAAATAATTCAGCTCAAAAGCTATTATCATTTATAGCCTTTTACAAGAACTTCAGAAATATATCTCAACTTCTGTTCCTCCACATGAGCTTTGTGTTCCTTGAGAGTATTATTTATACATGTAACCACAGTAAAATTGGAAGACTTGATAGGATTATGTAGGCCAGTGGTATCAACTAGTGATGCACATCACAGCCCAACTTGGAATTTAGATTTGTCTTTTTATAGATGACTGAGGGCTACCACCAGATATTTCAGTTATATAAAGCAATAGGGTAGTGACTTCATGTTTTAATTCTGAAGATAGGACTTGATATAAATAATGGTCTACTATATTTATCGACAGAGCAACCAAATAATGTTGACAAAATGTAATGTACCCACAAATAACTAGGGGAGTCTTGAAAATGTAGATTCTGACTCAGCAGATCTGTAGTATGGCCCAGGATTCTGCATTTCCCATAGCTTTAGCTGCTGCCGCTGCTGGTTCAAAACATTACAATTTCAGTATTAAGGGTCATGATTAATATTCCAAAATATAAATTTTCTCATGTGTAAAGTGGAGCTACTCTGAAAATTAAATTTGCAATGTATAGAAAGTGGCTGTATCACATAGTGTGGTATAATAGGCATTTGACAATTTATTAGTACCGTTATTATGGCCAGCTTCATGGGCTTGGACCTGTACAATTGCACAGAATTCTGTAAAAGGGTTCTATGTTTAGCTTAATGCTCCACTTGAATTCTTGATTATCTTATCTTTAAACTTGTCTTTTGTAAATGAATTTTAAGAGACAATGGGGTAAGAATGTGAGTAGAGGAGTTACTATAAATGCCTAATGATTATTAACGTTCTTTCTCAACCATTTGCATTGTAAATTCATAAGTTTTCAAGACCACAGCATTCTGAGGGAGCCAAAGTGAATTAGAATTCAGTAAGACAAAAAGTACAGGGTAAGTATGCTATATCTATCATTAAGTAAGTTAGGACACACTTTCCTGAAGAGACCACACATTTCATTTGAACCAGTGCTTGCTTTGAGTGAAGAATGAAGACAGCTGCAATCTACAAATCTTGAACAATTCAGAATCCCTATCCTATCTTTTCATACTCATGTTACTTCGTTGCTTCCCTGTCTATCAGCTTACCACTTACACTACATTGAAATATCTTAGAAGGAAAGACAGAGGAATCTAATGCTCTTTCTTGCTTAATTTTTCTTATCTGTATTAGGTGAAAGGTAGAGAGCATTGTAGAAATATACATATCAAAGGTGAAAAGCAAACAGTTGAGTCAGTTTGGTATAATATATATGCTGTTCTGGTAAGAAGAAAATATATATGGAATTATGAGTTTGAAATATGAGTTGTGCAATTCTGGTGATTCATGTAACAAGTTTAGTGCCCACATATTTGCATTTAAAATTGGCATGTTACAATATAAAGGTGAATGATAAAAATCATGCTAGTAATTTAAATTTAATTTTTCAGTAATTAGAATGACACAAAATGGCAAATAAAAGACACTGACAAATTGAATGAGAGATCATGAAATATAGGAAAAAAGTTTTGTATTTTAATCTCTTTATGGGTAGTATTTCTCTGTTTTTTGACCTGGGGCTCCAATATTTTCATTTTATACTGAGTCTCACAGATTATGTGATTGACCCTGCTATCATTGTAATGATTATCAATGGGTCTGGGCTTTCGCTTGAAAATCTCTGGTGAATCTAGAAATAATTTTTCAAAATTCATGTTCAGATCAAGAAACTATCTTTTCTACTGTTGAGAGCAATTCTAATCCTATAATTTCAAATCTAAAAATATTTTTAATTGTACAAAAATTGGATTCTGAGGAATGTCTGGTGACTAGTTTATATTTTTTTCAGATTCTTGTCTAGGAAAAAAATATCAGCATAGTGTTCCATCTGTCTCATCTAGGAGAGGTCCCTCCTTTCTCTGAATGCAAGCAGTATTTTATTGACCACACCTGAGACACAGTCCTTGCTCTCTCCTATACTTTTGACTACTCAGAGTGCTTTAGCTCCCTAATTATATGAGCCTTGGTGTCCTTTCTTAGACAACTGTTCACATTGAATAGAAGATTTCCACACATTGCAATCTAATTTCTTCCTGATAAGTGAATGAGTAAATAGGCTAGGTATTCAAACAAACTCTGAACCAATTTTAATAATTATCAAAGGAAGGAGGGTCAGATTCTGAAGCATTCTGTTAAATTCTAATTTTGACGGCATTTATGCTTTCACCAGCGAGAAAGCAGCAATGTGTCAATTATCATAGAGTGTTGTCTTCATCTTCCTGGAATGGGGCTGTTTGATTCCACTATTTCAATTTATTATTGTGAGATAAATAATTGTACTTACAATTGAAAGTGAGCAGGAAGACATTGGACACAATTTATAGAGGTAAGCATGGCTGAAGTTGATCTCAACTGATGGAACTTTCCCCCCTATTTAGACATCTCTAGATCCGTATTCCATTCATATAATCCCATTCCAAGCTGCAAAGACTTTCACCGCATATATATCGTCCTGCACAATTGACTCACTCCCTTGTATGTGTGTATGTGTGGGGAGTTCACTCTCCTCTGGTGCTTCATGAATCATCTAGTGCCAGAGGCAGTGAGAATACAACATTGATGGACCAATGGGCTGATCCAATATGGCAAATCCTATATTCCTGTTTGGGTACAAATGAATAAGCTCATATAGTTCTGCACACATTCAACAAAATGATGAAAGGGAGAAAAAAAAAAAACAAATGGAATTTCCTGATCATTGCATTCCACTTTATTTCTCTGTTTTAACTTTGTAAGTGAATTCAATGTCTGCAAAAGGCGATTGATGGCCTAACAGAAATAGAAAGAAAAATGTTAAAGCCCCAAACCACGATTTGAGCACTGTTAGTCTTGATTCTCTTCTCCTACTGGAATCCTCAGCTGGGCTCGTCATCTTGCAGCTTTCAAAGTTCATCTCAGCATTTCGGAGCTAAGGGATTGCAGATTCTGCAGGACAGTGGGGCAGCCCTGTATCTGCTGCCTTATATTAGGAGGGAAGTAAGTAAATGAGGACAAAGAGATGAAGGATGAGGAGGTGTATATGAGAGAAGAAGATAATGCTTCAATTTGTCTCTAAATCTCTCAAATATCTGCTCCAAGAGACCCTTGTCAATCATTTCACCTTCTCTATAGCTTACCCTACCTACATTTTCAACTCTCAACTTTTTAGAGTGCACTGAAATTTAATTTCTCTGCCTCGCTCATTCTTGTGATATATATTCTCCTGCCCTGCCTCCTGTATGAAGTCTTCCTTAATCAACCCAGATCACAATATTCCTCTGTCATGAAGAACTTGTGAAGGATTTATTATAAATTACTTGCTTGTCATCTTGTTACTCTGCATTTTAATTTTTATTTTGTACAAACATTTTTTTCTTTCATTAAATGAGTCAATTAACAATTAAAGGAAAGTCTCAATTCTTATCTTTATTGCAGTTCCTGGCAGTACCTTTTATATTAAAAATTACTGTTATCTTTAAACTAGGTATATGTAAGATATATATACTATTACTAAGTAATTTTCCTTCTGTATATTTTAAATATTCAATAGAAAGTTAAAAAGAAAAGTAATTGATTCTTCTTCTATACTGGCTAAAAATAAAGATAGGGCCTATATTTCCAAGTGTGAAGATATGTAAACCTAAGTGAATCCTTCTTGGATGGTGTCATCTTAGGTCCATGACAACTGATTGCCCTCTTCTAGGAATAAAGCCAGAATCCTTTTCTAGAAACTTTGATGCATTCATACCCAAAATTACTTTAGAAGAACAAAGACATCTGAGATAAAACTTCATAATATTCTTGTCGGTGCTCTTATACAAATCTTTTACTTGGATGATAAGAAGTTACATACTAGGGAGGGGAATAAAAAAAAAATCCTGGAGTTTTGAGGGTGGTGCAAATCTTGCTTCTGTTCCATTCACCAGCTTCAGTCTCTATTACCTCTATGTGAAAATTACCTTCTAATTTACTATTACTTCTCATGACTGCCTCAATGGCGGGATTCAAATTACCTTCTTAGTTTAGGGAAACTTAATTGTTCTCACAGCTATACACAAGGTCACTCAAGCATTACCTTATCCCAAAAGCAGTCTTATTTTTACCTTCCTTCTTTTCCTGTTGAGTGTCAAGGGCCAGGAAGTATGATTTCAACCTAATTATATCTAGGTGGAAAAAGGAGAAAGAAGGATAAACCCATCCATCATAACCCAATCAGGTAATTTAAAACATCAGGGCATATTAGCCAGAAAGCAGACAAGAATGAACAGGACAAATGTACAAAAGGTCCAATGGGCATAAACAATATATGCAATGCAAGGAGGCAATACTGCAGAAAGAGCTCAAAAATAATTGAATGCGAACACTATACATAAATCCAGATGAGTTTCAAGCTGTGACCTTGAGGTGAAAAGGCTCCTTAAACTGCAACCAAAGCTCTCTATTCTAAAGGGATTAAATTTCCGAAAATCATTCTCTTTCTTTGCATTCATGTTTCCCACTTTGTAGTGTTCATATAAAAAGGGCAGATATACCAACATTTCAGTGTTTACTTTCTTGTGTTTCTTTTCTTCCCAGATAGCTGTTATTGGCTTTACTGCAGATCAGAGTGGGTGAGACTTTTTCACCTTCTGATTATGGTTTGTAATTGTCAATACCAGGTTAGCAAGCTTTCTAATGGAAATTACCAGCACAGGGAAGAATGATAAAGCAATCTGCTCAGGTGGGAGAAGTACAGACAACTAAGCCCAAGTCATCTTTTCCAGGGCTTACAATAATTATGAGAGCAAATTTAATAAAGTTTTGCATGAAACTTGTCACAGAATAACCCTACATTCTATTGTTGCCATTGTATTGCAAACTATAGAATACCAACAAAGAACTAAAATGATCACACACAATCTAGGAAAGGCTTTATCTTGACTGCTTTTCTATGGCCTCAGTGTAACATTTGAATCCACCTCTGAATATAGAATTTCCTGTGGCATTCATAAGCATGAATTTTCCTTTCTTGCCAGACAGGTGGCAGTGATTACAGAATTCAAACTTAGTCCACATGGCAGCTACCACAACAGACAGTGGTTTCTGAGTTCAGAACTTGAAAGGATTAAAACTGGATTAGGAAAGGGAAGGATGTATTCCCGACGGGCAATATTTATAACAAGGAGAAGGTATTGTCTACCTCCTCTACAAGAATAAGAAGGAGGAAAAATGAATCCCAGCCATGATTCTCGAAACGGCAAGATGTGGGCAGGACTTAAGAAATACACCTTTCTAATTCCCAGGGAATTTATGTGTGTATGCCTAAGTATCCAATTAGCAGGCACAGATGCCATTTTGCATTAAAAAATATAGGGTTTTACAACTGCAAACCAGCTGTGCCCATAAATTTCACCAATCACTCTGCAGAGGTCTACCCAGAATTTAGTCTTAAACATTAAGCAATTTTTCCCCTGCATTAAAATAATCAAGGATTGGTATTTTTGTCTAGTATTTTCTTCATGGAAGAGTAGGAAATCATAATGCAGGTACAATGGTAAAACTCACCAGAAATAGTTGATTTCTGACTCATGAAAATTCTTCTTTCTAAATCATTTCTGTCCACTGGATTTTCACTCACTGATGAGAATGTTCTGTATCTCAGTTGCCACAGTGCAGATGGCGCCACTCAACACATGTGGCAAACGAACACTGAAAATTTGGCTAATACCCTCCTGGGACTGTATTCTTAATTTTGTGTTTGATTTAACTAGGATAAAGTTAAATGGCCATTTGAGTGGTTATCATATTGAAGAGCACAATTCACATCATTCACATTGTTGATATGTCAATAAATTGACAAACAAGTGTGAAGTCAAGTAGACATCTGCTGCTTAACAGCCATGAATCTTCATCACACAAGTTAATTTGGGAAAGGGACATTTTCTTCATCTGGTAAATGCTACTAATTATGGCTCTTCCAGTATTACTGGATGGTTAAATGCAAAATGTATGCCTTTTTAGCCTCTTGCCTGACCCAAGGTATGTCTTCAATTGTTTTTATATCTTTATCTTGCCTTCCCCTTTCTTTTCTCCCATCTTCCCTACCATCTTTTCTTACTTTGACAGATAAAATAGATAAACTGTATAAAGCTACAAATAGATTGTACTTGATAAAGAATATTATGATACTGATCACTTGACCAATGCATGATTCTAAATCAATAACTTAAAAGAAGTTTGCTTACCACCTAACTAACCCACAATCAACAACTAGGAAGCAATGCCAGAATAGCCAAGGCAAACTGTGTTTATTTCTTTTCTTACTCTTTTAACTTGTATTGAAATGATGATTTTAAAAGTTTATTTAAAGTCTCCTTGAGAGAAAAATGATTTTTTATTGAATCTAGTAGAACTGTTGTAGATAGTGAAATGGTAGGATTAAAAAATATAACAAAAATGGAATAGGGAACAAGATAGAGAATAGTTCAATGTGGTGAATTTGAAATGATTGTCCATATTTTATACTCTTTATTTTATTATATTTAATAAATATTCAAAAAGTTAAATATCCAATTTCGGAACTGATTTGTCCAAATAACATAATTGAAGCCCCTGTAAAGATGTGCTTTGAATGAAACAATAAAGACTGCTCAAACCTCTGTCCTCCTATACCATTTCTTCCTGCTTCTAGTTGGTTACTTTAGAAAAAGACACAGCACTTATGACTGATTTATCTAGCCTATTCTTTATATCTAACCATCCACTGCCACATGCTGCTTATTTTCCCTATCTTTGTCTTCTTTCTACATATCTCTTTTATTTTAGTCATAGGTATATATGTATATATTATTATTATCATTATCATTAATATATATATATTAATTGAGATAGCATTGTTAACAACATTATAGATGTTTTAGGAGTACAGATTCGAACTTCTTCTACTGTCAGATACTGAACATCAAGCCTACCACCAATGTTCTCATGATTTTCCACCACTGTGTATTGAACAACCTCTATACTTTGCTTTCACCTGCTATACCCTTTCCCTCTGATTATCTCAGTTATGTTGTCAGAATCTACATGTTTGCTTTTGTTGTATTTTGTCTGTTCATTTTGCTTTATTTTTTAATGTATATTCAACATGTAAGTACAGTCAGAGGTATTCTCTTATTTCTCTAAGCAGAATATATCTCGACTTCCATGTTTGTTGTCGCAAAAGGCAATGTTTCATCATTAATTTACATACATAATTGAATAGTATTCGCAATGTATCTATGCCATATCTTCTTTGCCCACTAATCTTGAACTTAGGTTACTTCTATATGATGGTTATTGTAAACAGTGTTGCAAAAAGCATAGGCTTGTATGTATCTTGTCTAATTAGTGTTTTCATCCTTTGGATAGACACTTAGAAGTGGAATTACTGGATCATAAAGTTTTCCTAGTTTTAATTTTTTGAAGTGCCTTCACTATTTTCCAAAAGGTTCTGCAGCAATTTTTATCTCCACTAACACTGTGGAGGGATCCTTTATTTCCAAACCCTTCACCATCTTTGCTATTTATAGTCTTTTTGAGATAGGGCATTTCTAATTGTTTTGATGTGATATATCATTTGCTTTCGATTTGAATTTCCCTGATAATAAGCTATGAAGAAAATTTTTCATGTTCCTTATGAAACTGTTTATGTCTTTTTTTGAAATAATATCTATTTAGATTTGATGCCCTTTTTTAAATTTTTTAAATTAGCTTTGTTGGATTTTCTTTTTTTGGTTAAGTTGTAGGAGGACTTTATATATCTTGGATATTAATTCAATATTGGATGTATAGTGTGCAAATGTCTTCTCTCATTTAGTAGTATATATCTTTGTTTCAATGATAGTTTTTTTTACTGTGCAGAGTTTAGTTTAGTTTGATGTTGTCCAATCTGTTTACTTTTTGTTTTTATTTCCCTTGTCATTGAAATCAAATCCTTAAAGAGTTTTCTAAAATCAATCTCCTCTATGTTTTCTTCTATGTATTTTATAGTTTCAAATCTTGAATCCATATTGAAATATTTGTGTGGATGGTGTTAATGTACTAGTTTCATTCTTTTGCATGATCAGTGTTCTCAGCACCACTTGTTGAAAAACTTTTCTCTGTTGTTTGAGTTAGCTTCTTTATTATAAGTTAACTTTCTACGTATATAATACACTGTGTAATTTATTTTATACATACACATACATATATAGATATCTAAGATAAAGTAAGTGAAAGTTCAGTGTTCCTCTTCATATATATAACTAGCTTATTTCAGGACTCTCAATTCTATTCCATTGATCAATCTCATTATTTTTACTTTGTTTATTTGGCTGCTTTATTTTCTTGATGCTTTTTTTCTTTTTGGTATAGTCAACATAACTGAATTACTTGATTTAAAGTATCCTAGTTAGCACTTGGTAGGTAATGGAAGAAAATCTTAAGTAGCTACTTTTTGCATGAATTTTATGTTTTTATTATTGAATCCACCTACCAAGAATGAATCATAAATTAGTTACATAACTAAAATCTACCAGAAAACCATTGACATGTTTGACTGCAAATGATTCAATGTGAAGATTACACTTTTTTTTTCCTCTGACAATCTATGTTACTGCAGTAGACCATTTAGACTGAGCATATCTAAAGAGAACACATGTAAAGGAACCTCAATGTGAGAAGTAAAATAATCAGCATTTTGAAAAAAGTTTAGGCAATATTATTTCTTTATAAATAAATTGAATAACATATACACTCATTGTAAATGTTGAAGGGTCAAACAAGTAGATCAGATTTAAAGAATAATTGAGGTATTTATGTCAATAGCAGCAAAGGCCCTACAGGATAATCGCAATTTCAATGAAAAAAAAGGGCCACCAAGAGAATTGCTTAATTTTGTTGATTGGCGTAGGTTAAAATCAAGTTGTGATAGACAATAAAGTGTCAAAAACTCAAAGAGAAGATCTGAACTGTCTGAGAAGAGACTGTCAGTCATATCCCACAGATCTAAGGGCTTTCCTCGAAGTTCCTACTAAAGCATATAAACCTTCTGCTGAGCCTTTGTATTTAAGTGCACATATATCAATGTTCACACATGCCATTTAATTCTTAGCTATTGGGTTCAGTGACTATCTGTCAATATTTTATCATTTTCATAAATGATAGGTGAGAGAAATATAATAGAGGTGACCCTACAGGACTTCAGCTTCAGGATTTGGGGATTAAGCCGAAACCTGGTGGAAAACAATTGTCTAGGAACTGGTTGAGATCAGGGTGCTCTTTTGCTGATTTGACAAGATACTTATTATATTTGACTGTTATGGAAAAGTGAGCATTCCTATAGAACAGTAAGATTGTCATAGAAAAATCAAGAAATAAAGAGGATACCAAATGTCAAAATGAAACATTTCTTACTGATACTCCCTAATATTTACATAATAATTTTACCTATTTATATAATTTTTGTATCTCTTTTCTTTCAATTTCTCTTCTCAGCTTTTGGAAAAAGATCTTACAGTCACAAATGCCCAGATAAAGTAAGTGAAAGTTCAGTGTCCCTCTTCATAAGAGTGGCAGAGGAGACTAGAAAACTCTAACTTTTATCCTAATGCAGCTTTTCCCTGAATGACTTCGAACATAAATATGCAGACAATGCAAAGGAACAGGTTTCCATTAGACTTTAGATACATAAGGACCTGCTTCTAGACTCATATCAAATAGGGCCTGTGCAGCAGGATGCATGTCCTTGTTTTTAAAGCCTGTATATCTTGCCCTCCCCCACTTTTCTTTTCTTTTACAAAGATCATTAAAATTGTGTCATTGATATCTTATGTGCTGACTGTTGGGAGGTTTCTAAGAAAGGCATTGTTATTTGTTATGTTTAGAAGGATTTATGGAGGAATAAATTGCATGCACATAGTGTGATGGCAGCTGGCAGTCAACTGCGACCGCTGCTGTGCTCTCCACAACATGTTTTATGTGGCTCGGAACATTTACATTAAGGTCAATTAGGTTGCCAAAATGGAGAATTGCAGCTGAGGGATGCTTAGTGGAGGGCATTGGTGTTTGGCAGGGGAAATGGAACTGATAAACCGACATGTGCTTGGCCTGCCAGCTGGTGGGTGGTCCCAGACATGTTATTGGAACACTATTCAATTCAATTCCACAAATATTTATTGAGTAACTAGATGGTGCAAAGCACCAGGAAAAGTGCTAATGGGGTGGCAACGCAGCACAAAACCATGACACAGGGTTAGAAGGGTTCCTAATAAACTTTGATCTCAATATCTCACAATATTTGCATGATTAATATTGTCCAGATGTTGTTTGAAACTTTCAACTTGTATGAGCCATTGTAATAGTTACAATCACCCTGTGAGAATGGTGTTCCTATTTCTCTACTTTATTACTAAGGAAACATGGTTGGTGAGGTATGGAAGTCACCAATTTGGCTGTGATATATGGTGTTTTTGATAGTTTTCACCATTCCCTCTTTTCTAGACAGCTAACAAAGTGGCATTTCACTGCCACTTTGAAATTGATTGTGCGGCCATGTGTTTTGCTTTAGGCAAAGAACTATGAGCAGCAGTGATGTCTGTTACTTCTTGTGGAAGTATTTAGAAGGTACTGCACAATTTTCTTGCTACCCTGGTAATCAGTGACCTTCCAGTTATTGGAGACTCCATCAGCTTGGGTCTCAAAAAAAGAATGGATTAAAGAAGGAACCTCATTGATACATAAAAAAAGACATGAACTAGAGCTGTTTCAGCTCTGAAACTTTAAGGTTGCTTATTATAGCAACATAGCCTAGCCAAGACTGGTTAATAAAAGTAAGAGTAAGAATAACAGACATACAAAGTTAATTGACAAAAAAATGATATGATTAAGTCCCAGTGAAAAGTATCAATGATAAAAGCAGTTAGCATTATTTAAATTATTATCAAGGTGCTAAGCTCATTACATACATTTTCTCTAGTATATAAAACAAACCCAGAAAATTGTAATCCACAGTTTTACAGACAAGAAGCAAAGCTCAGAGAGGTTAATGGAACTACTTATGAATAATAAGAAGATACAGAACTATGAATAAAACCAGATCTTTTTGTCTCCAGAGCTCACACTGCCTACAGAAAGGATAGACAGAACCTCAGATCACTTTTTTACTTCCTTGCTTCTATTATGAAATGAAAGTAATTATAAGTCTCTTTCCTTCCTTCCTTGGCTCCTGTCTTCCCCTACCTCTTCTCATTTCCTCTTTCTCTCCTTCTCTGTCCCTTCATTTTTATCTCTTTCATTCCCTTTATTTTCCCCCCAATTGTTGCTTTATTATTTTCTCCAGATAATGATTGTAATTTTTCTTCTTCACACATATCTAGAAGTCATGAGATTGTCCTTAATAGTCCTTCCTCATTATTACAACCACCACTAGCCATTCTATAATGCACAGAACAGACCTCTGGCAACAAGGTACTTTCCATTCCCAATGTCAATAGCACTGAAGCTAAAACACCCTTCTTTAAGTAGTCAAATCATCACCAATTCTCCCCTGCAAGTTTGAATCCAGAACTCCTGCCAGACTTCAAATCTATGGATTCATCAAACTTGATTTTACTCCTACACAGAAGGAGATATCACTTATTTTTCTCTATTTTTTCTGATTTTTTAGTCTCAGATGTAATTATCTGTAATTATCTCTGTCAACAACCTCTGGCTGGGGGTGTATGAGAGTTCAAATTTCTGTTGACGACGTCCTGTAAACATTAGAAACTTTAGATCTTTAAATCTCTAATGTTGTTCCAAATATTAGATACACAGAAAAGTGTGTCAGTAAGATGTTTATCCTCCATGAAGCAACAAATTTTAAAACACCCTACATTTGGAAAATAAAATAATGAAATTAAACATTTCTTTACTGTAGGATTTTTCTGAGCTTTTCATATGCATTGTGTCTTGAGAATCTGCAAGCTTGAAATAATATATGAATATTTCTTTAATGCAATTTTATCACAGAATTTTAAAAAATATCTTTTTTACTCTTGCTCTGTAGTATTTAATTTGCAAAGCATGACTCTTCTAAGTTGCTCATTGAACTCAGGTCCAGAAAGTGAAATCAATTTTTTTCCAGTTTAAAGGGCCACTCTTTCCAGAGCTGGAATCTGAATCTAAGGATTTTGACCATAGTCGTCCATTCTTCTCAATACATATTAAATAATATAATGGCATGTCAATTCTAGTGCATTCTTGTATTGCATCTCTTTCCATTTAGCCGAATTATTACCTTAAAATCAAAATATACACACCTTGACGTAAGAGTACCTCTACTACCCTTGTCACCTACTTTATTCTCATGCAGTCTGTAGGCTTGCAACTTAGTTTACAAATGTTATCATTTATGCATGCTCAAAATATCTGTAGTTTAGCTGAGACTTCCTTATACATTATCAACTGAGGGAGAAGTATACTTCTGATAAAGGGTTAACCTAGTTCCATAAATCCATAATATTTTATATTAATATAAGAATTCTTTGAGAATCTTTTCTAGTGGAGTCTACCTTATTTCACTAAACCTTCTGCTCTTACACTTTTTCCTTTATGATGTCCTGGATCATTAAACACAGGTTATTATTATCTTATCTTAGATCTATTGAAAGTTAAACTTAAGACAATACATAAAGGTGAGGGGGGACAAAGGAAGGGAGACATGAACAGTGTGATATGAGATGTTCTTCTGTAGTTTCCACTTTACAGTGAACTGCAAAGAAATCTAATCATCCTTTTGAACTCATTGCTGGTTTCCTTCTTAAGCAACATGAACTGCTTAATTTGATAGGTTTTTATTCTTTAAAGCATCTCAAGATCTTCTACTTTCTTTCAAAACTCTAATCTTAAGTTGTCAGATTTCCTCCTTACCTGGCCTGAACTGACCCTTTCTGAACTTTCTTATATATAAAAATATGCTAATTATCTACCTATCATCTAGTCAGCCAGCTGGCCAACTATCTAACTATCATCTATCTATCTACATATCTATCTATCACCTATTTATCTCTTAAGCTCTTCATTATTTTCTGTCTTTTAAAACAGTATTACCAAGAAAAGGCTAATATGGTGCCTTTAAAAAAGAATCACTGTATCTCCTGCAATATCTAGCCTGGGACCCTGCCCTTTGTCCACCCTCAGTATCAATTTGCTAATTAACTGCTTGTTCAACTTGTTTACATTCTCTTTCGATACTCAAATTTACAGGGTTTTCCAACCACGAAGTTCCCCTGTTTTCTCAGACAATTCTTAACCCCTGTTGATATAAGACATTAACAAAAATGCAAGCAAGAACATTGTCTTCCTTACACTGTTTTGAAATTTTTTGCTGAAAGGAATAATGTGAAGTAGTTACAAATATAGCAGACCAATATTTCTAGCCTTTGCTCTGATGCTAATTAGCTAAGCAACCTTGAGAAAGTCATCTTACCATTCTAAGTCTTCATTTTCTTATCTTTCAAATGAGCTATAGTGTTTTCTATATGAGCTACTACACTCTTTGAAAGAGCAAACACAATCACATAAATATATTTTGGAGGTGCAGAGCACCATATAATTGCAAACACTATCATGAATAGAAAATAATAGTGTCTCTGTCTAGGGCAATACTTTGAAAACATTTAGTCTTGTCCTCTTATTTTAGTGATGAGGAAACTGGATACTAGACGGTTACAGAACTTGTTCAAAGTCACAGAGCCAAGAAGTGACCCTCAACATTGAATCTCCCAATCTATTTCTTCTAAAATCCTACTTCTTGGTCAGTAGCTTACCTGATCTCTCCAGGGTATTAAATTATCTCTATTCTCTCATCCTCAACACATTTACTTTATATGGCTCAAAGTTATTCTCCAATTTCCTGAAGAGGTCAGAATCACTATATTTGGCATTTGTGTAGGCTTTTTTTTTTTTCTTTTCTTTTAACTCTTCAATGATTCTTGGGTTTGGGAAGCTGACTGGTCAGCATTCTGAATATCTCTGTGTTCATGTTGACTACAGTCTTCTTCCTCTGCATTGTCTCTACTAAGTCAACTCACTTTGAAAATAATTATCTGGCTCTTTGAATTGTCTGATTTGATAACTTGCATTTTCACTTTGAGTTATTATTTCTAGTTAAATGATCCTTTCCTTTCCTATGTGCATCTGTGCTCAGGGACATCTCTTGTGCCCTGAAGTAGCCACTGCCCATGTCATCAGCTTTCCCAAATCTCTGAGATATTTTCTGGTAATTTGTCATTCAAGTAGTCCCAGAAATGGAAGACTAGCTCCAAGTTCTGGTAATTGCATATATATATATATATGCATATACATATATGTGTGTGGATATATATCTGTGTGTATGCATATTATATTTATGTATATATATATGTGTGTGTGTGCATGTATATGTATATATGCATATATATAAAGTATATATATGTAATACTTCGACATGATATTTTAAGTAGTAAAATTAAATACAAGTTCTTCAATAAATTCTGATCTTCCGACTCATATATAATGCTGTACTTCATTATTTGTTATTATTGGTATCACTATTATTTGAATAACCTGAAAACCAGAAAGGCCTCATTCATGAACACAACTTAACATGCAATTTTTCTCATTCTTGAGGAGGGCATTTTGTATTAGTTGTCTTTGAATCTCATCAGCCTATTATTTCTTTTGACAGTGAAAAAGGAGTCAGAAATTCCAAGCACTTTATGTTGGCAGTAGTCAGATGAAACTCACATATACCAAATGAAAGGGAAAACTGCTTGATGAACTAGACTTGAGGCAAGACGACAGACACCATATATCTCATTGTTTTATATGCCTTCCTGGGTCCTCCAATAACTATTCCCAGTCTTGTTTTGCGTCATCTGTTCCCCAAAATATACTCCTTAGGTTTTTATATTTATGGGTCCTTCCTTCCTTTCCATTCCTTTTATACTCTTTCCCCCTTTTTTCTTCCCACCCCAATTATTCTGTGGAGGTTTTCATTGACTTTAGTCCTTGATAGCTCTATGTATTTGAAAGCAACCATTCACCACCTCCTCTGGAGAAGTACCAATAAAGTACAAAACCATTATCACAAAACTGTTTCTCAAAGTTTTGTCACATTCCAGACAGTTTCATGAAGATATGCTGAAAGGATTTGTTTTGTTTCTGCTTTAGGGATAGCTAAGGGCTACAGGCAATCTGGGAAAGGGATTGTAAATCATGGATTATTGCAACATATCTTATTTGTTACTGGGGTGTTTTGGTTTCTTTGGACCCCAAATTTCCAAGTTTTGTTCACAATTATTTTTGGATGTACCATGCTGCATCAGAAAAAAATAAAGCATAGTTTCTTTCTTCAAATTAAAAATCTCTAATTTCCAAATCCAGTTTATTGAATGCTGCATTATATAGTAACAGAATCCGATTTTTTATAGAAGTGTTCACAGAATAATTGCAAGACAAAAAAAATCTATAACAAAGTGGAGAGAAGGAACTAGAATTAGCCAGGTTAGCTCATCTAAATATACCGATTCTACAAAATTTCACTCATTGTATTATGTAGCTTCTTGGGAAATTCTATGGTATTTATTTAGAGAGGTCCAGAGAGTCAGTTATCAGGGTATTTGCAATGAAGGAAAATGTTTGGAATTATTTTGAATGAATGATAATTGTTTTTGCTTGTTTTAGAAATCTTTACTGAGTCAGAAAGCTATTTGATCTTAAAGTTATCCATTCTGATAACTGACCTTGAGAGGTGGAGACTAAGAGATTCAGATTTTACTAAATTATATACATCAAACTTGTTGACCTTGGGGAGTTTTGGTCAAATCACTAAAGCAAAAGAATTTTAAGTAATTCCTATCTTCCAGGGGGAGCTGAAGAGGAGTCAGAAGGATAGAACAAAAGAGAAAAGTGACATAGAATCCATGCAATGGGCTATGATGAACGAATGAACAATTTTTTCTTTCCTCACTATTGATAATGTATTGTAGGAAGGTGAATATTTAGAGGAAGACACTGAAATCATTGAAAATAGGAAGACATGAAGGTGATATCAGATATTCAATGATTAGCAAAAATATTAAGCCTGTTTTTGTTTTGTTTTGTTTTGGTTTTTTCTCTGGAAACTTTTTTTTAGAATCAGCCTTATAGTAGGCACCTGAAGAACACCAAGAAGCAAAGCAAGATCAAAATTCAAGGCTCTGATTCTGAAAGAAGCCCTAGAGCCATCCATTAACAAAACAAAGGAACCACCCAGGGATCTTGCAGGTCTGCACCTCTCTTTCCTAAATCCAACTGCCAACCTCGTCTTGTTGAGGTCCAACTTCATTGTCACTTTAAAAAGCTCTATCACACTTGGAGATGAGACAGTTATTTTGTGATGTGAGTCCACATCTTCTTAAGCTATTGCTGTTTGAATAAAAAAAAACCTTTTCCTTCTAAATATCGACACTTGTTCCCCATGTTTGGCATTTGGTGACTAGAGAAAAGAACCCTCGACACTATCAGACACATTTTGTTTCATAGAAATGTAACATTTTGTCCACATTTATAGGACCCTATAAATAAAAAAGCTGCTCTTTTTAAGACATCTCAATTATCTAAAAGATATTTATTATACGGATTTTTTCTAAATTTGTATATTTTTTCTGAATCCAGTGTTTATATATTAATTTTATCTTAAACTATCTTACATTTTTATCATCCATTGATTGATTGATAAAAACAAAATGAATACCCAGTTTTCTCATTTGACACAGATAGCTTCTGACAGTGTAAATTCAATAAAGATATATCAAAGGTTTATTAACTATGTTCTGTACGTAAAGCATGAGTCTAACACTCAGAAGAGAGTACAGGAGTGTTAATTAATATACATGAAAAATTATATAACAATTCAAGGCAGTAATAGTATGTATGCATTCAGTATCTTATTATATTTATTTTTTTCCTTCTGTAGTTCATTCTTTCCATTTATGTCTATTTAGGTAGTTTCCAAATTTCCTTCCAAAATATAAGAATACCTGGTTATATAACTGATAACTTCAAATCCATGCACTGGCATGGTTTACCTTGATTGTTTTTTCCTTACTTTATGAGGTGTGATATAAACACCCTTAAGAAAAAAGATAAGATATAATTCCACTTTGTATATGTTTTAAAACTTCTACAAACATGGTATGAGAGCAAGTAGTTTTCTCTCCATAGATATTTAATCAAGTATATATACATATATATTATAAATAAATATATACATAAGCATACACACATGTATATGTATATATATTTGTATATCTCCTTTATAGGGTCAGTAGCTATTTGAATGTTACCATTTTTATTCTGTAGGTGATTTACAGAGTTTTATGTAATTTGAATACATCAAGTATAAGTTAATTAGATGTTCTGTTTCTCTTTGTTTTTACTTACCAAGAAGGACACATAAGTGAAATCTCTGATTATCAATTCCTTATTGACCCCAGTTTTAACACAGTTTCCATCCTTGAGGCAAGGTGGGCAAAGGACTTTCGCTGTTTTATTTTTAAGAGTATTTCCCTTGTATGTATTCCCATTTTATATCTATTCAAAATTAACCATTTTCAGTCCAAATTATAGAAAAAGCTAGTATGCTTGGCCTGTTTAATTACCACAAACTCTATTTGGTAGAGTCACTTAGACTGAATAACTATTGTTTATCAAGCAGAATTTAGCCCTGTTACCTTTGAATCATAAGGACATCTGATCCTGATTGAATAGGTGGTCATTTCTGTTTGAAGAACACTTCAGTGCTTATTTTTCAAGCACTGATTTGTAGATAAGGCTGGTTCATATAGATAGAGATATTGAGCACAGTTTGACAACAGTTGCTAATTTATATGAGACCAGTTTCACTTGCATCACCTGTTCTCTTATCCCAGTTAACTGTTTTCATCAATTATTTCTCAAAAGTGTTAACGCAGATATTCCCTCCTTCATGTCATTGGCTGTCATCTTCCTAAATATGTAATTTCAAGGATGCTACTGTCTAAGATGATGAGAATAAATATAAACACAATCACCACCTTCTAATAGAGAGACAACTGAAAAACTTCCTCTACTTTATCCACAAGGAATATCACAGGCTCTTTGAGATGCTGCTTGTCTAGGAATTCACAGTCCCCATATGTTGTATATTTCTCCTTTAATTCCATCATAATCCCACCCAGATGTTACCAGATCATCTATAAGCTGTGGACTACATAGTAAATTTAGCTAACCAATAAATCTATTGTGTAGTAAAAAGAATAATTTGAACACATGCAAACACACATATAAACAACTGCAATTATAAATGGACATAGACGAAAAAAATCCTCATTGATAATGCATAGCACACCTTAGCTATGTTTTCCCCTTTTTTGTCCCCAACATCTATCCTAGTCTTTTTCCTTTATATGTTGGCCAGATCTTTAAGTCTAATACGTTGAGAAAAATCCTTGTTCCTCAGGAATCCAAGGTCTCGGAAGTCTTACTTGTGTATAGCAGACTGATACTAATCTTCATCATTGATTTTGTTTATATAAGAATATCCATAAATCTCATCTATACCTGATACAAATTTTTGTTCTTATCACTTCTGCATAGCACATTTTACCTGTTTCTATGAAATTAAGAATTTTTGAGATATATAACATGCAGTTTTAAATTTTATGAATTTTAATGAAACATTTGTTATTTTCATGGATTGAATCTCTTTGCTGTTATCACAGAAAGAAAAAATTGAGAGTTTGTCTTAGGAACAATCATGAAGAGTCAAGGTGGCAGTTCCAAACCACGGTCTCAAGATTAAAAGGTCACAAAAACAGTGAAAAATAGCAAATAATGTTTCAGAACTTAGACCACATCTTAGAATACAAGTTCATCTGGCAGAAGTGCTTATAGTCTCTGAAGTTATCCCCTAGTATACCTACACTTAGAAGAAAGTACGGAGGGTGATTTAGCACATCGATTTGCCCTACAAGCCCCAGTAGAAATTATGCCCAAATTGTGAAGAAAGATAGAAAAATAAATAACTAATTCCCCTTGGGGAGTTGTGAATTGTTCAAAAGAAGGCGATTTTTCTTTAAAACTAAAAGTTAATAATAAGTCCATCAAGGGCAAGTATGGTGGGAAAAGAGGTGATTCATGCAGAAGGAATAGAATATGCAGAGGAATAAAGACTTAAAAGAGAATGTCATATTAGACATATTTTTGTGTGCTATATAGGGATTGGTCAGGAAATGAAGCTAAAAAAATTGATCAAGATCAGATACTGGGGTTCATTTTATGAGCAGCTTTAAGGAGTATGAAATTCAAATGGAACTGAGGAGCAGCAGTTGAAAGTGCTTTATGTTCTGATTCACTTTCAGAAAGGTTTTTGAGTAGATGGATAGACTAGCGTAGACTTAGGAAGCAGGAAAAAAGTCATCATTGAGCCATTAAAGCAGTAAAATAAGTGAAAAAACTAATAAAGGACATTGGTTTCACTTAATTTATTGACCTCTTACTTTTGGCAATTTCATATTCTGTAGCTAAAACAACCCAATGTGGATTTCAAACCTGGTTTCATTCCACCTATTCTGAGGTTGCATATTTTCATAAAATGTTTACAAATGTCTTAAATTCTCCAACTAGGGCCACTAACAACTCTAATTTTTGGCATTCTTTATCCATTCTTAAAGAACAGCATCTATTGTCTTTATGTTGTTTTCCTCTTTCCTAAATTACATTGAAAACTTCTGCCAAAGGCATAAAATTATCATTAAAAAAATTCAGTCAGCCCATCTGCTACAGAACTGCCACCTTCCCTGAAGATTGCTAACAAATTCCTCTCCCTCTCCAGCAGTCAATGTTGCTTCTAAATTCCCCCAATAGAGAATTTGAGACAATCTCAAATTATTTTCCTCTAAAATATGTTTGAGATTTAGGCTTAGTAGATGAAAAGGATTCTCATCGCATCAATATTTCTTTTGTTTGGTATAACTCAATATTTTGCACTCTCAAAATAGTCATTATATCTTCTTTATTTCCTTAATCTTGCATGAAACGTGCTTTACACATAGTCTAGCTCAGCATGTTTTGGCGAGACATGATATATCAGACTCAAGTAAGAGAACCTTGAGCAGTGATCCCAGCTTTCATGAATACCTTTCTGATGCCCCTCTCCATGTACCTATACACAGTGAGAGTGTCCATGAAGTCAAGAAAATGTTCTCACTGGGAGACACTATTCCTCTTCTAGATCATACTTTATGCACCTGGAACCTCAGAATTCCCTGTCAAAACAACCCTGATATCCATTAAAAGAATGTGTAGGCCTCTTCCCAACTCTTACTTCTGAAGAAGTGGCCATATACTCACCCCTGGGGCCAAGGAATAGAAAGAAGAAAGCCATTTATAACAGAAATAGACATAATTTTATAATTAGACTTGAGTGTTCATACATGTACTTATGTGCTCGCCTGCTTTCCTGGAGAAAATCATTAATAGGAAGAGAAAGGGGTCATCAATTCTTTCCACATTGTCATGTTTCTGGCATAGAACACAAAAGAGTCAAAGAATTCTAAATTCAAATATTCCTTTCAGGTTGTTGTGACAATCTATTTTAAAATGGGAGAATCAAATATAATGTAATAGTTTGTTGGCTTGACATACAAATTTGAATATTTAAACATATGTTATGTGGCCCCAGGAACTAGTCATGCTAGGAAAACAGATGATGAGATATGATGTGATGGATCCTAGATAGCTTCATTGTTCTAAGATGTTTCTCTGTAGCCAGTTTCTATGGTTGAAGTCCCACTATCATTGTTCCTTGTTCAAATACAGGTTCACCTGAGGGTATCAATTCTGTGGGAATGACATTTCCAAATTCTTTCCAGATGGTAACTTTGGAGAAACAGATTTTAATAAGTGGAAGATAGAAATGCTATGAACAAATGGCAACTGTGTAGATCTGAGAAAAATGTGTGTGTGTGTGGAAAATATAAAGACAGTAGCAGTAGAGGAAACACAGAGTGACTGCGTACAGGTTAGTAAGCTTTCTAAGATACTGGTTTCTATATGTTCATTGATTTCAAGTCCATTAGATCACCACCATCCATAGACTTTGGAGTTCATGTTCATGCTGCCATAATGAAGGGGGCCTGAACAAGATATACAACTTCTCCTAGACATATGGTGAGGTGAAATAGATGGAACAGGGAACACTACCGAATACCACCCCTGGAATATTGCATGGCCTTAAAAAAAAAAACCTTACTGCCTCCTCTTTCCTGTTCTCTAAGGTAGAGAGAGAGACTATCTCCTCATAAAAATCTCACTCGTAATTTTCTGATTGATTTTACATGTGCTGTTGTTGATTTTTTTTGAAGCTCAGATACAAAGGAATTTAAAGGTGTTCTATAAGGGAAATGTCTTATACATGAAAAGAGTGTTAACATTTTTTGTGCCTGCTTTTCCTTGTTTTGCTTGTTATTGAGAAGATGGTTTGTTGTGTTTGTGGCAACTTTAGATTTCCAATCATGAAAGGCAGTTATAATTGGAACACTGCAAACCTCTGGGTTAAAGTTGCTGTCATTGGCATGGTTTGACTCAAGAAGAGTCATTTCTACTGTTCCCAAAGGAGTAGTGCACAGAAACAGTCAGAAGAGCCGCTAAAAGTCGAGTCCCCGACCCAACTTTCCTGACACCCTGCAAGGTTGGATAGAGCATCAGAGCCATAGACAGTTTCAGGTTCAGAGTGGATTTCAGGGATATGACATCTTTCTGAGATGGTTGGATGTATAAGAATTGTTACTCACAAAGGACTTTTTAAGATTATGCTTTTTCTAATCAAAATGATTCTAGAATCAAATGGCATTCCAAATAATGTTGATAATATGTGTCATGGTAAATTCTCATTCTGTGCATAGTATTAGGAAGCATATATTGAGGGCTTACTATGTGCGTGACATGTATAAAATAAAACACCTCATTTTAGCCTGATAACAACATCAAGTGTTAGGTAAAATTTTGATTCTCCTATGTCAGTAAGGACCAGATCTCAAGGAAAAGAGATTTTGATATGGAGGGATAAATAATTATACAGGTAGAAATAATTCTTAAATGAAGAATATGTGACTGAGGAAGCTGTTTGAAAAGACGTCAGCAAAGCAAACTGACAAAGCCAAGGTGCATTGTCTCAACTCCTAACCAAAGTCATGTTTTCAGGTGAAAGAAGCAACAGCAACAAAACATTAAATTCCAAATATGTGTCAAGCCTAGTAGAAACTCACATGAAATCCAAGTAGGAACTCTACACTAAAGAAATAGGAAACATTTCAAACTTATGTGAGATGCAGATGTTCAAACACAAATTCTAAAAAGATGTGATGAATGTCCAATAGTAGGATGCGTAGCCTCAAGGGAAGGGGTAAGTAATTCAGCACATGGGGGCTGAGAGTCCCCTTGCAAGGCAGTGGCAATGGGTCTAGATCTTAAGGAGTAAATGATATAATAAACACAGATTACAGAAGGGTAGTTACAAAATTACTGGTAAAATAAGCCACTTTAAAAAAAAAAAGATGTATATATCCTAACCAGAACAGGAAAGAAAATTTAAATAAGTAGCTAAACAAGTATTAAATTATTTATACATATCTTACTGACAAAATAACTTTTTGGTAAGATAAGATATTTATTTTTGAATTCATCAGATATCCTATTTTGTAAGTCAAAGTATCTCAACCATGCATTTAAATGTTATCCATTTTTTTCTCATCCTTCATCCCAAGCAAATGACACCCTTCCAAGATAAATCTATACTCCTAAGCACTCAATAATATTCAGTATTTCTTCTCAGGTAAACTATGATTTCAGAACAGGTGCTGGAGGTCAGAGTGGGTGGAAGAGTTGGAATGCTTTTTATCACCACTCAGATCTTAACAATCAGGGAAGCTCTATGCAACCTAAAAAGGCAAATGAGGTCATCTGAAAATAACCAGACATTGAGAAGGCCCATAATAGGAATCAAATAATGCTACCCAAACAGATGAACTGAGTAACCAAGCAGAGAGAGAAGCAGAAATGCTGTTGATGACTTTGCTTCAATATAAATCATTCTGTTGGGAGCTACATTGGCAGTGTGGTCTCTACTGTGTGCATGTTGCTTGGAACCTCTGGTAGATCTGATTAGAAAGGTGCAGTTGTCAGTGCATTTCTACTCTTTGGAAATGTGAAGTGATGAAATATCAAAGTCAATATTTTTGCCAATCTTCCCTGGCCTTTGCAATCTCACATCTCTCCAGGGGCCAAAAATCTGCCTGTCCTGGAGCGGATCCATGTGTGACTGCCAACAAAGCCTCTCCAAGGAGAGACTGAGTGTTTGATTCCACATTGGGCAGACAAACATGCTCCCTGTGTTCTCCCCAGTGAGTGGAGGAAACTCCAAAGCAGGGGCAGTGAGAGAGTCAAAGGTTCGGCAGCAATGAAGCAAAAAGTTTCTGCTGTGATTTTATTTCCTTATTTTGTATTATGCTTTCTTTTCTACTTTTTTTCCCATATGAGAACACTGAATATAAAGTGAATGTGTTCTGAAGAAAATGATGAAAGAATTATTTAGTGCTTGGGGCATTGTTGTGGAGATAATTCTGCAAAATTCAGTGGAAGAAAATGTAACACTGTTAATATCGCTTTTAGTAATGTATTGAAGCCTTCACTTTTATCTTTATGTTTATACTAAAGCCCTGCTTATCCTACTGATAATCTCTGACCATACACATGCTAGAAAATGTTGAATACTCTCGTATTTCTCTTATTTTATTGTATTTTTCTACTGTAGCTCTTCCCTTAATGTCTTCTTTGGATCCATATTTTTGAAATTAATAACCAATTCATAGACATTTCATGGTCTTTATTGTTTTCTGTACTCTGGGTTCCTCACACAATCTGCAAGAAGATTCTATCTATAATATATAACTCTGGATGTCTATGGTAGTTGAGACAGACTTGATTTCATACTTAACAAAGATTCTTAAAATGCATGATTATCACTCGAAGTCTGTTAAGTGTGTATGTACCTAGGAAAATCCCTGGGATTTTGATTCTATATACACATTTGCGGACTTAGGAATTTAAATTTTAACATGTATACTAAGTAATTCGATATAGGTGATATATATATCAATAATGCTTCTCAATAAATGCTCACATTCCTTAAAGAGTTCTTCACAATTGGTGTGAAATGTAAAGTTAGTTCTTAACATTACAAATTTCACTATAGGAATTCAGAGCTAGTTTCTATCCTCTCTTTCTTCCCATGTCTTCTTTACTTTCCTCAACTTATTTTATGATATCAAATAATATGGGGTTTAGAACACAAGTTTTACTGTGGGTCAGCTCTTGGAAATACAGTTTAGTAAGTCACATAGAACCTCCTGTTTAGAAGGATTCTCACCTAGTTTATGCTATACCTTTGCACTATTAAAGTTCTTAATAATTTTTGAACATGGAGTCCTACATTGTAATTTTTCACTGGTTTTTACAAACAATGTAGCTGGTCCTGTATATATTGAAAGATGTAATTAGGTAATATTAAAATATCATTGAAACATGTTTAGTTGTTGCTCTTATTCCTGCATGTCTCCATATTCAAACTTGGATCTTAAAACCAGCCCTGATTTGATAATGTTGCTTTATGGATGATCAAGGAAAGAAAATGCAAGTAACCAATAATATTCAACCCCAAATCTCTCTAATTTTCACCAAAGAGGTAGTTCCACCTTTTCTAAAAGGACTGGACACATGCATCTATGATTCAAGTCCTCCTGGGGGTCAAGTCTCCTATCTTCATAATAGGCTTCTTGTACTCATTACTGGACTGATATCCTCCATTATATCTGCTTTGAGACTTTCGGAACTTTTATTGTTTTGACTTATAAAATTAAAATAATAATAAAACCTCCAGCTAACATTAGATGTAAGTTCATGCAAATAAAGTAGCAGAAAATTTAAAGCATTTTATTATAAGCTTCCTCTTCTGAAGATTAATCATTGAAGTCTAAAACCCTAATAAGTATTGTGATCTAAAAAGATGAACCTGAACATAATAAATTATCCATGTACTATTATTAGTTTACTGAACATATGCAAGACAGAGGAACAGTTTCTCCAACACCAACAAATTCTTTGAAATGGACTTAAAAAGATCTAGATAATGTCATTTTGACCTACTTTGGATCTTGATTCAAACAAATCACTAAGAGATATGATTGATGAAACAATGAACACACACACATATATACATATATATACACACACATATATGTGTGTATATAAAGATATATAGATACCTATATATTTATGTCTATATAAAAGATTATATATATAAAAGATTGGAATTGAGAGTGCAGAATTAGACAAAGCCATATATGATCAAATGATTTTTGAGTCAATTAACAGTAACTCAAAGGGATTATAGCTTTATTTAAGAAATGGTGCTGGAACGTTTGTCTATCTGTAAGAAAGAAGCTAAGCCTTGACCTTTATCTCACATAACATACAAATTTAAGTTTAAATGGATGAAATATCTAAGTGCAAAAATCAAAGTCATAAAATTTATGAAATAAAACATAAAAGAAAGTCATTACAATATTTGTAGAGTCAAATATTCCTTAGGATACAAAACTATAAGCCCATAAAAAATAGTGGAAGAAAATCACTACTTAAGTGAGACTTAAAAAAAACTTCAACTATTAAAAGAAAGTAAAAATTATATTTTTCAGTATCACTTTTCCAACCCCAAAAGAAGACAAATCTATAAAAGGCAGACGAAAGATGTGATAGCTACTTTATAAAAGATATATTGCTAGTTAATAGGCATGGCGATCTCATCATCAGTAGTCATAGGAGAATTATGCATTAAAACTAAAATTAGATGTCTTTATACAACCACTAGATTTGACAAAATTCAGAAGATTGTCCATGTCATAGACAAGGTATGTAATATATACATTTTTGGTGGTAAACTAAAATAATATAAGCACTAAGGAAAACTGGCAATTTCCTATAAAATTAAAAATGTGTGCACTTAGAGCATAACCCCAAAATTTCATTCTAAGATATCTGAGAGAAGGAAAAACATATCCAAGCACAGTCTTGTTATTATTAACTGCTCATAGTAGCTTTATTTATATTATGCTCCCAGTGCAAATATCTATCAACAGGTAAATATATAAACAAAATATTGTACATCCACATAACAGAATACTATTCAGAACAAACCACTGATTTATGAAACAACATGGTTGTATCTTTAAAATATCATACTAAATAAAAAAAGCCATATATGTAAATGTGTGTACTATGCAGTTACATTTATATAAGTTCCTGGAAATGCAAACTGGGTGCTATTGTATTTGCATTTGCCTGGTATACATGTTCAGGGAGGAAGAATGAGTGAACTTAAAGTTACACGGGAAAATGTTTAAGTTGATGGAAATGATCTATAAATTAATTGTGATGGTAGTTAAATATATCTTTACAGTTGTCAAAAGTCACCTAAATGTACATTTAATGTTTTGTATTTTATTGTCTTTACATTTATCTCAATAAGTTAAATTGTATTTTCTGTTATTGAAGAATTGAATCCAGATTAAATAGTAGACTGTAACTTCGAAGCAAAACAGTTATAATGCATACATTTGTAAATCTATCATTTTTTTATTTTATTCAAAAATGACTATGATATATATCTTAAGGGAAATTAGACATCAATTATCACCAGTCAAAACAAGGAATTTGATAGGACTTAAGACTTGGACATAATGCTATAAATAAATTTGACATTAGGAATCAGGGTTATGTGTGTGTGTGTGTGTGTGTGTGTAAAAGTTATAACAGAAACTGGATAATGGAAGGGGCAATATGGTACTTACAGATTAAAACAGAGATAGTGTTAGAGAGAAAAATAACAAAAATATGTAAGTATACTCCATCAATTAAATTTGGAGTAAGGAGAAAATTAAAAAATATCAATTTTGCCTATACTGCTGTTTTCAGATTGTACTATTGTTGTCCAAACAAACTAATGAAACAAAAGCTTGAATATTATATGGCTTAGTAAATCAAAACTCTGATTAGAATACTGAGTAATTTTGCAACTGCAGCTTTTGATGGGGAGTGCAGATATGAAAGGAATGGTACATACCTTTAACTCAGATTTCTTATTGAGAAGGTAAAAGAGAGTTATAAACAGCAGTAGATGAAACTGGATTATCAACAAGCTGGTGTTTAGCTTTGCAGACTAACAACTTATCTTACATACTCACCCATTTCTATTTAATTAATTTCGAACTAAAATTTCTTAAAATATGCTCTGGGTTACATCTGCAGAGAATCACAGGCATGTTCAATTTGTGATTCCAGAGATTCCCTCCGGCACATTGAACTGAAAGCTTCATGAGTTTTCTGAGAGTCAACAGGAACCCCATTTATTGATTTTTGGGTGCCCTAAAGTTTGAAAACCTCAGTCAAGTTTGCATCAAATTAAATAGAGGTATTTTGTAAAATTCTGTAGCCCTGTGAATGTCCTAATTTGGGTCATTTATTTCATCCAATTTCCTGTAGGAGAAATGTGAAAAAAAAAAGAGATGAAGAAATTCTAAGAAAGAACACCTGAAGAAACCATAAGGTAAGGGAATTACACTACAATTATTTAATCTTGAAGCATAAAATGGCCTCAGGAAAGCGGTTACTGAGACTGCTATGTTTTCTGAAACTGCAAAACAACACAAATGGGAAACAACATAATCTCTCTCTCTCTCTATATATATATATTTATATATGCATATATACATATATACATAAGTAAGTATATACACAGAGTGTATATACACATATATATATATATATATATATATATACAAGATACTTACATTCATTATTATTAAAAATAAAGCTATTACTTAATGACAGATGGAGAGTGCTATTGATTAATTCATTCCCTGCTCCAGCCATTCCTCATTCTATATTTACTTCCTACTCTGAGGTTAGTGAGGGCAAAAATAATACCATGACCAATGGAGATTATAGTCCATTTAATAAGACAAGATTATTGCATAACCTTTAAAAAACAATGAAAATTTATTTACGCCATTTTCTAAATCTTTATGCAAGCATTGCATATATAGAGAAGAGATCAAGATAATTGAAGAGAACTTCCATAAAGACTTTGAGAGATGGGTCTGTTCTTTAACATCGGTGGGCTTCAAACCAAGGTATGTTTGATGGTTCTGACAAGGAAGGATGTAGGAGAAAGTCACGAAATGTGGGATATGGTACCTCTTCAGTGGACTTAGAGGGATGGAGTGTGGCATCATCAGTGTCCTCCATTTACCAGGAAGACAAATCATATGCATTTCCCAACCCGGGTCAGCAATCACATATCATTTGGGAAAGGAAGAATATTATTCTGGATAGGAAATGCTCAAGTTATGAAGATTGGACCTGAGTTTATAAAACAAGAAATACGTGTGAGTAGGGGGAAACAAAACAACAAACCTGGAGGGCAAAACAGACACTGAAAAAAAACAAAAACAAAACAAAACCAAAAACCCCATACTTATTGGAGCTATGGGCAGGGATTCTACTGTAAATTGTCCTGAGGTTCATATTGAGGAGTTTTTCACTTATCTTAAAAGTCAGAAGAAACTCAGAAGCTTCCTCATCGGAAACTAAACACACTAGGCTGTATTGCGGAAAGAAAAATCTTGCCACACAGGGTAGGAGGTAAATTAAAGAGACTAAAATGGAGAAGGTTGGGCCAGTTAGAAAAAGAAGGTGGCATCCTCTACATCTTAAATGGTAGTGATTCCTCTAGCGTTGGAATGAATAAAAAAGAGTGACTAACGAATGGAAAACAGCAGCAGATATGTTTTATCATCCACCTCCACCCCACTTTTGATAGTAGATGGATATATAGATAACTAGATGCTCTTCTTCGTTTCTTAATTATTTGCACAAATTCTCTAATGCTATGTGTAAACTTAAATGGTGTGTGTGTGTGTGTGTGTGTGTGTGTGTGTGTCTGCACCTGTTCATGAAAGAGAGAAAGAGATGGGGTGGGGTGGGGATGCCTGCTCGGAACACAGGGGCATTTTCTTGGATTGGTGTAACGTCTTGTTGGCTAAAGGGAGATGCCTGTCATCCTTCATTAATAAAAATTAACTGTAAATCTCCTTGCTTCTCACAGGAGGGCTTTTTAAACATTCCATCAAGACTTTACAGAGGACGTCTGGCGGCGAGTCAATCAAGAAACAGCATGAACTGGCAGCAGAATCTACAAGGATTTTTAAATATATATTTACACACACACATATGTGTGCGTGTATATGTATATAGTCTGCCAATCCTAGACAGTCATCTGAATTTCTTTCCATGGCCTCTGCAGTCTCCTTTCCCACTCTCCCCTTACTACCCTATTCTTCCCTCACCACCCTGACACCCCCACCGCCCGCTGTCCTCCTAGTACTGGAGACCTGCGCAATATCATTTTCCGCATAATGAAATCTGGAGTGACATTAATATAAGTGTAATTTTATAGAAGGGAATGGGCTTGGCTGATAGTTTCTACCTGCTGTGTTTTGATGATAGACATCGGGATGTCACCATCTGTGTAATGAAATTTCACCTCCGTAATGGTTCAGATTATCAAAGGTTCTTCCAAGCTGGCTCTGGGAATCTACTTATTTATTTATTTACCTATTTATTTACCTGTGCGTGGCTCTGTGGGTGTATTTATCATAGGAGGTATGGGTGAAGAGGGTTTAAAGTGCATTGAGCTATTTAAAGGAAAAGTAAATCTAGACATTTGTTATTGTCGCGTAGATATAGCGATCATGAGATGAAGTTACTATTTTTAGTCCTGGAATAAGTTTTTATTCTATGTAAACCTCTACAGTTCTCTAACGAGAACATATCAAATTTGTGGGTTGAAGTCAGGGTGAGTATACAATTAAGGTAAAAATAATTTTATGTGTTTATTATCTAGGTGTCTATACATTATCTCATTTAATTTCTGCACAAACTTGTTAGTATGTATGAGTAGCAATTCTAAAGCTCCATAGGCAAATAAAAGAAAAAAATATGTAAATTAATCAAATATAGTGCCATTACCCTTTCAAGCAAAAAAAAAAAGAAAAAAAAAAAGACTCAGAGAAGATGACTAGCATGTCAACATAACCCAGGGATTGAAACGTGTTTATTTTTAAATTTTGTAAAGTAACAGTGTAGAAGCATGCTTTAACACAGATCTATCTGTCTCACAGATTCATGTTTTTTTCATTAGTCCCAGGTACTGTGGTCAAATTGGGTCAGTGAGTTGGATGCAGAGGAGAGACTCTCAGGCATGCCCACATGCTCCAACATGGCTCACACTAACTTCAAGTTGTGATCTGGGTTATCTGTGTCTCTGTTGCAAGGAACGGTCTAAAATTTGCTTGTTTTCCAGTTCCCTAGTGTTTAGCTGAGATGATGTCATTAAAGACAGAGAACATGAAAGTGACAGTGAATATCAATATCTAATCCTATCAATTAGAATGCATATTACTTTCTCCATTGTAGCTCCATTTTGCGTGATTATTTAAAACCAAAGATCAGATTCTATCCAGAAGCCTAATAGTCATTTTTTTATAGAAATTGCTCACTAGTATGACTAATTATATCTTTACCCTCTTTTTTAATAAAACTTCTAATAATGTTGTTTCATAATTAGTCAATGTTTTTCTTTTTCTTTTTATTTTTCATCTAAGATTCAAAACTTAGCTTCTACTATCATCAGTGTGGATTCTTGGATTTCATTGTAGATTCTTTGAGTTATGCCACAAGTGATAGAAAACCATAATATTTAAATAATCAAAATACTAAATCATTTACCTCTGATGCAAAAGTTTTTATGGTTTTCACTCATTTGTAATGCTCACATAATCATGATTCTTTTTTTATTAATTGAGAGAACATTAGTTTATAGCAATATGTAAGTTTCACTGGTATAGTCTTATAAATCAGCATCTGTGTATACTGCATGTTGCTACCTATTAGGTCTCGTTTCCAACCATCATCATACAATGACCCTTTTTACCTAATTTATCAAACCTCATCTGATTTTTTGAGTAGGAAAAAAAGAAACAGAATTATCATTTGCCATTATCATTTTGCTTATGCTTTGCTCTATAGGAGTTTAGAACTGACATGTGCATTACACATCAAATCCAGACAAAAACATGAACATCATGTATCACCTCTATTAATTGTGACTGACATTTGGGGTTCTTTTTAATAAAATCACTTTTATAATCTCTATTCCTTATCCCTTTTGCATAGTTTCACTTTGTGTGATAACTTGACTTATATCTTATCTTGTGTATTGTCTGACACCTTCAATTTTATTGAAAACCTTCCAAAGTAAGGAGTTAACTTTCACTTCTGTTTAAGTCTACTGTGACACCTAGGACAGTGTAATGAAAAATCAGGGACTCTGTATATATATTCAATCACCCTCTTTTAATCAGTATAAAACTAAGAAAGTTGTCTCAGTTTACATATTTTGGGAGCACACGTGTGCTAGAACTCAGATTTCCTATTTCAAGTTCCATCTGCTTCCTAAATGTTATTGCTTTATGTCATCCCTTACTCTCAGCATAGAGATGTGAGCCTTTATTACGTCATTTAGGTGATTCTGTGACTGTGATTGCAAGAAATTGTCCTTGATCACCATTCCATGAGGGCTGAGGGAAGAATCAAAATACTTAATAACTGGACAGATGGCCTGAGAATCATTGGAGTGTGAAACCAGCAATGTTTTGTTGCTGGTGAGCACATGCTTATCTACTTTGGAAAAAACAAACCCAGTGGTATAGGTTTGTTTATCAATAGGGGGTAAGGATAGAGGTAGGGGACAAGTTTATTTTCTTGACATCTTCCATCTGGGTCTTTGAAAAAATAAAACAAAACACTGTTAGCTCAAGATTGGAATACTTACCTTGAAAATATATTTCCCATAGACCTAAAACCTTTGCATGGGCCAGAGACCATAGTTTGGGCATTGACCTTGATTTAATGAGGTTCTCTTAATGACTTTTGCCCATATCCAGTACAGCTACAGTTTCTAAAACCCCACACCATTCTTTACACTATTTTATTTAATTTCTTTTGTGAATCAAAGATAACTCCCACCAGTTTGATTGACCATTCAGCAAGAGATAATGGTCATATAGTTAATTGTTATTTACTTTGAAAGAGATTGGTCTAAAGAGATGGGTTTATGCTACTCAAAATTACAGGAAAAAATCCAAATATCACCTAAAACCTATCATTTCCTTAATTTCAGAACCACTTATATTTCTCTTTAAGGAAAAAGATTATTCTTCAGTAACTTACCTTCTTACCATAACTAAGTCTGCTGCATTTATTCCACTTCTAGTTCTAAAAATATGCATTCAACCATTCATTCACGCATGTACAAACATATTCATACACATGAGAGTTTATTCTTTTTTTGTGGTTATTTCTCATTAAATCAACCTCCAATCACCTTATTCAATTGCATTGTTTGTTGTTCTCTACAGGTTAGAGGGTTCAAAAATATGAATAGCTCAGATACAGTTTATTTCTCTCATCCTGGGTGTGGAGTCACATCAAAGAAAGAATTCCAGGTAAGGGCTGAGCTTCAGTGAACTGGGACTCTGCATATAAAAACAAAGGTTAGGGAATAGCCTATTGTGAGAGGTTGTGAGAGACATGGGAAAGAAGTCTAAGTAACTCAGGAAAATAAGGAGGAACATGAAGAACTAGTGACTACAAACTATGTGAGCACATGAGTTCCTAAGGAGCAAGGGGATCTTGTATTTTATAATGAGTAACAGGTAAAAATAGGTCTTTTGACAGTTAAAGTGAGATAAAGACATCAGAGTTGCGGTCGGGGGGACTCATTAATTTTTTATGAAGTTAGAATCATGGGTGGATTTTCACAGGTCTCGAGTTACTTGGTGTTTCAGTGTCCATATAAATTATATAAAGTATATTAGCAATAAGAAAAATGTAGTCACTTTTCCTATTTATCTTAGCTTTAAACAATAATTGAATGAATAGAAAATATTTCATATTTATGAATATGACAACTCAATATTATTAGGATAGCAGATCTTCCCAATTGATCAATGTATTCAATGTAATCTAAATAAAAATTCCAGCTAGTTATTTTGTGTACATCCAGAAACTGATTCTAATAATTATATGGACAGGCAAAAGACCTGTAAGAGCCAACATATTATTGAAGGAAAAGAAAAAAGGAAACTGACATTATTTAACCTCAGGACTTATTATAAAGCAGAAATCAACAAGAAAGTGTGATATTGGTGAAAAAAATTATCAAATGGATAATTGGAACAAAATAGAGCCCTGATTAGACTCATATTTACCTTTAACTACAGAATGCAGCCAAGAACAGCACATCCTTCTGTTCTCAACATTTTATTTTGTGTAGAATCTGTGCAGGCAGCCTCTGATGCTGTTTTCCTATTTTTCACAGAGAAACCAAAAATCTAGCTATGACCATAATGTTGTGACTTCTACATAATGGTGCATAAAATTAAATAAGAAAATCACCAGATTCAGCAGAAAAATAAAATAAAGGAAACTACTTATATATAATGTTTAAAATTAAATATTATATGTTAAAATCTTGATAGGAATAAAGCTAAAGAATTAAAGTTTTTTTTTTTTTTTTTTTTTACCTAATCTATATTTTAGGATTTTTTTTTTTGGCATTAGGATGTATATACAGTGTGGGTACAGTATTAGGGATTGCTCAGAGTCTTGAAATCATCCTACCAAAATTTAGAATGACAGAAATTTTAATGGTTAAATAACATGGGGAACCAAAATGGATGTTCTGCCAGTCAGAGTATAGTAACTGATGGATTCTATATATAGGAGCTAGTAACCTACAGTTTTGGGTCAAACTGGACCCATAGTATAATTTTAGAAATAAAGTATTAATAAAGATAAACAAAATAGAAAAAAAAATCTTTGTTCATCTTACCAGGAAAAGGAGAGGACTCAAATAAATAAAATTATTAATGAAAGAGTAGACATTACAGCTTATACCACACAAGTCCAAAGAATCATAAGAAACCATTATAATCAATTTTGTATTAACAAATTGAACAACCTAAAAAAACGGTTGAGTTCCTAGAAAGATAACCTCCAAAAACTGAATCTTGAAGAAAAAGAAAATTTGAACAAACTAATTTCAAGTAAAGAAATTGAATCTCTAATTAAACATATTTCAAACAGAAGTCCAGAACCAGATGCTGTCATAGGTGATCAAACATTTAAAGAAAAATTAATACCAATCCTATTCAGTTTCTTTCAAAAAAAAGAAGAGGATGAAATACTTCCAAACTTATTTTATGATGCCAACATTACCTTATACCAAAGCCAGAAAAAGATGTGATAAGTAAAGAACAGTACCACTGGGTAATTTTATTAAATTGTTCAATAAATGAGAAAACACTACACAAGTAGCTTATATTATTATTACTATACATGGACATATTTGTAACTATTGTCCATATGGTCTCAGTAATGAGTATTCAATGTGATTGTTTTGCTATATTGAGCTATCAAAATTATAATTTGATAAGTGTTTTTAGACTAGTTGTCACCTATTTAATATTAGTTGCTACCAGATTTCAAAATATATAAAACAATTTGATAGCTCAACTTTCTTAGGATTACTTACATATTTTTCATGTTTTCAAATTCACATACACCTTAAAAATTTGGATATCAATAATGCTAATTATGTAACTATTGCCGGGATCTGAGTTAGCTACTCTGTTCTATGTCTTCCTTAAACCTTATAATTAACTCTATAGAGTGAATATAATTAGTATTGATTCATAGATAAGGAATCTAAGCCTTAATGGCTTTATTTTAAATGCCTTATTTTGAAGAATTCATAATTGACAGAGGTAGGGTTTGATCTAAAAATGTCTAATTTCAGAGATAGCTCTTGTACTTTACCTTGACTATAATTTGACAGCATAGATGCTTAATATTTAATTTTGAATGAAAAAGCTAATGAATAAATGAAAGCTTTATCAGCTTACATCTGACATCATCTCATAATATCTCAGGGTGGAGAAAGTGTTTGGATTTTTGCTTTTGGATTGTATGCATAATAATTATGGTTCTTAAATACTCCACTGTCATCTCACATTAAATAGGTCTAAATTGCAGCATTATATTCCAAGATATATTTACTCCTTTTCTTGTGTTCCCTGACTTACTAGGAAGTTATACTATTCAATCTCTTGCCTTTGTTAAATACCTACAAATGCCTCATCTCCTTCAATCCATATTTATAACCAATTTCTAAATCATGTAAAAACTTCTTCAAGGTATCTGAAATTCATCCATTTCCCACCTTAGCTCAAAACATTACAATTTCTCAATTGGGTTACCAAAATGGATCCCTAATTGGTCTTACTATGCATATCCATTCTCCATGATGTTGCTAGAGTATCTCTTCTCTATGACTTCGTGATTATGCAATATTTCTTATTTAAAAGTTAACATTTTTTTGTTGTACTAGGGGTAGAAACCAAAGTTCTTAGCCTGCTGAGGATCTTCTTCATTTTCCCTTGCCCATATCACCTCATTGACCTCACTACTTGCCTCTTCATACTTTCCACCATGGAAGTAATTAACTAGCTGCACTTTCACAAATGTGTTGTTTCCAATGTCCTTATATCTCTTGTCTTTAGTTGTACCCCTGCCAGGATTCCTTTTCCTATACCTGCCCAAACAATTTTTAAATTTCAGGATCAAGCTAGATAGTAATGTCCCCATAAGCTTTAAACAATTGAAGCATACTCAATTCTCTACATGAACTTTTGGATTCGATTCTCTTATGACACTATCCTACTGTAATAATTACTTATTTGTCTTCATTACATAGAATCAGACTGAGAATAGGGTTATGTCTTTCTAATTTTTATATCATCAGAGTTTAGCATGCCTGGAACAAATTTGCTGCTCACTATGCTGTTTTAAATAGCACAATAAATGAGTAGGCAAATGGATGAATGGAGAAAGAAGAAAGGAAGGAAGGAGGGAAGGAAAGAAGGAAGGAAGGAAATTTATGCCTTCCTGAACAAAAATATAAAATCTTAATACAGTTGGTTTCTGTAGTAGGAGGATGGGATCAGAAACACATGCTACTGTAAATTGCAAGTATATTTTTAGAGAAAATAAATTACAGTGTGTTTCTTGTATAGCAAACTGTAAACCTATCACCTCCTGCTCTAAATCTGACTCTCCTTGGAATAAATCTGTCCTGTAATCTCAGTGTTTTTCATAAGATAGTATTCTATTCTTTAAAAAAGTAAAGTGATCTAATCTGCAGTTCCAAAACTCGACTTCTCAAAAAAAAATGACTAAAATGTATAGATTTGACCATGGCAAAATGGCATTTATGTTTTTCAGAGTTAAGACGAAATAAAATATATAACTTGTTGGGTTTTGCTTTCATGACAAATAGGCACTGACAAATACATACCACATTACCATCCTTGATTGCTCTGATGGAACTCATTTTCATCTTGTGTTCCTCTAATTACATGAAAATTGCATACTTCTTATGCATGACACATTTTGCACAGCTTTAGCAAAAGGTTGTGAAGAGATGGAAAAAAAAACATTTATCAGTTTTTTTCCCTTTCACAGCAGCAATTGATCATTTTCCCAACAATCAATCTTACTTTATGGGCCTACTTTTCTCCACCATTGTTGTAACCAAGTGGCAGCAAAAAGGCACTGTACACAAAAAAATATGGTGGAGGTTTTTGGTGCTTTTTTTTTCTTCTCTTATTAGATAAGATTTAGGATGCCCTTGTCCTTCAACAGTTGCTTTGAGTGGTTTTCTTTGCTCCTCACCACACTTGGTGCCTGGACTTGAAACTTTTCGCCTTAGACAGAGTGACAGGACTCTTGTCAGAGACAATTATCCCGCCCATTTTTGCTCATTTCCAACTACTTTACATCTATAGAGCACATTTAAAATTTTAAAGCACTTTCTTACCGTTTTTTTTTCTTTTTAAATTCATAACTAAATAGGATCTATTTAGAGAGGATCATTCTAATTCACATTTTAAAGATGAGGAAATTGAATGATTATAATGACTTGTGACTTGCCTAAACTGATGTGATGTATTTGTTTTGAATTTTTCAAGTATCCAGATTGACTCAGAAGTCCTGGCTTCCAGTTCCAGCTTTTTCCCGGAGGGATGCCTTCACCTTTCTTGAAGCCTCGGAAAATAATTTTTCTGCTACCTATCCCTAAAATGCATACAAAGAATACATCAATAACAAATACCAGAGCAAATTACAGGCAATCAATTGGGTATTTCTTTTCCTGCTCTTTATTTCTATTCTTTCTGAGAAAGAGGCATTGGCATTCACAGGAAGCTCAGCATCATTGTATTTAACTGGAAAAGGATTGTGGAAGGCACATCTCATTCCTTGAAAATAATGACAAATTATGCAATTTTTGTTTTACCCAACTAGATTGAAAACGCCTGGGGAATAGCCAAGCTGCCTGGCAAAGGGAGGCATTTGATGTTCAGGGCCTTTGGAGCTGAGGGAGCGGCATTGCTTTTTAAACAGGTGCAGGCTCCTAAAGCTTCTCTCGCTTCCCTTTTTTGGACAGGCACAGCACCTGACCAACTTCGGGAGAACAAAGCCTCCATCTGGACCGAAGGGAAAGAGAGCCGGTCGCCTGTGGGGCAGCAGAGAACAAGGCTTTGCTTCCCTTTGAAGCTCTGGCATTCTTCTTAATCACCTGGCAAAGTCTTAATTTAAAGAGGGACTCTTAGAAAGGGGGAACACAAGCAGATTTGACTTTCATATCAAATCTACTTACCTTTCATCAGGTTTATTAAAATTGGTGATGTGTTCCTTGTGAACTCCATTTGTATCTGAATGGCGAGCTCTTCCTTTAGGGTTTCCCTCGCTCTGCTTTGTCTTAGGGTGTGTTCACATTGCTGCGTGTGCCATGGAGTAATTATTTCTGGGGATAAATACCCTGATGTCAGGCACACTGGATTACAGTTGTTTCCGGGTAAACACAAGGGGACTTTAGGTTCTTAGGATGCCTAATTAGACAACAATAAATGCATTGTGGGACAGCTGAAAAATACAAGCCTGGGAAGTATTGTATTTTTCACCGTTAGATAATGCATGCATTGATGTATTTCTTATCTTTACTCTTATGGAGGAAATATCCTAAAGGGATTCTCTTACCTTTTAAGAAAGGTATCCAAAAGATTCACTTTTGGATCCAGGAAAGCTCCAGGATCAGGAGGCGTGGACTCCCTGCCGTGTGTATAGACTATGCTTCATATTCCCGTGTACGCACCTCACCCAACTTTTACCTTCAAGTGCTACGTTGATTTTTTTAAGGAGATACTATTTCTTGATTTCATTCTTGGCATTGGGTCTTGGACGCAGCCATATATTGAGCATGAAAATAAAAAATCCGAGATAGCTTTTGTCATAAGAGAGCTAGCAATCTACGCGAGGGAAAGAAAAATTCTAAGGACAAAGCAGCAACCATCAAATTAGGCACCAAAAACATCAACGGGAAAACAGAGTAGGACAATTTCTGTCCACACAGGAAGCAGGAGTCACGGAATGTCAGCCTGTGACAGATGCTACCAAAAGTTGTAGAGCTTTATAAAGGGGGCTGTGAGTGGCGTGTCCTTTACATGTTGATGAAATAAAAGAGAGATTGCGAGGACTAAACCGGCCTAGTTTTCAGCGGGGACCTTGCCCATATCAGCAACGGAGTTTTTGAAATATTCTCCAACTAAAAGAAGACTTGCCTTTAAGTAGCTGTCAGACTGGAAAGGAGGATTGAAAACTGACAACGTTGTGTGTGTGTGTGTGTGTGTGTGTGTGTGTGTGTGTGTGTGTGTGGTGCATGTGCTCTCTTGCTAAACTCCTTGCTTTGTTCTTAGCTCACCCACCAAATTTCAGGAGGAGCCACTTCTAATACGATCCGTTGGTCCATGACACAAACTTCACATCCTTTGTTTCTTCATTATAAAAAAATTTCCCTTTAGTACTTATTTTGGGTTTACAGTCAGCTAGGAGAGTGATCCACAAAATTAATTTACACAAGTTGTGTGTATGTATGTGGATATGTGTGTGTGTGTACACAACTGTATACACACACACACACACACACACATGATTGCAATTCTTCATGACTGTTAAGACTGCTTTTATTTGCAAGGCTATTCTCAACTCAAAGAACCAGTTGAAGTTTCCTCCAAGGAGGGGATGATTGAGCACTGAGGAACGTTTTTGGGGAACAGAACAGCCCGTCATCACTCAGTCTCTCTGTCTACTTACATACTTCAGGACAGAAAAAAACTGATACTTCAGGCCCACAATATTCACAGGCCTCTAAACAATGATGCCTGTCACACTGGAGTTGGGAATAGAAAGATGGGTGGGGAGGTGGTGCTCACAAAATCCCATTTAGGGAATTATTTATTATTCTACTTTGTAGTTTATGCTTATAGCATCTGTAATAAATAAACACGCTCCAGAAGAAAGCACAACTTAACAAGGAGTAGATGAGATTGAATGTGACGACTCCAGCCCTGTACAAGAGGCACTGGCCCATTAAATGAATGTGCACAGCTACTTCTTAATGCTCTCCCCAAGTAATCAATTTTTGAAAATACCAAATAATTTTAAAACAACCCTGTCTGACCTCACTCTCCAGTGATGCTGGACCACTCCTTACTGATTTGCCTACCTAGCTTTTAATCAATCAGATTTGACATTTTTGGTTGTTTTTATTTTAACTTCTTTTTCTTTCTCTTTCTTTCTTTCTTTTTTTTTTTTTTTCCGCATACTCCAGCACCTTTTCTCTTCTCGTGGCAATATTAAATGGTATCTGCCCTCCCTCAAGGTTAGGGTCCCAGTGAAGTTTAATATTTATAGGTTTGGATGTCTTTTGAAATAGTATCAGAAGAATCTAAATGCCATTGCAAGAGACTAGAACATTCTGATGCTGTACCAGGGTTTGATCTTTGTTCAGACAAAAAGACCCAGTATGCCCAGAGTCTGAACACAGATGGAGGTTGAGAAAAAGAGGTTGTCAGTCTGAAATATCTTCTATCAGACTTTCAGAGTATAATTCAGGCAAAAGGGTTAAAAAAAAGTCTGATTTCAGTCACCTTTCTCTTTTTGACTGGTAAATTCTCTAGGTCATTCTAAGAAGTAATTATTTTTTTCTAGTTCCCCAGTTCATAGGAGATAATATTGGTGAGAGAGTTATGTAGATTCTGAAGTTTAATATATACTATATACTGTAATCTTCCTGTTTCTTTCTTTTTGATTTATATTTCCTCTTACTGTTTTTTTTATTCCTCATTCTTTTATTCCCTATTTTACTTCTTTCCATTTCTATTCTTATTTTGAATATAATTATATGTATATGTTGAAACCTAGCTCTCAATATGATAGTTTTTGGAGGTAAGAGATTTGGGCATTGATTAATTCTTGATGCTGGAGTCTTCCTGAATTAGATTAGTGCTCCTTAAAAAGAGATCTTTACATTCTTCTGACATGTGAAGACATAGGGAGAAGAAAGCCATCTGTCTATGAACCATGTACCACACATCACCAGATAGTGAAGCTGCCAGCATCTTGATCTTATATTTCCAGAATCCAGAATTTTAAGAAATAAATTTCTATTGTTGATAAGCTACCAGGTCAATGGTATTCTGTTTTAACAGCCTAAACTAAGTCAGCATTGTAATTTATCTTAGTGAGTATAGAATACTCAAAGTGAGAATTACACAGATGAGTGTGGGAGTTCATGAATTCATATTGGGGAGGGCAGTTGGTGAGGTTAGTAAGGTCCATTTAGTCAGGTTAGAAGTGATGTTCCATTGGAGAAAGAAATTAAAATATGCTGGATAAAGGAAGAAATTGCCTTGACACATGAAAAGATGGTAATTCAGAAAAAAAGTTGGATTCTCAGGAAGCAAGTTTATTGTTACTAAAAAATTAATTGTGACAATATGGGGTGAGCTAAGAAACAAATAGTTTTCAGATGCTGGGTCACACAGAAGCTCTGTGTATTTTCTGAAATTGCTAGAAAGAATGGGCCAAGATCTTTACCTGCTCAATATAAACAATTTTAACAAGTATTCAAAGTCAACAGCTAACCACGGGAGGTATATCAAAATCAGTGCCTTGGAGGCTTATTGGTTGGGTTACAGCTGACATGACTGCTAGAATAAAGCAATCACATGGGTATTAATTTTCTTATGTTAAAATGTGCTAGGAAAACTGGATATGGCAAAAATGCAAATAAAATTTTTATTAACTATGGATCAAATAAGGAGCTGATAGACTAAAGCAGAAATCATACAGTCACCTTCTGTGGGCTAAATCCAGTTGGCAGAGGGCTTTGTATGATTTGTGAGTTAGTTGTTTCAGTTTTAACTACCTTAAATACAATGAAAGGAAGAATGCTTTCGTTTAATCCTTGTGGAATCTGAAAATTCAACAAAATTCAAATTTCAGGGTACATATATAAAGTTGTATCACAGACATATCTCAATTTTTTGACCTATGACTGCTTTAATGCTATTAATGGCAGAGTTTATCTTTTGCAACAGAGACTAGATGGCCTGCAAGTCCTACAATATTTAATGTCTGATTTTTTCCAGATAAACTTTTTCAACTCCTCATCTGTAGGCTTTGATTTTGGGGATACTAGATCCTTGTCCACAGATGTAATTGGATTAAATGGATATTTATTAAATGTCTACTATTTCCAGTGGTACTTACTATAACATCAGAAATTATATTGTAAATCCACGATCTTGCAGGAGTCTAAGCTCTTCCAGAAATAGTAATCTGACAGCAGACCCTACTGCTGTTTTATTGTTACAAAAACAATCCTCTGCAGCTGTCCTGATGATGCTGTCATTCGGAATGCAGGTGAAAGCAATGGTATTTGTAATAGTCTATGGTCACCAGTACCCTGAGAACTGATCTTTCACTGAAACTATCAAGATCTTAAAATTTCCGACCCTGAGACCATATACGAACTTGCTCTTACGAAAGAAAATTACCATTTTCATTTTGAACATGGCCTACCTGCACATATCTCAATAAATCTTAAATTCTTTTGGAAACTTTGTTTCCTTCTTTGGGTGAGCAGTAGAACAAATCTAACAGTAAATGTCTGTTCCTTTATGATGTTTGTGATAAACTAAAATTAGTATGAGATTTTAACATGAGCTCAATACTAAAATAATATGAGAGTTAAATATTAAGGCCGTGAGATTTTCAAGTTTTGTAAAAAAGAAAGGACCTGCTAAAAAAGAGCATGCTGTGATATTTGGACTAGAGTTGTAAACAAATATGGCTCATTCCGAGAGTGAGAGCATGTTTGATATGATTCAAGTATGAGTTTTGTGCAAAGAGAAAGTGGCAGAACTAAGGTTGAAAAAAAAATATCAGTTTTGCCAGGTTATGAAGAACATTAATGTGATGCTAAGAATTTGAATGTTGATTATGGTGAAGGATACTGACCTTTTTTACTCAGGTTGATTATGAAGGAGAGTAAACCTGACACACTGTAGAGAAGGAAGCGACGAATTTAGCTACCACTAGATGTGGTTAGTGAGGAGACAGAGAGAGGGAGGTTTCTGGACATTGTGCCTGTATGAGCAAGGGTCTTTTTATGATGGCAAATAAAGGAGGGATGCAACAGAGTGGAGAGATGGAGGTGTCTCATGATAGATTTGAGTGGCCTGGGGAAAATTCTGGAGCACACATTTAGGCACAGGGTAGAAAAGTCTCTGAGTGATGAGCAGGTTTGAGAATTAATAGTGTGCAGTGAAACCGAAGCCGTGCGATGACTATGACTGCCCTGGGGTGTCAGACCAAATGCAGAGCAAGGAGGCTGTGGTAGTAATTAGAACAATGATAGTGTCGAAGAATTTTTAAAGGGATACAACACCAAATCTTCCTTAAGACTCCTTAAGAATTAGGACCATGTGGAACAGAGAACTAGGCTACACACTTAAATACCCAAGTAAAAGGGAAAAAAGGTTTTGTAAATAGATATGTGAACAAAGATGACTCTGGTAATGCTTACGGTTTTGGTATAATTCTTTCTTGTGCTCCTGGTTCCTAATTACAAGCTTGATTTCTTAATGCTACAAAATAAAAATAAAATCCTTACACAAAGCAGGCTGACGTCACCTTGCCCACTATTCCTGGGACTGGCAGCTCTCCTCCAGTCCCAATTAGTTACATTGTCATTTCTTGAATCTTCCTCCAGTTTCAGAGGCTGATCATATTTTGTTTTTCACCATCTCCCTTTATTTCTTCCTTTGCCAGTTGCTAAGCACTCCCTTGTTGCTAAGTGAGATATGAGCACTTAATTTACTCCATTCTTTTTTCTCATACCAGATTTTAGAAATTGCAGATCCTGTTTAATCAATGTGTAAATGCAATGCTTTTGATGTATTTTTCCTAAGAGCAATATTTTGATCATTCTTAATGATACTTAATGAAGTCACCGCATGATTTCTGATTGTACCTAATTGAAGCTTGTGACTTGCATTTCAATATTATCATCTTACAACTTTAGGTCTATGAGATGAAATTTTTCCAGGCCCCCAAAATATTAGAAAACATGAAGAATTGAAGTCTCATTTTCAATCAAAAATTTTGCTAGAATAGATGCATATGAATGTGAGTATATTTATATAAAAGTAAATGAAGACTAAAATAAATCTCCCAAAACCAGTTTCATATGTTGATGATGAAAGAAGCAAGCTTTTGATACAGAAGAAATTCAAAACACTAGTTTTAATTTTTACAAAGAAAGCTAAAAGGTCTTAGTACTAAAACTTTGATATAAACCCCCAGATGAATGACGTACGGAACCCACAATGCAAGTCAATTCTGATCCTTGAGAAAAAATAATAAGCTGGGAATTTATTATCTTGAAATCTCCTTATAGAGACGCAGTCTCAATCATTTAAATGCCTACAAGACATACTATCAAATTTTTGGCTAGCCCCAAACTTTAGTCTCATGCTTTTAACTTTGTCTCTCTTCTGTAATAATGTGTCTATCATCTGCTGTATTTCCCGAGGGCCCCTCCTTTTTTTTTTTTTTTTTTGCTGTAGGATAGTGGGTGGTAATGGCTTAATCAGAGACAATAACCCCCGCTAATATGTTAACTAGCTTATGTATGAACCCTCCCAGGAGAACACATTAGCCTTGACCCAGATTTAAAAAAAAAAAAGAGCTCTGGCTCCATGAGAAGCCCTTAAGGAATAATACTACTGTGGTAACTTAACCCCACAGCAGGCCAGTAGGGGAGCTACTTAAGGGCAACTTTTAACATACTTGATATCATGCATCAGTCTCCATGTTGGGTAAATGTTAGAAATAAAGTGCAATTGTGGTGCTGACAGAGATCAGTTAAGTAGTTACTGCAAATACTTGGCTCAGGGATTTCATGAAGAATCATAAAGCATAAGTTGTGCATAATATATTCGTAAGAATAAAAAAGGCACCTAAGTTGACCTGTGTGACAGGTGTTTAACTTTTTTTCAGTTTCAAAATGCCTCATAAGGTTTCTGTTAGTCTCTAACTCCACTTCTATTTTTTTGCATCCTCTCTCTCTCTCTCTCTCTTTCTCTCTCTTTTTCATTTGGCTTGTTAATTCTATCAGGAAGGTATTCAGCAAGTATTAACTGTTTTACTGGGCTTTTTGGGTATGTTTTTTTATTTGTCTCTTTCAAAGACAGGGGATAACTTCAGACATAAATTTATTTTCCCCTTAATGCTTTACCTAGATTTAGGTGTTTGAAGAGATATTTTTAATGAATATTTTTTAGCCATCTCATGAGAATGTATTGATCTTTCTTCCTCTTTTACAGATAAGATAAAGAAGGCTTCAATTACTAAATTTGAATAAAATTCAAAATTAAGTAAATATAAAAGTTGAAACTCAAATCCAAGACTTTTCACTTAAGGGTAGGGCTTCTCTCTGTATGGGTGTCAACTACCCCCTTCTCAGGTATAACTGAACACATGTGGAATCAGAACAGAAGAATGTAGCTGATTTCCGGAGCAGTAAACATCATATTAACCTCTTTCTAGCCTTTGATCTCCCAACTCCTTAGAGAAAGACAATCATTTAATAGAGGCAAGAGTCCAAGGATAATGATATTTGCCTGACCGTTGCTTAGATGTGCATTTGTGAATCAAGTTAAGATTCTAATGAAAAAAAAAAGTATTCAGATTGTCAAACTTTTCACTTATGAGTGTTAAATCAATAGCCTGACTATGGCTTAAGGTATACCTGCATTAGAGAGCATCTATGCCATTAAGGAACTAAGAATATACAAAAGAGACAATATACAAAATAGTCAGCTATGAACCAAAACAAATTCTCTAAATCACAGACATTATTAAGAATTATGAAAAGAAAAAGAGCACTTAGGAATTTAAAGCATTTACTAGTTATTTATACATGATTTATGTTTAATAAATCTAGTAGACAGGTGTTAATATTATCCTTACTTTGAGACTCAGAAGGTAAACAAGTGTTCAAATCACACTTGGGAGTAGGTGACCAGGACAAGACTTGAATCCAGGAACTAGCCTTCTGAAACACAAGACTGAGTATTTATTTTCCCTATCTTCGGTCCACATTCGCTCAGCTTAAGAGCTGGAATCCAACTGTGAGAAAACGAAGAATATCTGTTAAACATTCTCGAAGTGTTTGGTTTGTTTAAAGTGAATTCTGATTCAGGTCTGAAAATTAAAGGTCCACATTTTTAAAAACCTCCAGTTGATACTGACACTGGTGAGCCACAGACCACCTTTAAGAGAGATGTAGATGACACCTGACATGCAGATAATAAAAAGTTGGTAGAAGAAGGAATACTTGGATCATTGAAAGCTTCAATGCCTTACACTTTTTAAAACTTTAAATACATGTAATCAAGTACCAAATCTAGAAAGATAATATTTAATTGAGAAGAATGCATAGAAAGTGTTCGATGCATTGTTTAAACAATGCAAAAGTGAAAAAGTAATGCACTCATTAACAAACTTTCTCAAAGTCTCCTAGATGAAGAATGATCAAGCTCATTTAGCTCTAATTTCAGAGTTAATGATCATTTTGACTCTGTAAACTACTTCTGAAAGTGTACAAATTATCATGGAAGCTGGAATACTGTTCAACCAGGATTAAAAGCATGGGAGGGGAAGCAAGAAATATAATGTCAATGTGATAAATAAAATAATAATCCTGTTGAAACTTTGCACTCACAATTTTCAGATTGTATCTGGAATGTTATACCTAATTACAAGTCGCAATTTAAGTATAGTATTCACAGCATGAAATATATTGGAAGGAGGAAAAATCGGTTTTAAAGAGTCTGGAAATATGTCATAGGAACTATTCAAAGAACCACTGGTAATCAGTGTGGTGGAGAATATACAAATGGATGCAAGAAGCAAACACAATAATGTAGATTAGTTGGAGATAGTGAAGAAGAAAGTGAAATTGTTCCATCTACCTCCAGAAAACACCATTAAAACTAATGCATGGATGTTGTACCAAAATAATATTTTTAGCCAGTACAAGGTATCAGCATTAGAAGTACTCAAATAAAGACCTGTCAAAAATATTCCAGTAATCATCAGTTGAGTCGGAGCCTTGTAAGATAAACAGGATTAGGTGATCTATAAAGATAGACCACTAAGTCTTTTTATATAAATTCTATGAATGCAAGAACTGCATGATCAAGTTTGCCCAAAATAGTGCACTTAAGGAGCATCTCAGCAACCAGAAGACATTAATTAAATTCCATTATTTAGTTACATATATTGAAGGCTGTTAAAGGGGATTAATTTAGGACCACAGGAGGAAAATGCAAATTTGAATCACTCCTTTCTCCTCCTTTATGCCTCATGTTAAAAATATCCCACTTGCTATAGACATTTACACTCCAGACTAGGCTTATAAGGCATTTGTTTTCCCTCTCACCTCATTCCTTTCAGCAAGAAACAATTCTTCCTTCTTTAAGGAAAAATGAAAGGGTAAGGGTAATCTGAAAAAGTACAGAAAACATTCCATTAGATTGGATTGGAGGAAGAATCTTATTTGACGCCAGAGTTTGAAGATGTGGAAAGCATTTGTTCTGGTTGACTGAATGACATCCAGCCTGACTGCAGAGTGTATATACTTGGGTGTGGGGATGGTGATATAGGAGAAATTAGGAGGAAGAACATGTTGGGGGATGGTCTGTTCAGTCTTAAATTTATGGGACAGAAGCACAATTACTGCTGATGAAATAGAATTCCCATTCACTTCAATTCTACCACCTTACTTCACTGACTTAAGAAAAATAAAAAGACAATTTCTAAAATACTGCAACTGGCAAATCACATCATTTCCTTCAGGATCTAACTCACTTCCTTGAAGACATTGGTCATTATTTGATGACCACAGAATTTCTTCCTGGTTATAAAATAGAATCTGTAGAGATTGTGAGTTTTATTAAATCGACCAATGTCTCAGTCAATTTGCTGAGTACCAACTATGTTCTCATTTAATTGGTGTTCTGAGAGGACACAAGACAGAGGAAAGACTTAGTCTTCTGGTGTTTTGAGTTCAGTACTAACTTAACAGTATTAAAATCTCGTTGAGTCTTTGTATTATGTATGTGTGTGTGTTTAAGATTGTGTCTGTACATATGAACATGTTTGTGAATGTGAAACATACTATACAGTTTTTTATTAACAACTTAGTGCAAGATACAGTTAAAGAGTTTAACTAGAGGTATTATTTCTGGTAATCTATATGTCTCTTTAACAAGAAGCTTGCATTGTTTTCTGCAAGCCTAATAATGTCTAATAAACTGTTACAGAATTCTACATCATATGCATCTGCTTGGCAATGAACTAGCGTATGCTTCTCAGCAGAAGTTGAGGGCAGTGTCTTTTGTAATGGTTCTTCTGATAATGGCTAATGCACTATCACCAAGGTACCATGTAGACCGTAACTGATACACTTACTGTATACATAATGCTTATTGGGTATTTCACACTGTAAAGAACATGGCTCATAAAAATTCCAGATGTCTTTTTTGCCTCTCTTCTTTTTCTTTTCCTCCACATGTGTTTTCTCACAATGTCATTGCACTGTGTAAATAACAGCACTAGAGTATGTGATGGATGAATGAACAGGTGGATAGATATCCCTGTCATTTTTTGTTGATAGTTCTAGGGACAATTCCCTTGAACAATGAAAAGTAGAGGTTTAGATGATCCAATGAATAAAAATTGTGTGCCAAATTTAAAAGAAAAATGAAGACAATAGAAAACAGACCATTCCTGAGGCCTAATTTGCTAGGCTCTGCGGAACAGATCATTCTGTAATAGAGGATCCTGGATTGGGAGTTGGAACACCTGAGTTCTTATGTTGGATGACTAACAATGACTCAGGCGACTTTGGGCAAGTAGATTAACTTTTTTTTGAGTTTCAAAATATGTGGTAGCAATTGTGTTAGTCTCTAACTTCACGTCTAGTTTTCACATTCTTTTTTTGACTGGTTTGTTGATTCTGTCAGGAAGATATTCAGCAAGTATTAACTAATTCTTTTATTTTTTAAAGTAGTTTCCTTTAGGGTATGGGCAAAAGAAAAAAAAAGATGGTAGTATCCTTCCTTCATTTGAAATCAAATTCATTAGATAAAATATATCCAGGAATCACAAAGTATATAAGCAATTGCTTGTGTATGAGACCAGATAGTATCTTTAGAGAGCCTTGAGGTACCAGAGACTAATAAAATAGGAGAAACATTGTGGAAAAGAAGTTGGTGAGAACAATTCAGATGTGGCAAGTTCATGATTTCCTCCAGCCTAGACTGCAGAGACAAATTATGCAAGGCTAGGGAGTTATATATCCTGCTCCCTGCTTCTGCTCTTGATGTCCAGCCTCTCCTTCCAGTCTCATTTCTCCCTAAAGTCATTCTTCCTTCTTACACCATGTACTATGCCCACCAAAACTCCTTCCCTGATATTAGCCATTTATACTTTGCCTTGGAAGTTAGTTATACTATTTCTAATCACATTTTTTTAAGATGTTGTTATTTTAAGAATTTTCAGGTTCACAACAAAATTGAGAGAAAAGTACAGAGACTTTCCATATACTCTCTGCCCTCACACCTGAATAGCCTCTCCCATCACATCACTTACCATACAGTACTTGTACATTAATCAAGGAAAAGCTTATATAGACATAACATAATCTGTCAAAGATCATAAATTATACTCTTGGTATTGTGAATTTTCAAATATATGATACATACATACATACACATTTACATATATATGTGTGAGTACATATATATGTGTTATTAAATATCTATAGTATATTTTCACAGACCTAAAACCCTCTGTACTCCATCTATTCACTTATTCTTACTCATATATTCCATAAATTAAGGAATCTATGAACATAAAACCACAAATATTTTACTTAATTTTCAATTTAATTTATTTACTTTTACACTGGGTACATTTATATATAACATTATGTAAATTTGAGACATACAGTGTATCACTCTGATACTCTTATATGTTATAATATTACTGCTGTATCTATGTTTATTGTATTACATCATTATAGGACAATATTATTGTCTATATTCATTATACTGTGTATTAGCTGTCTACGACTTATTGACCACTCATTATAAATTTTTATCCCGAAACACCATCAATCTTTCTTTTAATTCCTCCAGTTTATTATCAACACTTCGCACATGGTCAATATAAAGTTTGTATAGTTACAGTACAGGAGGCATATCTGCACAGAGGTGTTCCCTCCCATCCCAGCTCTGCGCATCTTGTTGCTGGATTACAGGTGGTAGAGGCAAAGGTGCTTTCAAACGAAGAGGAACAAACAACATCCATCTCATCCCCCCACTTTGGAAACTATTTGGTAATAATCTGCCATTTTACTCTCCTTATATAAATTAATATTTTAGATATCACTTAAAAGTGATATCACATAGTAACTGTCTTTTCTCTTTCTGACTTCTTGCTTAGTCTAATGTGCTCATAGTCTATCCATGTCACCAAAAATAGCATAATATACTTTCTCATGACTGAACAATATTCCAGTGTATGTATGTGTGTATGTATATATGTATGTGTGTGTGTCACACCTTTTTATCCATTTATCCATTGATGGGCATTTGAGTTATGTACATATCTTAGCTATCGTGATTAAAGCTGTAATAAACAGGAGCATGCAAATATCTTATTGAAATTATGTTTTCATTTCCATTGGCTATGTACCTAAAAGTAGAATTACTGGTCTATATGGTAAATATACTTTAAAAAATATGTTAAGCAAACTCCATATTGTTTTCCATAGTGATTGGAACAATTTTTATTCCTAGCATAATTGTATGAAGGTCACTTTTCACTACATCCTCAACAGCAACTGTTGTCTCTTGTCTTCTTGATGATAACCATTCTAATTGGTGTGAGGTGATAACTCCTGGTTCTGGTTTGCATCTCTCTAATTATTAGTTGTCTATTCTTATGTCCTCTTTGGAAAAAAAAATGTCTGCTAATTTCTTCTTCCTATTTTTCAGATTGTTTTGCTGTTAAGTTACATAAGTTCTTTATGTATTTTGGATATTAACCTTTTATCCTGTAGATGGTTTGCAAATGCATTTGTGCCAAAGTCTAGATTATGCTTCCATTTTGATAGCTATTTATTTTTCTCTGAAGAAGCTTTGACTTTGAAGTAGTACCACTTGTTTAAGTTGGCTTTTGTTGTTTGTGCTTTTAGCATCATTTATGATACATTGATCTTTTTACCGTCTTTGCAGTTTAGCCCTTTCTAGACTATTAGGTAATAAAAATGTATGTATGTAGTTTTTTCAATTGACATCTTCTTTTCAGTAATATACATTTAAGATTCCTCCATATCTTATTATAACTTGATAGTTCATTTCTTTTAGAGTTGAATAATATTCTGTTATTTGGATGTACCATTGTTATTTATCCCTTCACCTACTGATGGACATTATGGCAGTCTATGCTTATTTTGAACTGTGAGAATTTAGATATCAGCAAAGGACTGGATATGTGACTTAGAAGCAGTGAATCACTGAATTCTATAAATCACACAATTGAATAAATAGGCTTTTTAAAATCATTACAATTACTATATCAGGAAATAACATTCTTGATTATAAAATTATAAATGTAAAATTAAATCTTGTTTAGGATTTTAGCTATTTTATAGATTGAATTCCTTTAGGCAGAGATATCTAATACAAAGACATCTTATTGTGTAGAGGAGTTCTAGAAGTTTGATTATGTTGAACTAGAATTATTGTTAGATCTTCAGCGTGACCTTAAAGACATATTATATAGCCTTCTGATCCAAATCTAGTGAAAATGTTCTGTGATCATCAGAATTTTAGGCAACTACGGTAGTGGTAGCAGTTAGCTAATAAAACTGTGTTGTTCCTGGCAGTTTTCCACATAGCTGCTTTCTCCTCCTGGTTAGAAAGGTTACTTCAATTCCATCTCTTCTAGCATCTTATTCCTGGTTAAATAAGGGGGAATGAAAAGCCTTGCAGAGGTTTTACAGTGGGATTTCTAATAGAAATGAGAATATTTGCCTTTGTTAGAGAATTTTATAAGCAGAAGAAAGAGGTCAGGAACAATATTTCTGGCATTAAACTGGCTGCAACTTTTGATTCTTACACTGATTGGCAGTATGATCTTAGGGAAAACATTCATATTTTGTATATCAATTTATTTAATATTAATAATAATGAAACTTGTCTTATAGAATTGTAAGGAAGAAAAAAAGAGACCCTTAAATTATCACAATACCAGAAATGCCATAATTTGGCACTAAGCATTTGTGGTGATGGTGATTGTGATCTTTCCTGAGACTAGAGAATCATGAAACAAAAACCAAGGCTCTCTGTATATCAGAAGACACGAGGAAACACACGTCTGGTTACAACTCCTAAACCTCCTTTTATTTTTCTTTTTTGGTAAATTTCATGGCAGAATGACTTTTGTGATTGATACAAAGGATCTGAGACTCAGTAGGTTAAACAAACAAAAAATATCTATATAGAGATGTATGCATAAATATACACATATATTTATATGTATATATACCATATGTATTAATTTTCAGATATATATGTGATTAGCAGAATGCTCTATGTATTCAAGCTATAGAAACCAACATAGTAAGACCTATGATAAATAAAATATAAAGTTGTTTTGTTAATTATCGAGTTATGCTATGCATGTTTTAAACTAAGATGGTAAACAAAAATCTACTATCATGTGGAACTCAGAAAAATTTGAGGAACAAAAAGAGATCCCTGCAATGGGTCTTCTAGAAACTTCTACGAAAGGTGATTGTCCAGGCAACCTTTGTTAAGATGCCCCATTGGATTAGTCTCCATGTCAGAAAATAACTCTTGGACAAAAAGATATGATTCCCATTGAGGCAAGCACTAAAGTTTAACCAATAATAACCAATATCTAAGCTACCTAATGCCTGATTGCCAGAGAAGAAAACCAGAGCAAGTTGATGTTTTGTTTTGCCATCACCATTGTTTTATTTTCCCCCTTGCTCTGCTGACAAATGACATTAACAAAAATGGAGGAGGATATAACTCATTCGTTCTCATTTCTCCATTTCTAGTGCAGAAATAGAATTTTGAAGTGTATGACTAGAACAGCAACAACAACAAAAAAAACAGCACGCATGTTATAACCTTTGGAGTAGAATTGAAATTTTATGGCAAAATTTTACTGAATGAGATCCTGAGGAAAGAGATTAAAATGGACTCTAATAAGGAGTACCAAAGAGTTTATATTTTCCTCAGTCTGAGATGTGCTAGAGATGTTGGCATAAAGCAAGTCATATTCCAGAAGTATTTGAAATGGATGACATTGTAGTGAGTTAGTTTTATTCTTTAAGTTGCAGAAAAGGATTGAGAAGTGTTCTGGAAGGGGTTGTGGGCATGGAAACCCAGTTCATTTTGGATTGATTCAACTCAGTCCATTCATCACAAACAAAATGAAGTACAGGGCTTTGTCAACAATGTTAACCAACAGCATAACCCAATTTCTTTTTTTTAAATATCAAATTCACTCCTTACTTGTTGGTTTAATTTATTTGTATGCAAAAAAGTCCCAAATTTATGAAGTGATATTTGGAGATCAGGAAAATGTAAGTTTTTATATCCTTTTGTGGAAAAGTATGAACTGACACCAGTTATGGCGAGAGATCAGACTACAAGTCTCTCACAAGTCCATGCCAGGTGGAGTCCATCTGCCTTGATTTTAGTTCCTCCAGTTCTCTGAATCCTTAATGTTCCTTAAGTCAGAGCCTAGCCATATAAATAATGGCCCCCAGTAATCCTGTGAGTCTTTGTTCCCAAAGACAATGATTCTCAACATAGGTAATAAAATTTTTGGAGCATTTTTATTATCATATATTATCAGAGAGTATTATTAGAATTTAATGGTTAAAAAATTAGACAGATTTAACTAATGCCACTTGTGAAAAATCACATGGAAAAGCATATCACTGGCTCCACACAAATTTGAATACTTCATCAGTCTTTCCTGTATATACTTAGACTACACCTAATTCATAAATAAACAAAGCCAGTTTTAATATACACTAGCTTTTACATAAATGTAGCTGTCCTTTAAATCAAAGAAAGATGATTTTTGTTTGAACTATATGAAGAATTTTTTGTCATTTTCAGAAAATTGTTTCACTGATGACAATACCATTCCTGGTATTTGAATGCCAACACCACATGCTATATTTTCATGATTTTAGTTGAGTTATTCATGAAAAGTACGTAGAGATGAAAGCATTCTACTACTTTATTATGTATTATAGAAGAATTATGCCTGTTCATTTAAATATTGACAGATATTTTCTTACATATTATACTCCTGTTATTTGTCCTTAAAAATAAAAGTTTGGGTACTGTGTTGTTTTTTAAAATAATTCTATATCCTTTAAGTTATATTATTCATGAATTTTATTTAATACCACTACACTGGAGGCTAGAAAATATAAGTTATAAACAAGAGGTATTTGTGACTCTTGGCATTGAGAACAACTGGTCTAAAGAGCTTCCTATTCCAGGTATAAAGCATTCTAATTCTTCCAAGCATTGAACTTCTGAGTCTGAGCGTATAGATCTATTATGGTTGGAATTATAATTCTTATTCCTAGGAAACAGATTTGTGGAAAACTTATTTATGTTAATACCTGCTCATGTGATCATTCTCATTTCTTTATACTTCCTGAAACATTATGTGGTATAGTCAGACCAAAACACATTCCAACCTCTCCCCCCAAAAATCAATAGACTAATTAGTTGTGGAGCCATGTCATGCCTGAGGCCCAACTATTTAGTGTCAACATCATACAGACAGGGATTATTTCTGTCAACTGGGAAAGAGCAGCTTTAAAGTGGGGAGAATGACTTAGAGCCAGAGCTAAAGAACCAAGGAAATCACTACTTCCATAATTTTTGTAAGCATGAATTTAGTTTTAGCTAATAAGTGAAAAAGAAGAGACAGAGGAGATAAGGAATGAAGACAGCTCCTTCGGTGTTGGAACTGCACAGAGGTGTTTTCTTTCATTAGTTCTGAAAGCCAGAGGCAGAGAGTGGCTAAAAGATCCTCTCCTACTCTATTTCTGTATCATGTCCGATGTGGTAAGAGATAACATCTACTCTTAGCATCCTCTTATGGTGAATATTAAGAAAAATTTTCTTCTTTTTATATCATTTTGAAACGAAGTTTTCCTCCCAGTTTTTGAATACTTCCCACAGTCCTCTCTCCCCAACCCCAACACATACACAAACTTCAAATACACACTTTTATACTTAATTGAGGTTTAGTTCCTTTACTTGGAATGTTTTTAGGGCATTTTTTATCTGTCTTAACCATTCTGTAGCTCTTCTAATGATTCTCGCTTATGTCATGAAATCACATTCAGTATGCATCTGTTTTAATTAATTCATTAATTCAGCATATCAACTTAGCCATCGGTAGACATTTATTGAGTATGTATTAGCCAGAAAACATTCTACCAGATGCTATGGAATTATGAAATATGTAAAACTTTATTTCTTAAATACCTATTTTTTATTTGAATAGACTAGAGCACACGTAAGAGTAGTAAATCAATCTTCTTGTAAGAACTTTCAAAGAACTTCTCTATAGATGCTCACAATTTTGAAGTAGGTATTATGATTTTCACTTTATAGGTTAATATAATGAAACTCAGAGAGATTAATGAGGCTTTTGAGGATGATGAACCAACACTCAATCCCTTGACTTGGCGATTCTAAGGCTTAATTTAAATCTGCCGCTGATACCACATCCTAGAAAATAAACAACCACAGCAAAAAACAATAATAGCAACAGCAGAAGCCTCACAAACATACCAAAAGCAGTCTCTCATTAAGATCCAGCTCCAGGTCTGTCAATCGTACTTGAGGAGCTCAGTGAGGAGAGACTCTAGTATGGGCTTAGAGGGTCAAGGAAAACCTCTTGAGCTCAAAAGAAATCAAACAAATAATTTGTTTCCAAAATACAGAATAAGGTGAGTTTTTTTTTTTAGAAGTGTTAAGTATGTAATAAAAAAGAGTGATAAAGAATTAAATGAGGCTTACTGAGAAAAAGAAAAAAAAAAGACCTATTGGGCATGGAACTCTTGCTCTGTCCAGGTGGAATTCTAAAAGTTCTTTCAGAATGATTGCCTTTCTATTGATGAAGGAATAGTAACACATTCCATTCTCATAGCAGAGGGAGGACTTGAATTTAGAAAAGCAACTCCAGAACTGTGTCCTAGTCGATTAAGTCCGTGTCACATTACTTCTCCAACTGTTGGTGAGGCAGAATATATAGATGTGTGTATGGTGGTGGCGGGGATGGGGGGAGGGCGTGACTAAACTAAAATTCAGTCTCGTTTTACAGAATCTCTGCATTTATCTGTAATTTTTGTTATCTGTTTTTGGATTGTTTTAGATTGTTTTGATTCTTTAAATCATTTTCTCAATATTCATATTCATGGAATAGTGCATTTGTGCCTTCCTGGAATTCTGTGACATAGAAAAATCAGATATTATTTCCATTTCAATGGATGGAGTAAAATAATATACTCAGGGATTATTTACTGCCAATTTTGTTCTCTGCTTTTAATTGCCTATCACATATTGCAAGTTGGCTGGATCATCGTTTACTGGGTAATGTCAGCCTCTCTGGTGCTTCTTATTGTCTCTTCTGTCAATATGACCGGCTCCTACACAATTCTCTTAACAGGCTGCATATCTTACAGAAGAAAAGGGTGCATTCACTTAGATGGCAACTTTGAGCCAGGGAGAATGGAAGAGGATGGGAAAAAAGCAAACAAATTTCCGGAGATTCCACTTGTTGGAACTGAGTGTTTCAGTGGCCCTAAAATTCCCCTAGAAGGATAAACCACCTCATTCCATGATGGTCATTCCATCGAGCAGGGGATGAGCCCCAAAAGAATCTGAAGAAAAAAAAAAATTACTTATGAACAAAATAAGCTTCATGTGTAAGCTTTTGACTTGTTATCGACTCAATTGACAATATCCCCTGCAAAATTTTTTATTTCAATTATAAGCAGAGAGAAAGAGAAGTGGGGGGAAGCATGAAACCTTAGGAGATTTCAGGTGATAATAGACTTTTACCCTATTAACAGGTCTAATTTCGGGAACTTTATCACCTCCACAATATGTCAGGGCTATTTTTCTTTCCTTTCTTCTTTTGAAACAATTACAGGAGAGCAGTTCTAGAAGAGTGGCCAGGTCTTGCTGAATTGCACCTAAAAGTTGTAACCCCATGTCTGGGGCAAGTCACAGGCACTTGAACTGGGAAAGTTTTCTGCCTTTGCATTCATTATGCCACAAGTCTCTTTAAAGCAGATATACCCACCAAGTCCCAAGTATGTCCATCCCATAATGAAGAAAAATGCTCCCTGGAAGCAAGTTCAAGCTGTGGAATTCATTTTGTGATGGAACATTATTGCCTTCTCATTAGAGTGACATGTGGTCAGTCTCATACTTGGAATCAAAGCAGAGACTTGGAGATAAAAGCCCTTCTGTGCACTGCACCCTTTGGAAACAGATTCTCTGTGTAGAGTAGACAGTGCTTCTTCATGATTATTCTCATGCTCATAGCCTGCTTATCACAGGGGTCTCTACAAGGAAAGGATTCAAGAACTGAAGTTCTTTCTGTACTCTGATAGGTCTTTTAAAAAATGGTGAGTCTTTACTCAGCTGTCTCTCCGATTCTTAAGCAATGCCAGATGGCAAGGGAGATGCTTTTCTTTCCCTTCTCCCCAGCTGAGCACAGCTATGAGAAAGCAGAGACAGCACACAGGCAGGGGGAAAGGAACACAGGCACTTGATTTGGTGACATGTCTCCTACAGAATTCAAATCACAACATTTATGTTATCTTGAAATAATTATTTAGAGTCTTCCCTTACATGTAGATTTCTTATATTATGTGGGATTCAAGCACCGTGGGATCCAGGCAGTATGTCTTCGGAAATACCTGGGAGGCGTCAGTGAACATGAAGGATATGAGCAATGAAGAGGATAGGGTTGGGTTACATATTAAAATTCCTGTAAGTGGCTGCTTGAACCTTCAGTTTCCTCCTCTTGTGGCCCTCAAGGGGAAGTTGGCACTTGTAGTCTCACCTGTATTCAACGGGATAATTTGTCAGCAGGTCCCTGGTCTGTAAAACTTGTTCTGCCTTAGTGTCCTCACACTCTAAAATAATTTGTCTTCATCTCCATTGGCTAACTCTTCTCCATTATTATAATATTCCTTCCAAAATGAGTGGAATTCTTTGATATAACAAGTCAATAAGAAATGGACAATTCACAATATAAAAGTCAACAGGATACCTAGCAAATTCACGCATTTTTAGATTAGTAAGCAATATCCCCTTTCGTTCATGTTCTTAGTATATTCATCATAATTATTTTAAATTCATGGCCTGATAATTTTAACATCCCTACCATATTTGATAGCTATTTTTTTCTCTCTTTACCAGCTATGTTCTTGTCTTTTAGTAGACTTTGTACTGTTGTTGAAAGTCAGGCAGCCATAATGTATTGGATAAAAGGAATTCTGGTCAATAGGCCTTTAGTGATGTGGTGGTGAGATGAAGGTGAAGAGGAAGCTTATAATCCTATGACTAGATCATCTTTTCATGAGTCTGTGTGCCTGGGCTACATAATTCCCATGTGCTTCTCTGTTTGATCTATTCTATGTTCAGTCCTTTAGGGTGAGCAAGATGGTTAGAGAGGGCCAAAGCTAGGTATTTCCTTTCTCCCATGTCAGTTATGATAAAACCTCTATAGGTTGGTATCTGGTAAGTAGTTTTTCCAGTCTTCACTGTGAGACATTGATCTAGGCCCTGAAGGTAAACACTAGCCCTCCTAGCGATCTCACAAAAGTGTGTTGCTACCTTAAGGCTGGAGCTTCCTGGAATGTTTAACTTTCAGATTTTTCTACAGTAAAGTCTCCAGAAATCCATCAATTGCAGTTTAGGATTTTATAACCTGGCACTGGTTCTCAGGGGGCTTTCTGCTCAGGGAAAACTTACTTCTGTTTTTATAACTTGTGATTCTTTGTGTCTACCTGTTTTTACAGTTTCTGGATATAATCATTTGCCCTGTGACCTCAGTTCTCTGATGAATCATAGAAGAGGGATTGATTTTCAGCTTTATCAGTATTTGGTGTTAGGAGGGAGTGACAACTTTCAAGACCTTTACATGTCGGACTAGAAACTGCAAGGGCAACTTCTTATCTCAGCATTTTTTTTTGCTTTATTCTTCTGCATCTATTGTCCTATTTTGCCTAATATAATTAAAATTTTCCACCATATATGTGTGGCACTGGACTGCCCATAGCAATGTGCTTTTACTTGTTCCTTAACTCCTTCTATATCACAGATAGCAGCAACCTTCTCTCATGACCTGGGAACGTATCAGGTATCTGTATGACTCAGTAAAGTCAAAAGTATCTGAAAGTGCTGAGGGAAATGCGGAGGAGAGACCCACATTGGAACTCATATTGTGCTTATGTGAAATGAAGGATTCATCTTCTTCAGGTATCCTTACATTACCATCACAGGAATCCTAATAACTATAGGAGCACTTATCCTAAACAAAATCAGATATAGACTTTTGACTCTAAGGGTTCTCTGTGTGTTGGTATCATTAATTACAGATGTGGAAAAATTAAATACTTACTCAGTCCAGATGGATAAAAATATACATCAACTAGGGTAAGTCTGAGAGAATTATGGCATTCATGCTATTGTCTTAAAAGATTTTCGTGTAAAATCTCTAAATTAATTAATGACATCAACTCCCTCAAATAAATGCTTGGTTGATCAAAACAAAATAAAACCTTCTTGTATGCTAGAGTCCCTTGATGGCCCCCTCTGTGAATTTACTATCTTAACTCACTATAGCAGAGATATCGGCTCTTTACACACTTTCCTAGTTACCTAAGTTATCAAAGAAAAGGCTCTTTAGAGATCAATATATTTTTGCATTTTAAAAATCAACCACATTTTACTCTTAATTAAAATACTTAAGAATGTGCTGTTTGCCAGATTACCAATCTCAATGACAAAATGATGTCGCTAGACCATTGTGCACTAAGATTGGTTCATTCTATGGAAGTTAACAAATATTCATTAAAAAAGTCCTATTGGCAATTATTGCATATGTATAGCTGATTTAAGTTAGATATTAATCATAGTCTTTTATTAAAATATTTATGCATATATACCGATAGTGGAATATTATATAACTAGAAAAATGAAGAGATTTTCTATAAGCTTGTATGAAATAATCTTCAATATATAATACCAAAAAGAAATAAAAAAGGAAAGGAGAGTGTGTTGAACTTTGCATTCATAGGGTGAAGAAATATATACTTCCAGCTTTTGTAAACATAAATCATCTCTTAAAGAGTACAGAGAAATCATAAAACCATTTCTCTAGAAAAGAGAATCGGGTGGACATGGGAAAGAGTAAGAGAAATACTTTTTGTCTTTTCTGTAAGTGGTACCCCTGAGTAAGGTATACTATATTATCAGTTTTTCTAATAAAGTGACAGACAAGATACCCTTTAAAACAGCAACTATCAAAGGTTCTTATGGTCACTGAGTTAGAGCACATGGAGGCAAATTTGTAAAGACATCTGGAATCATTTTTCCCTCCAACCCAACAAACTCATACATTTTTAAAAGTCAATAAATAAATAGAAAATTAACAGTATGCAAATGTGTTTCAGAAGAAAAGCTCTCCGTGGCCCAGGCAGCTTTTGTTTGCAAGAAGCCAGCATCATAAACTGAAGCAAATCCCAAATTGAATTTTCTTGGTCCCCAAAACGTATTCTAGCTGCCCTGCTGGTATGAGATGAGACCAAGGGAGCCACAGCAGAAATCTCTTAGTTATTCATAAATTCTTCTTAAAAAAAGCGGTTGTTGGTGTTGTTTTAAACACAAGAGTGGAGATGAACTCCAGAGCAAGGAAACCATTTTCATGCAAAACCAGGCAGCTCCGTGTACAAATAAAGACCTAGCTGGGAACCCCGAACAGAGCAACATAAATACTCACATCTGGTATAAATAAACAACAAGATACATTGTTTTACGATTAATGCCCAGCTCATGAATAAGTACACACAATGGAGATAGAAATATTTAATTTTGTGTTGTAGGACATAATTAGAAATTATTAAACAAAGTCAGAACATAGTAGAGACTTCTCAAAATGCACAGGGCCATCATGCAATCTGGGTATGTTAGAAGCCAGTTTTGTCCAATATCAGGTTTTGTTGGGTTTTGTTGTTGTTTTTTAAGGAAAAACAGTCAAGCCAAGCTATAACCTTGGTGTTTCATTAAATAGTACATGAGAGAGTCTCTCACTCTCTTGCTTTTTTTTCCCCCCACTTCCTTCTGGGAGTTTAATGCACTGTAGTAAGATAAATATCTGCTTTTTAATGATGATCACACCATATTAAAATGTCTCACCCTGTTACCGATAATGCATGAGATTATGAAAGATGAAAAAAAGTAAAAGTCCCATTTTCTCCTCCCTGCTGATGCTGTTTACCTTTTTCATTTCCCTGGCTTAGAATGTGTAAAACAGTGGCTAATTTTACTGAATTTCTGTTTGTTCTACTTTGATTTCTTACACAGATGAAATTTCTACCAGTTTTATGTATTTCATTTTTCTTAGCTCAAGAAACATAATCTTGTTTGATTAAACTTAACTGGACATAGTACTCTAGCGTGCTTTAATCAGATAGGATAGAATCGAGTGGAATGAGGACAAATTGCCAGGGTTGGTTAAAATAGCAGGGATTGTCCTGTCTTGAGCGGTGGAGAGGGAGAGCAGCGGATTCACCAGCCGCATTTCTCGTATAAACCACCACACACAGACAACATGAATTAAAGAATCAATAGGAAGATTTTGCTTCTGATTCTAAATTTTAAGCCCTGCTCTGTATCAGTAGAGGGTGGGAACTTCAATCACTGTGTTTTAAAATTTGTGTCCTAAGCAAGTGATGAAAGAAAAAGGCGAAAGGATTAACAAGTAGATAAGTCAAAAGAGTGTTCTGGTGATAAAAAGGCAGGATTCTCACCTCTGCTTTGTCAGATTACAGAAAACAAAGACAAGGCTTTTGTCCTCAGAGAGAATTGTCCCGTTCTGACTTTCTGTCTGAATAACTTTTCTAGCTGATTTATCTCCTTCTTTGAGACCAAAATGATAAGGGGTGCTGAATCTCTTCTTCCTGGCCTTTTCTTCTCCTCCCCTGCCAGCAACTTAACTTATTTGCTTGGAAAATTAGCCATTTAACAAGACATTGCCTTTACTGGATACTTGTTTTGCTGACCTAGGGAGGAAGCTAGAGTTGGTGCTGCAAATGCTTCTCAAACAGGTTATTGCATTATTCCTTTATAGGGGCTTCCACATAATTACACTAAATGTTATAAATCCCACCGGAAGCCACCCCTCAGCTGAAGTTTAGAGGACACGTTCAGTGTGTATCTCCCTTATCTGCCATTGGCACACCACCATGTTCTTCCCAGGATATTAGAGGACATGCTGAATGGGGACAAGGAGTACATGATCCAAATGGAGAGTGAGTGATTTGACAAGAAGCCAAGCAGCACTTAGAGCAAAACTAACTACCATCAAAACACTTCCTTCACAACAAAGGTTGAATCAAAACCTTATTCCCCTAGCATATGAATTAGAAGAACAATTGTCTGATTATGATTAAAAAAAGAGCATTACATTTTATGTTCAGCCATAATTGGTATTTATGACAATTTATGTAAACAGTAATGAAGCCTATGTGATTTTTGCGGGGAAATTGCATTATGACACCAATGATCGTTACTGTTAATTTTCCTGAAGATGATGGCAATCAGCAGGCATAGTTTCATTGTAAATAGGTTAATTTAAAATTCAAACACTGCTGGTGTTTCAAAATGAGTTCACATTTGATTTCTGAAAGCTTTGTCCCAGTCTTTTTCCATGTTAAGATAAAAACGCATGGGTGTCATACATCAATCTATAAAACTTTGTTCTTCAAAATTGTGCATTTGTAAACATGTGCTGTTATACTATGTGAATGTGTGTCTGACACGCTACATATCCTTTTAATTTTTGTTTTTGTTTTTGTGCTCTAGAATGTGTTTTAAAATCTTACTACTAATGCAATCAGAAAATATAATTATCACAAGTTAATTTGCTAGCTTTGTAGTATAAGTGAAGAGTGACATATCATCATATTCTATATTTTCTAATGTGTACTTGACGATTACCTAATCAAAAAATTTAACAAGAAATAAAATCATAAATGTTTCTCTCTTTATTAACTTTGAGTTTCTGACTCAATACTGAATTGAATTGATTAAACTGATGTTCTCCAAGTACATAATTTCAGAGCATATCTAAAAGCTGATAATTTCTTATTTTGTTAAGGTATATACTTCCTAGGATTCAGATAAATTCTTGTTAAGTTGTCTAAGCAAATTGAAAGAATGAAAGTTTCTAAATTTTACCTTTCGCAGTTTAAAAAAATGGCAATTGATTTTATGTATATGTGTGTATATATGTTTATGTTTATATATACACACACGCAAATATCAGAAAAAGACATTAGGAATTTTAAGAAAAGAAGAAACATTTTAAATGCTGTCTACTTATCACATACTTTGTAATTGTAATACTATGAAAACAGTAGTAAACTACTCATTTTACTCAAAAAGTACTGTATATTGTGACTGTATCAGTGCTATAGGATTTTATTGAAAATGGAAATGTCATGCTTGCAAATAGTTTCTCTTCCTCTCTCCCTCCCTCTGATTTCTGAGTAATCCACCAATTGCTCATAGTTTATTATTATAAATAAAATAAAATGTAATCATGAATATTCAAAATGAATTAATAGATTGTGATAATCCTACCAGCTCGATATTGAATTTTTTTATTTTTATTTTTTAGAAAGTTTGTATGATTATGCATATGCCTATATGTAAGTAGCTTTAATTAAAATGCCATTTAAAATATAACATATTCAGAGAACTTTACCCTGGAATACTCATTTAAAGAAACAAGAACTGGAAAACATGTTTTAGGTAAGGAAATACTTGGAAAAGCAGAACAAATGTTTTCAGACTTTAATTTTTATCACCCTGAATTAATGTTGTGTATTAGATATAGCTTTAAAGCAAAGAATTTTATAAGAACTAGATACATTTACATGAACAGAAACTATACATATAGCCATATATTCATTATATATACATTATAATCTCAACCAAGTACTAGTGCTTCCCTCAAGAGAGAAACACAAATCATTGAAGAGGGCTTTTCAGATGTTTTCTTTATTTTTGTCTGAATATTCATTAGGGATATTTTCTTCATTCAAATATCTCTATATATAACAGATCAGTTGTGGCGAACTCTGATGTTTTAAGGGGAAAATAATGAAATATAATCTTAAAAAATTTAAAATAATGTGCCTACTTATAAAATGTTCTGGAGGTAGAAGAAGCCATTATTTGCTTCTTTTAGCAGGTAGTCCTTCTATGGGTGTTTATAATGAGGATTATTCCTCTAAAATATAATAAAAATGATCTAGGTCTGTTGCTGATTTTTTTTGACAATTTTTAATTTGATTGCTAATTCTCTGCTGATGAAACCAAATTCTTACTTGTATAAAGCAATAATCCATTCATTGTCCTTCTATTTACCCGCCAATGGGATAATTCTTAACTCTAGACAAGCTTTGTGGTTAGAAAGAGGGAATTGCTTAACACAAAGCTTTCCGCATATTTTAAAAACAGAATCAATACAAGAAAACAAAACAAGCTAAAGTGTATGTTCTATTATTGAGAATTCAGTAGGATTGATTCTTCATTTTTCTTTTTTTTATTTATATGTATTGGGGTAACTTTGATTTACCAAATAATATAAATCCATTTGTGCAGGTTTATCATTAATTGAATATTTGAAAGACACCTTGTCCACCACCAATTTACCAAAAGTCCTTCATCTTGTCCAACGGACCCCATTCCCACTTGTCCTCACCCTCCATTCATTTTCCCCTGAAAATCTCTGTTCTAATGTTAATGTCCAGGGGTTTGTTTTGTTTAGTCTGTCTCTTAGCTTTGTTTCTTAATTCCACATGTGAGTAAGATAGTGATTTTTTTTTTTAATTTTTAGTTATTTTACTACCACCAAAGGTTCCACTCAAACCTCACCCCAGACTGCAGATCATAAAGTGTGTTTGTGTGTGTGTTGTGTGTGTGTGATTATGATGTTGAACACAACTTGGGAGCTGCTACTTTCTTCATTCATGTTGGTTGCAGCCAGTGTCTGAGTATTATTTCCCTCAGACATCAAAGACTCAGTGTCAGTTTTGGAGGCTGGGAGGATGAAGATGACAGTGTTGACCAATTAGAAGTCTGGTGAGGGTTCACAGGCAGCATTCTTCTCTTTGTGTGGGGTTCTAAGCATTACTGGCTCTTGCTCTCTCAGCTCTGGCTTTGCTTCAGTCCTGCTCTCCCATCTCTTACTTCACTTTCGGGCCTAGTCTTCTGGTGGGGCCTTTTCCCGTAGGACCCACTCTCTCCCAGACATCCCGAGTCTCTGTTTGGATATCCTTGGGGAAAGCTCTCTGCCGTTCCCCATACCTTAGGCTCCTCATCGAATTGTATCCACTTTTACTTGCTGCCTCCATTATTATTATTATTATTATTATTATTATTATTATTATTATTATTATTATTACTATTATTATTTTAAAGGAAAGGTTCAGGCAGAAATTAAAGAGGATAGGCATGCAGGAAGGAGGAAGAAAGGAAGAAGAAGCACTTCATTTTTATTTAGTTGTTATTTGTTGCTCCCTCCAGCACTGGGTCTTGATCCTGGGACTTTAGGATGTATGTGGGACTGCTCCCAGGTGTCCTAGACTGTTAGTCCACTAGGGCGCACCCTTCATTCATTTATTTTTATCCACAGTTCTTTTCAGAAAGCTGTGGTTTGCAATATTGTGTCTGCGGAGATGAGGTGAACTCAAGATTTTGTTAGTCCTCCATCTTGGGTGAGGATTGAATCATCATTTTTCCTAAGTTCAGTGAGGATCTCTAGTCACCCCTTTACAATCTGTATTGCAATTAAATTTCAGGATTCTTTAGCTTTTCAAAAATTGTATAATTTCATGTCTTATATGCATCAGCTATTAATCCAACCTAGTTATCAGATATTAAAATGAGTGTCAGATTGATTTAGCTAACATAATCAAGCAACAATTGCTGGGTTATTACTAAAGAAAGAAGGCTCAACCAAATGGGCCTGTCTATTAAGTTAACATGATTTAATTTGAGGTTGGAATATTCACTTTAAGCCAGTCATTAAAAAAAAATTAGAACAGAAAGAAAATAAGGAAGAAGAAAAAGAAATCACCTAAAGCAAAACGTCAGGCTAACCTTAGAAACTAATCACTGAGTCAGTTGTCAGTTGACAGGACTTCTTTGTATTTCTCTATCACCTCGGCTTTTGGTTTGGTTACAGAATAGCATAAATGAGTTCTGAATCTTCGGTTTAACATCTGTACAGGTTACTATGACTCATTTTAAAAACTATATCTCTCATTTGAATAAAAATATATTGCTAAGCTTAAATATCAGTTTGGTTTGTAAAACTGGCTACTATATTAGTGTGAAATCTTATAGAATGGTATCCGTCAGTAACAGAAGAAAGTATAGTGTTAGTCTGCAGGCATCTCTTGAATCACAAAACAAAATAAAATACAAAAATCAAACCAAAAAATTTCACCACCTATATAAAAATGAAGATTTACCTTTTCTATGTAAATTTGCATAAACAAGATGTCACCTCCCATGCGCTTTAGTTTTTGTATGGATTTAACTAGCATATTATAGTTTTTAGAATGATTTGAGACTCGTGCCATTTCACAGTTACTAGGTTCTTGTCTTATAGTCTGGGCACTATCCTGTGATTGGTAGAACCAAAGAGTATCCATTAAGTTTTCTTCGTTCATTAAGATTTTCTTCATCTTTAGCTCAATCGGCTAACGTGCTGACCCTGTAAAGCGCACAGATATGCGTTCAAGACCTGAGGTTGGGGGGAGAGAAAAAAAACTTTTTCTTTATCAAGCATCTCCAAATGATTTGCCCATCATTAAGATGACAAGCATGTTTGCTGAAGGTGATCGATGGACTATACCAGTGTAAAAGATTTGGGTTTATGAAAGACCTTTTAAAATCCTATAATTTAGTGGAAAGAAGATAACATGCCTCCAATTACCCTTGTCCTCACCTTCTAGAGAGGAAGTATATAAACTCATGTAGCATGCAGACAAGATTACTGAAAAATCATGTACACACTGTAGATCTGATGGTTATGCATACTCCAAATAATGCTGAAGTGCAGCTTCCTAGAATTGTGCACACCTTATACTTTTTGTCCTGCTGATGGAAAGTGACAGACTAATTTACTGATGGAGTTTGGATCTAAGATTAGGCAGAGAACCTAATTCCATCTGTTAGTCCAGGTAGTCCCCATATTTGAAAAGTTTTCATTACATCATTTTGCTTTTATGAAAACCTCCATCACTACCTGTTTCTGCTAATCAGAAGAAATCCAGAGAAATTTTGCTTTACAACATAGTCAAAAAGCAAGAAGATGTTCAGCATGGGTTTTGCAGCAGCTGTCTGAGGTAGCCCGCACCCCAGAAGCCAACACTCAGCATTTTGGTGTCAAGTAGAAGGTGACAAAGATGATGCTTAAGAGGTTTTGGCATCCTATGACCAAGAATTGACAGAAGGAAAATGAATGTAATTGCAAGAGGAAAGGTTACAAATTGTAACCACCAAACCCAGTTGTGAGCAGCCAGAAAGTGACTGTGTCCAGGAGCCGCACCCGAAGTAGTTGCAGGAGATTTTCACTAGAATCCAGTGTTGCAGGATGGCAGCAAAGTGAGACTTTGGTTTTGACCTTTCAAACATACATTTCGAGGACATTGGCAGTATGTTCTCAGTACCTACGAAAGATTGCATGGGAGGAAAATGAAGGAGGATAAGCCATCAAGTGTACTGTCACACTTTCTTCGAGCCTTCCACTCTTGCCACCAGTACAGGAGAAATGTTGACCTACATGGAGGTAGACAGACATAGAAGAAGGTATAGGCTAGAGTGACCTGTCTGCCCCAATGGATTCAGATGATGAAGAGTTGTTAGTAGATTATTCTCTTCCTCTCTCTCTTACACTCCAGCCTTTTGTACTTACCACCAATGCAACCTCCTAGGACCCAGCACACCATTATCAACCACCTCTCAGCCTTCAAGTGAGTGTACTGTCTTCTCAATTCTGGTAAGTCAAACTACACTGCACATGATTTATTTCTACATTATACCATCTGTGTATTTATTTACACTCAGTTTTACTACAATTAATGTTATTTCAGGTTTTAGTGTTATTTGATAGTATTTGCTAGGTTGTTTTTTGCCTGGGAACGTTCAAACAGTTTTCTATACAAATTAATAGTGATGGCTCCTTCCATTTAGACCATTTCGGCTCATTGCAATGTTTCATAGTAACAATCAACTTTCAGATAGCAGGGGAAGCCTGGATCTGGGTTTTCTCACTCATGACTGATGAAAAAGAAAGGAAATCACACTCAAAGAACATTTCTTTATTTCCAAAAGGGAAAGGAATTTGAACACAGAGATGACAGAGTTACAATTCTTTGCCTTTCAGGGGCAACCTTTGGAGGATGACTCTCTCATTCTAAAAATGAAGGCATTGCTTTTTTTCTTTTGTACTCTATTAAGAATTGTGCATGAAACCACTCAGAGTAGATAGGGACTAAGGGTCACCAAACAGTTAGAAAGTTGACACATAGCAATTCATTTCACTGTTTGTTTTCTAGATGATGGCTGCCTCTTTCTCCTGGTGCTCCCATGTTTCTGGGGTGCAACACAATGAGTTTTATGTCCTTTTAAATAGGGGCAGAACTGCCACAGTGTAAACTAATAAATAGCACAATTGAAGTTTTCTTGGTCATGAAATACAATGGGTTTCTCTCAGTTACTTTATTCTTTCTTGCAATTATCTAATATAAAGGAGAAAGAAGAAGTTATTTTGAGACTTTATTCTGACATTTAGAGAATTTTTTTAAACTGGTGCTGCTTCCCTATTACTTTCATGAAGCACAAATTTAGACAAAATTTATATTATTTTTGCTCAATTAAATTCAAAATCCCCTGCCTTAGGAAAATCATCAGTTAGCTCCTTGTTTCAGGTTATTTCTGATGCATTGCCTTCATATTTTACTTTTGTTTTTTTTTAAATTGATGACTACAGAATGAAAGCAGAATTTTCTGCACATGTTCCAGAGATTTCCCTAAGATCAACACAATCAAGAGACCAGGTGTGCCTCAAAAATGGTAAGTAATTCTACCAGATCAATACACTAATTTCAGTTGTATTTACAATTAATATCTACCAATCCTTTCAAACAGATATTTAATGATTCATATTGATCTCTAAGATTTTCTGGAGACCATTAGGGAAAAACAACAGCATGCCAATGTATATTAATTGCACTCTTATTGACATTTTCTCAGTGCCAGAATTTCTAAGACAGGGAAAATCAAATAGTACAATACCAAATCCAAAAAAGTGGTGTTATGCTATTGACTTAATCAAAAAGTATTTCCTCTAGAAATGTTAATCATCTTTTTCTCTAATGAAATTCTCATAAATCTCCTAGCTTGTTTGCTCAAATACCTCTAGGAAATCACCTGCTGATTTTAAGCAACATTATAGTTTTCAAATAAATTGCTTTAATACTTCTTCTCCTACTTATTTTATATTCTTTCTTACCCAACTTAAATTCCATATTCTCTCACTGCATTCATGGAGTGTTCTTCTTTCCAAAATACCATAAAGTAAATATTTACTGATCATCCCATGATGATTCTATTTTATTTTTCTCCTCACTAATGATCATCAGAAGTATATGGTATCTTTTGGCCGATGAATGAAAAATGAAGTGGCCTGTAGTACTTCTGAGTGGAGTCACACACACACACACATATGTGTATAAAAAACTCTTTTTCATTCACCATGAACTTAGCAATGTCATAAGCAGATAACTGTCAACTGAGTGAAGATATTGTGAAACACAACCACCCCTGACCCACAGTGAACATGTAAACTGAGCCAAAATAAACCATTGTTGCTGCAGCTTCTGAGCATTTAGAAAGGGTTGGCTACTGAAGCATAACTTAGCCTGTTCTTATCACTGCATAAACTGATTCCAGGAGAGGAATAGTCTTGTGCTATATGACAAAATGTGTAAGAAGATAGGGCTACTGCATTCAGGTTATGGTAACAGGTAAAGAAATAATTATTGAAGATATAAAAGTGGCTCTAAAAGAGTAAGATTTTTGATGAAATAGTCACCTGCAGTAACTTGAAAAATAGGAAATATGCCAAATGACCCTAGGTTTGACTTTAGTTAATTCTGGGAGCTAGAATTTTATTAGCATGTTTTGGCTGCTATGGATTCTGTTTGGTAAGTCACTGTAAGGAAGATAATACTTAAGAAAAAAAATCCATCAAAAGGGGTCTGAGTGCAGAAAAGACAAGAAAATGAATTACCAAGTGTCCAGAAATTCGGGAACTTATAATACTGAAAACTGCAAGTAAGTGTCAATTTCCACCAATACAAGAAAAAGATAAGTAGGTTTTTGAAAGCAAAATGCACTTGTGACTAAGTAAAAAACAAGGGAAATATTTCAAAAAGAACTGTATCATTGCTGGTTAATAGTATTGTCTAGAATCAAAGATGTAGAGACAATGAAGTTTTTGAAAAGAGCTGCCACTTAAACACTGATTATTTGAGTTTGAAAATAAACACTGGGTCCTCTGGCTTTCTAAAAGTAAGAAACAGGAGGAGAGGCCTTCTCAGCCAGGAAGAAAGGCATGTTTCTCAAAGTAAATATTTTTCAGGCAATAAAATCTGTTAATCAAAGGCACTCCTAAAACCCAGAGTAAAGACACCTCCTAATGTCACACACAATGTAATAGTGACAGTACATGTGCTCATTCCTCCCTCCATAAATGGGAGTGTTTATTGCATTTGCCGTGTCCACATTTCAATAATACAGATTGTGCAGGAGGGAGCTACATAACTTGATTTTGGAGCCATAAATCTCTGGAGCCAAAGGAAACAATCTGGGTCTGATGTAAACTGATTCTAAGACCCTGGACTTGAATGTGGCACTGTAATTACATGGAACTGTTGTAGTTTCTTCCTTGATTCAGGACAAGTAATTTTTTATTGAAAGGGCAGATTGAGTTTTCAAACATGTTCTGTTATGCATTGGGTTTATATTTCCCTGTCACCTGGGTAATACTTTTGACCATTGGACTTACGACAGTTCACCCCGTGAGTTTATCTTTCCCCTCTATGTCAATCTTAATGAGGTGACTTGCTTTGGTAATTAGAATGAGAGTAGACTGACTTGCCACTTCCAAATGGTAGCTTTAAGAATATACTTCACTGTCGTCAGTTTTTTCACATCTACCAAATTAGAAACTTCTCCAATGAAAGTGGTTCCATACGCCTTGATATTAGTGTATCTACCAGAACAACTATGTAATTTGTCATTACTATTACATACTTGAACATCAACCTAAATTAGGTGATCAGCACTGTGGAAATATCTTGCTTCAAGATTCTAGTAGACTAATTCTCTCACTCTACTTAGAAACTGCTATTCTGTACATTTTTTAAAAGTTTATTGAGGTATAATTGACACAAATGGAACTGTACATAGTTAGAAGGCACAATTTAATAAGTTTCAGCATGTATGCACTTTTAAAACCGCTACCACAACCAAAATAATGAGCACATTCATCGTTCGCAAGTTTCCTTGTGATCATTTGAAATTCTTCCTTCCTACTCTTCTAGTGATACAAAGATATTTACTTGCATTCTGTAAATAGAGATTAGTTTTCATTCTCTAGAATTTTATAGAAATGTAACATACAATATGGACTCCATTTCTGTCCTGTTTCTTTTACCTGATTATTTGGGATTCATTTATGCAGCAGTGTTTGTCAGCAGTGAATTCCTTTTTATAATAAATAGTATTCCATCCTATGAATATGCCATAATTTGTTTATCCATTTATCTTTTAATAGCTTTTGTATTTTTTCTCAGTTTCTATTAAAAATAAAGCAAGAAACTGTCAAACTAGTTTTTTTAGAGTAGTTACAGTTAGAATAGTTTCACTATTTTACATTGGAACTAGAAACATGTGAGAGTACCTGTTCTCAATACCTTCCAGTTGGTGTGGTTAGTCTTTAGTTTTAAATATTTAAGAACGCATAACAATAATTTTAATGTATTTATAATTGTATTTTACTAATGACTAATGATCTGGAACAGGTGTCTTGTTTTTGTGTTTGTTTTTGGAACAGAGTTTATTCAAATCTTTTGAGTATTTATTAGATTGTTGTTATTGAGTTTTGAGGGATCTTTGCATATTCTGAATACAATTTGATTTTCTTCAGACATATGCTAAGCAAATATTCTCTCCTAGTCTGGAATTTTTATTTTCATTTTTTAACAGTGACCTCGAAGAGCAGGAGTCACTAGTTTGATTAATTCCAATTAGTGTTTTCTTTCACGTATCAGATTTTTGGTTTTAGAGCTTAGAGAAATCTTTGCGTAACCCTTGGGTACAAAGTTGTTCCTTTTTTTGTTTCTTTTTCTAGGCATTTTATCCATTAGTGTTGCTTTTAGATCTATGATTGGCATTTTGACATTGAGTTAATTTTTAGTCTTTATTCAAGATATGAATTTAAGTTTATAACAGTATTTTGCAATATCCAATTGTTCCAATATGTTTTGTTGAAAGAATTATTCATTTTCCACTGAATTTCTTTAATTGTATGGCCAAACTTCAGTGGTTGTATATTTGTTGGTCTATTTCTACATCCTATATTTTGTTCAGTTTTTATTTTTCTATCTTGCTACCAATAACATATTGTGTTCATTAGTGTAGTGTATAATAAGCCTTGAAATCAAGTACTATAATCCCTCTAATATTGTTCCTCTAAATCAAATTTGCTTTACCTATTCTGTATAGTTTATCACTTTAAAAAAAAGAAGACTGCTGAGATTTTGATTAGGATTGTATTGAACCCATATGTATGGATAAATTTGGGAAGACTGACATCAAGACAATATTGAGCTTTGAAATTCATGAACAAGATTCATCTTTCCAATAATTTAGAATTTTCAAAATTCTTGTCAGTAAAAGCATGACTTTTTCTGTGTAGTTTTGTACATCTTTTTCAGATTTATATCTGTATTTAATATTTTGATAGTTTTGCAAATGGTCTTTTATTTCAATTTGTTTGTTGCTAGCATTCAGAAATGCAATTGAATTTTGTACATTAATCCTAGTTCATGTAATCTCGCTAATTTCATTCATTAGTTCTAGTAAATTTCATGTAGTGATTCTAATTTTCTACATAGATAGCTAGTTTTCTGAAAATAAAACTCTTTCATTTCTGCCTTTTTAAACTGGATGCATTTATTTCTATTTCTTGCTTTATCATATTGGTTAGAACATCCTCTACATGTTGTATAGGTATGATAAGAGCAAATATTGTTTCCTTGTTTGTGATTGTCAGAGGGAACACTAGCTCTTAAATAATCATTAATCTTCAAATGTCCTTTAAGGAACATTTATCTTTAACATTAAGCATAATGCTAGATGTAGGATTTATATACACTCTATCAAGTTCAGTAACCCTTCTATACCTAGAATGCATCTTTGCAATTGATGAATGCTGAATATTATCATATATTTTTTCATCTGTGTCCATACTTTTAGAGACAATTTTTGTTCATTAGTTTGAATAATTGTATCATAAGTAGGAAGTGTCTAAAAAGTCTTCATTGTTGATATATAGTTTTGACACTCCCCAAGTTTGATGGCCTAAGGGTTTTGTTGTTGTTGTTGTTGCTGTCATCATATTTTTATTTTATTTATTTATTTTAATGTTCAGTGCAGGCATGTGGCTTCTTTAATTTAATTCCCTCCAGAAGTTATCAAGCTTTTGAAGTTTTTTCTCTAGGGACTTTTAAAAGAATTTTGTATGATGCAGAATCTTGGAAGTTAGACAAGATATCAAGCAAGATATCAGTCTTTACTGAAGTAAAGATCAAATTTATTTATACCCTTAAGATAGATTTTATCCTTTTCCACATATGGGTCCAACATACATGCTACCCATTCTAAAATACATGGACTCCCCAAGCCCAGGGATCTTGTGTTGTAACGTAATTCCCTTTATACATGTCTTCACATTGCTTTGAGGGCAAGGGGATATAGGACGCAACATTAAAGCAATGACAAATCTTTAGTTACAGGTATGAACAAATGTTTTTTTGTCTTTGACCAAGGATTCTTGTATTTTCTGCCAATATCCATAAAATTGGGGCAGACCAACTTATTAGCTTCCACGTAAGATCAAACCTCAGACTCTTCAGAGTTAATGACAGTACATGTGTCCAATGTTTTCCTACAGTATATTTCTTATGTCTGATTCATTTATTTGCTTTCTCATCCCCATACCCTTGTCTCTCTGTATAATGGCATTTTAGAGAGTCTGAAATAAAAGGCTTACTCTGACAATAATACACTTACATTGATCTTTGATTCAGAGCTGTATCATTTACTCTGGATGAAAATGTCTTACTCTGCAATATTCAATTTTAATTTTTCCTTTTTCTTTTGGGAGTCCAGAAGTTGTTGGTTCTTCCAGCTAGTTAAGAAGGGTAGTATTTTTTTTCTCCACTTTTCTTTGAAAATCAGTGAATTTTTGTCTGCACTCGTCTTTGTTATAGAATCTTACTAAAAGCAGACAATTATAGCCTTGCTAAGCTAGCTCTCTGGATCTTTTTAACCATTTGTTCTATAGCTACTGTCTCAGCACACATAATTTTTCTTCTAGGTTTTTTTAAAAGCAGTTTTACCAATTATTTTGCAATTGTCCAGTATGGATGTCCATATTATTAGCTTGTGGAACATAATCTCTCAATACCCAATGCCCAAGTGTTCAACTACTAAGCCAATATCAGGCATTTAATAGTTACTATGTTTCTTTTATGGTAGTCATTCACTGGAAGGTACAAGCTGGGTATTATTAACTACTGTATCAATCTAACCAAAAAATGTATAATACATTATTTCTCACCAATTCTATGATAGATGTTCCTATTTGAAGATGATTTTTCTCTGAGAAAGTATTCAACAAACTAGACTCATTCCATTTTATGAAATTACTGTTATTGACACATGACTTTCTAAATCATTATTCTCATCTATCTCAATATGACAAATATTGAGAGATAATAAAATATCACCATCATACAAGGGAAACTTTTATGTACAACCTAAAGTTATGTATGTTGCTTTAATTGTATTAAACATGCCACCTAATTACAAAGTAATATTAAACACATTCTAATTGTTGACCCAGTAAGAGTAGAAAACTGTTTGGTGACTATTCTGTCAGTCTCTGCAACAAAATACTTAAACATTTATTGTTATGGTTATTAAATGTCTGCTCCATCATTAGATTATAAGCTCCATAAAGACAAATTTTATATGTATTTGTTTTGTAATTATATTTAGTGCTTAGTGTTCAATAAAATATTTATTAAAGAAATGAGTAAAACAATTAAGGAAACTTTATATGACCATAAAACTTTAGAGATAAAACAATGGAGGCCACAGTATAATTTACTTTTCCATTTCATATAGTTCTAATATTTAGGAGCGGTCCTAAAACTCTGTTCTGCAGATTACTCTTTCAGTTTTGAGGTACGTTGATAAATATTCATCAAAAAGTTTCAGTGGCTAAAGTTATAATTGTATTCAGATGCACACTGATCTTTAGAAAATAGTAAAATGAAAGTTTGCGTATTAAAAATCACTCACCTGTTTTATTTACAAAGGATTTAGTCTTCAACTTGGGTAGATCATGCCTCAGATTCAGCTTCCTTTAATATCTATGAGGAAATGCTTTGACCAAATACTTAAGTATCAGTCATGAAAAGTCAGTTTATACCCAATTTTCTTTCCTAGATGCACCACTTGTTCAGTTAAGATGACTATCTTAAAATGTTTTTTGACATAAACACTTCCCTTTAATAGCAGACTGACTTTATGGTTAATATGGGGTTTATTTTCCTTCATAGTGCAATCCTCTAAACTATTCAAGGACTTTTTTCATAAATAGAGGTAGTTTGTTGAGCAAAACACTCCTCAAAAGACAATGTCACCTCCAAGCCAGTTAGGCCATGGTTTTTGTACTGGTGTGAAAAACGGTGTGTGCTTAGTATGATTTGAACATGAGCTAAGAGCAGTGATGTATTTGCACACTGCGAGAAGTATGATGAGGAAGAACGGAAGATAGTTTAGACTGAAGATTGTGGAGCACTGACTACATTTCTTTTTGACAAGGTCGACTTCAAAGGCGACATTAACAACTTGTTCTCAGTGTAATGCCACATTTAGATTAGAGTTTGCAATGTACACAGTCTCCATTTTTTCTCTATTCATTGCCAGATAAGATGTGTGATAGGTATCTCCACAGTAACCTTTCAGAAATCATTTATTTAGATGAACCAAAATAATGAAATGCCAAATGAATTAAGAATGATATTTTTTATTTCAATGAAAACAATTTAAATAGCCCATATGCATAAGCTCTGTGGCATGAATGATACTTTCATTTCATGACTTAAAAAAAGTGAAGCATTGTTTAGTTACTATTTCTGTGGTTTTGTATATAAAATTGTGGGGGGTGGGAGGCAGGAGAGAAATGACTGCATGCTGGGAATTAACAGCTACACTTTTCCCTAGATGTCTCATTAGAACTACCATGGACAGGAATATCATAAGAACTTATAACTACAAAGTTTATTTAAATTTCTAATGTTTAGAAACACAATTAAAGCAAGTTATCATTTCCTTTGTTTTCTTTCCTTCTGAAACTTTCGGCTTGGGTTTCAGACATGTAAAGTAAAATCAATATCTACAGCTCTAAAACTGTTCTTTTTTTATTTTTACAGAAACCAAACCAAACCAAAACTTGTCTCCTTGTGAGTCTCTTTTCCCTTTTATAATGTTCTGCCCCAATTCTCTTTCGCACTATTTCCTACCTAGGGTAAGAAGATGTCTGCCACTCGAGTTTTTGGCAACGCTTCCATAAAAGATCTGACAAACATATTCTGCATGTACTTCTGCTTGAAGTCTCAATGTGATCCCCATGGGTTTGAGCACCTTGTGTACTCACAGAATGCTTCACATGGATGTGTCTTTAAAAATCTCAGATTTTCTGAGGCAGAACCTATGTAATATCTTTCTTTCAAGTCTTTCAGAGCCTCTAATATGATGTTGCATGCATGGCAAGCATTCAATAAAGAGATATTGAATTGGGTCTATTAAAGAGAACTGCTATTTATGACCCTGGAATTGTAGCCTTATTGGCAAGATGACACTGAGATAAATGAAGTCTGATATTTGTTGAAAGGTTGCTGAATGCCATTTTGTCTAACTTTCCATTTATTCAAGATGGCTCCCAGCATTCTTTCGTGTTCAGTGGATAACTAACGTGGGACTACAACAGAAAAGCATGGGCAGATGAAATGCCATACTCATTATCATGTGTAAATGTCAACAGAGTTCATGTTTAAAAAAACACCTTTTAATGTGAGAATAGGCATTGGGCCATGCTTCCTCGTGTACCATCTGTCACATCACCTTTGAAGTCCTACTGAATCCTCATCCTTTGAAGTCAGACACTCAGCCTTCTACACAAAGAAACCTGCTACATGCAAAGGCAGCAAAGAGATGAAAGAGTGTGTCTCAGCTATGCTGAAGATACTGCCGATGTTTTAATTTAAAGAGCTAATATTCACCTTTGACATAGAAAATTGGCCTCTGGTTACAGTTCTTCTGAAAGTGTATTTGAGAAAATATATATGCAAACTTCGCAGATATTTTCTCCCTGTGTAATAGTTTCAAATGTAAACCATTCTCACAGATGCTTATTATAATATGATAGCAGCTGTAATAAACAACATAAGAAAATCAGTAAAGCTAAAAAAGTCCCTCCGTGACCAAACTTCAGAAAGACTCCTCTAAGCCCTCTTTAAGACTAGTCATTGGGCCTTATCTTCAAGGCAGGGTACAGTTTTAATAAGAACCCTTCTAAGTCAAGATTAACCCACCCTGTATCACCTTCAATATCTAATCAAATCTTCATCTTCCATGCTAGATATATGCTTACCCTCAACTTCCTTTAGACCCCCCACCTTGATATTTGCTTACTGATTAGTTTTTTTTAGTCCACTGACCCCCTTTTTCTGTATGTTGACTATTAATTCATGCAAGACCCCACTGTATTCAGAATTGAGTCCAGTTTTACAATGAGATCTCTTTTTCCCTATTACAAAAGTTTCTAGTATGTTTCTAGCACTTTAGCTACTGTTCAACTGCGGTTCTCTTTAACAAGCAAATACTTTATTGTGTAGATCAGATGACAAAAGGCAAGATAAAATGCAAACCTTATAATGGGTTATACAAAGTAGGAACAGAATCTCTGACATGGTATCTCTGATATTAAAATTGCTTAAATTTGTAGGCTAGAATTAGATTTTCAGTGAGAAAAATATGTTCTATGTATTTCCTTTTTATCAGAAGAGGGATAGCTAATCAGAATACATTTACTGGGTGCCTACAATGTGATGTGGTCTGCTAAAATTTTGGATACAAGAAGCTAAATACAAGGAAACCTAGCCCTTCTATGAGCTTGTAGGCTGATAATAAACTAATTTAATAGCTAAAACTAAATAACAAAGTTTTTAAAAATCAAAAACTAAAATAATAAATGCATAAATAAAATATATAGTGCAGAAGTAAAAGAGCATGTTATAAATATTCTCTATTTTTGGAAGTTGCTAAAGGAAAGAATTCTGGAGGTGGTGTCATATGAAGAGGTTTCAGATAAGTAGAATTAACTATAAAAATTGGAGTGTTTCTGAGTTAGGACAAACAAAAGGGAAATACGTAACATTTTTAGGTAGAGGGAGAACAAAGAAAAGGAAAGATGCAAGTTATGTATATGTTGGTGGTTCTAAAAGTGTGAACTTGGTAAATATATTATATCAGAATCATTTTAAGTTGCAGAAAAATGAACATTTCTAAGTTGTCCTTAAAATTCTTGAATGAGCTTTTGTAACTGGTACTCTAAAGTCAGAATTTAAAGTCACTTTGTTTTATTTTTATTCAATAAAGTTTGAGTGTTTTTTATTAATATAGAAAAAGGTGTACTCTTGCTCCAATACAATTAAAAACAAACATTTTCCCAGTCATCACTAATTTAGCACACAAAAGGACCCATGGCTAGGTGACTAAGACTAGCTTCAAGGACTAGGAGTGGGGAAGCTCCATTTTTTTTTAAAAAGTAATGTACTTATAAAAATATGGTAGAAAAATGCAGAAAAAATTTCCAAAAAACATAGCTCTGAAAGTATTGCTGAGTTCACAAGAAAGCAAAGAAATCTCTAAGGAAAGATAAATTAAAAAAAAAAAAACTAACTAGATAAATAAATGATAGTAACTTGAAGCAAAAAATAATTATAGACAAAGTTGATGATAGTCTTGGGGCAAATAACTCTAGTTCTGTGAGCCAGATAAAAATTCCCTGTTTTTTGCAATGCTAAGGAGCTGAAATTGAGACAAAAATTAAACGGGTCTATTCATAGGGAATAAACAATGGTACATCAGCGTCACAAACCGGCTTCCCACCAGAAACAAAAGTAAAACTTTTTTAGAGCAAAATGTACAGCATAACACAGATAATTTCAATAAAATATAATTCCCACTTCAAAAATCACCAAAATACCAGTCATCAGCAGTAAGATTAAGAAAACAAAACCAAACCAAACAATCAGACTCTTAGAACTTTATGTGTCAAGATCTTAGAAATGATTCTAAGTTAATTATGCATGAACTTTATAGAAATAAACTATAAAATGAGAAAAAATCCCACCAATATCGTATCTATTCAACATTGTGCTACAGTTGCAGACATAAATAAAACTTAGCTGTAATAATTATATAAAAGGAAAAAAACAGAGCATTCGAAAGTCAGAAAAATGTGCTTACATAAAATACTATAATGATCTATAAATAGCACTGATAAGAAAACTTTGCAAGATGACAAGATATAACATTAATTATATAACTTATTGACACTATAACATACTTTCAATAAACTAACATGAAATATTGTTATTGTTTACATTGGAATTACAAAAATAAAGTAAAAACAGCAAGGAATATATCTGCCTTACAGGTACATGGTTTCTATAAAGGATTTTTCACTTGCTGGAAAAATCATTAGAGAGAACCTAACGATACCATGGTTATGAAGCAAATAGTGTCAAAATAAGTTAACTCTCAAATTTCCCAGATTAACACTGTTCCAATCAAAACACTGAAAGGTCTATAAATACAATTGCCCACCTCTTTGGACTCTATCTATCTATCTATCTACCTATCTGTCCGTATATTTATATACATGCATATGTAAGAAAAATATCTGTTCAATAACCAAAACAGTCCTGAAGGAAAGGATAATGTGATATAATAATTGGAGTAAGTTATTCATTCTGGAATAAATTCACAAAATAACAATGCAAAAGAACTGAAAGACCAGAACCATCCATACAGAGATGGCAGCTTGTTTTGTGATAGAGTGTAGATAATTGTGCAGATTGTAGATAACTGAAAACAATATTTCAGCTCTAAAGAAGGGGTTTTATATATATATATTATATATGGTATTCAACAAATTTCAAATATTTATTTCATACTGTATCTATTTTCACATATATTGAAACTAATGTTAAACATCAAAAATAACTCTTACAAGAGATATAGAAATATGTATTTATGAATCAACATTTAAAATATTTCTACTAGGTATAATTTTCACAAAATTTAGCAACTATTAAAATTGATTTTTTTTCCTCAGGATATCACCATAAATAAATAGAAACAAGTCACAACATACAGAATATGGTTCCAACCCATGTAACTCACAGAGAATTTATGGCTAGAATGTAAAAGAATTGCAAATTACTTAGGTGAAAGAAATATATAGGCATTATGGAACAAAGAAACTTTTCAATGAGCAATTAATACAAAAAGGATAAAATTTTTTTAGAAATAAAATCTTTATCTGAAATGGTCAAAGAGTTATAATATGGAGCAACTAGAATCTTCCACCACCACTGCATCAGTTTTAATTAAAGATAACACTTTTGAGAAACCAATTGACACTTTCCTGTACAATCATAGATGTACATGAATATTACCTACCAGTTCCTTGCTTAAGTATATACTATAAACTTCGCACAGAAGATGCACAAAAAAGCATTCATTCTGTAATATAGCAAGAATACAAAGCATGAAAACAACCTATCTGCAAGAGAATTAATAGTCATTTACTCTATAGATATTATAGAGTAGAAAAAATGCAAACAGAACCATAGATACAGTGATTAAAATTCAAAATGTTTAAGGTAAAACATCAAAGACAATGTAAATCATCTAGATTTAATCACCTGATACAAGGGTCTATTATTATAGTGAGGCTCTCCTAAGTAGCTATTTAACAGAATCCAGAAAACAGTCGTAAAACATAGGCTTTATTAAGGAAAGTTTAATTTTTGATTCTTAAGCATGTTCGATCCTTCCACCGTGGTTTGCTGAAACCTGGTCAACACAGAATTTCCAGTAAATCATGTCCCTAAAAAATAAAGACTGAAATAGCTTGTGTAACATGGACAGAACTGAATGTTCCGACCAGGTAATGATCTCCTATGGTTAGTGAAAATAAGTATCAAGGCGAACAGGACACATTTTATTTTCAAAGCAGGGGACTATTTTTCAATCACGGTGTTCAATTTTCATTAATGCTATTAGAAGAAAACAACTTATGGCAAGAAATAAAAAGTAAACAAACACAATTAAAAAGGATCCAGTGTTGCTGAACTCTATTCATTTCTAGTTTAGGGGTGAAATATTCCTAGTTGGTAACTATTTTTTGTTAGTATATGTAGAATTAGAATAGTCTATTGCTTGAAAGAAATTTTACCTTTATTTTTTTCATAAACCTTGTGCTTGGAGATTGAATTTTTTAGGACTTACTTTAGTGCATTTTAATGGTTCTTTGCTCCTTTTGACAGTGAATTTTCACTTGTGCCTAACTGGAAAGACATGTACTTGCTCATTGAGAGATACGCAAATCATCTGAGGTAATTAGACAGCTCACCTAAAAAGCTTTGTTTCAAACTCTTTTTGAGTTTGTTGTCCTTTCCTTTGTTTTGTCTCAAATACTTGTCATGTGGACGCCTTCATAGATATTGCTTTGATAACCGACTCCGGATATGCTGAGCCATTCTGAAAAGCAGATACACTGAACAGAGCACTCTTGCTCTGACACAGGTAGATGTTATGCTAAAAGGCATTTTTAGTCTAATATCTATATCTCACTAATGTTATTCTATTGTTAGCCGAGGCTGTGGAATTTGTAAATTAATCCTGAGGTTTCTAAGAATCTAAATCAAAATGCCACAGTTCTCAATGGGTATTGTAAAGTGTATAAAGCAAAAAAAAAAAAAAAAAAAACAAGCCATATTTCCCTTTCTCTGAGAAGATTTTAAATGTCATCAGGTCCTATTTGAAAAGATATAATTATCCAACTCTCACACTCCATGTTTAATTGCACAATCCTAATGAGCAGTTCATATTGAATCACGATATTCTTAACTTGAATTTATTTTCAGGCCTTTACATTGTCTTTGCATCTCTCTTTAAAAGAGCTCGACTTGGCTTTCATGAACACACAGAACTCTGGTATGCCACAGAATTGGTTTTGAAAATTACTTTCCCTAATGTTAATAACACTGTGTTAATGCAATGTTAATAATCCTCAGTATATCTCACTCTAATTTCTGCTTTTGAGTCATGACTCTTTGGCCATATTCTTCTCCCAACTCAGCGTTATCTCTACATCTTTCACATCAAATCCACGCTTCAAAGTCAGCATGAAGTTCAGCTTCTCATGTCATTCCTTTTCTCTGCCCTTACCACCTCCTCTCTTAGCCAAGGGTATTGGCTTCACGCTGTTGGGCAAAATGCTTAATATATTTTTGCTTGACTCTCTAATGAAATGAGAACCAACTCAATGGTAGGTACTAAACTGAGAATTTAGCACATACAGCAAAATGGTCCTCACAGCACCTAACATGGGACGATTACAAGTTGGAACAAACTCAGATAATCTAATGTAAAGAAAATGAGTGAAATAGGAACATTCTGGTGGAGCAGAGTTTGGGTGCCTCCACATACTCCCCAAGGCCCTCAGTTGTCATGCCTGGGCCAGCGGGAACAACCAGAATGAAAAACTAAATAAAATGAATGAGGTGCTTCTTCCTCCTCTCTCTACCTGCCTGCCTGTCTCTCCTAGCCTTCGTTCCTGCCTTTTTGTACCTTTCTTTAAGAAGAAAAAAGAAATAATTGTAATTGAATGGAAACATCAATTTTACAGAATCTTTTTCAAATTATGTTTTCTAGAATGTATTTTCTAGAGTAATAATGCTTTTTGTATAAGAAACTGGCTTTTTTTTAACCAGTTGATATCATCAGTGAGTTTTGAATTGATTCTTTCACCATAGCATCAGAGTCTCCAGAGAAATCCATAGCCAGAAAATATAACAAAATGAAAAAATATGTACATTGAGTGGAAAATCTCCTTTAGCTTGAATATCTGTGTTTCATGTGAGATTTAGAACTCAGCTAGTCTGTGTTTTCATTTCTTTGATACTGAGATGAACTTTTATAGGATGCCGATTATTCAACTCCTATTTGATGATCCCCATTTCTCCAATATATGGCCTCTGAACTTTAAACCCTGAGTACAGCTGAAGTCAAAGGGGAGAATTAACTCTTGAAAGCTTTCAGTAGTTAATTTCTAATATTACTATCATGGGGTGCTTACTCAGAGTCCCTTTCATCTGAGGTACTTTTAAATGCAGTGTATACCCATTACTAATTATAAATAGAATAGCCTCAATGCTTCTCATGCATTCTGGTTCAATCCTTTTCTCTTTCTGCCCATCCTTCTCTCTCTCTCTCTTTTTTTTATTGCTCCAAGTTAATTTTTCTTTCTATACCTCCCCTATATTTATGCTAAAAATATAACAGAAAAAAATGCTTGTAGCAATATTAATGGATAGGGATGGGCAGAAGAATCAGAAGTATGAGGGTCCTCTTTCTTGAAATCACTGTTCATAACACCCCTATGAGCAATCACCTTACCTTGTCAGTGCCTTAGGTTCATCTCTAATTAATGTTGGATTTCATGATCTCCACTGTCATATTTATCTCAAATGGTTGATGAATTTAAGTCACTTGTTTGTTCTAAGATATGTCTTAAAGAAGTATTTGCCCTTGGGAAAATCTGTAAAACAGGTGAAATTTATTTTCAGCAACACTTTTCTCATTTCTTTCCCTGTTTCTTGTTATAAAATCACTGAGGCAATGTCTGCTTGCCTTTTAATCCTACCCAAAGGCCCTTATATAACACTGAAGCAGGACCTACTGTCTGAGCAGCTTCCCATGTTTCCCCACTTGAGTAATCTCCATCAGAATACTCCCCATATTTTATTTCTTGTCATTAGGACAATTCTTGATCTTGCTACTCTAAAAATATACTTTATGATAAAATGATAAAATACAAATACTCAAGGCATAAATTGCAATCAAAATATCATCAACCAGTTGAAGGGAATTCCTGCAGATAACATGCATTTCCCTAAGAACCCAGTCCCAGCTGGTGAATTTTTTAAGTATTGTGCCAGACCAGTAGGGGAGATAGTTTTGCTAACAAGTGTCTTCCCCTGAGGCCACTGACCTCTTCTTCTCCCAACAGATCAAATGGGTACATTTCTACTGTAGTCACTGCCTAAAGTGCTTTAGGATCTTTAATGCATGCAGGGAAGACTGAAGGGCACGTTCCTCTTAGAAGCCTGAGAGCCTCTGAAAGGAGATATTGGAGTCAACTTACCCCAGTCTAGGAATGTGCTTTTATCGGAGATATTTGTAGGGTAGTTAAGTGCATGGGCTTTGTAGACAGATGTGGGTACAGACCAGGGAGCAATGGCTCAAGGGGTCACTTGGAGCTTTGAAAATTCCCAAATCATTGTCAGTTCTTTTCTCATAACTAAAGCAACCCCAAATAAAAATACAAATGAGGTAAAACAGTGTGATTTTTATGCAAATACAGCTTGAAGAAGATGTATCAAAAAAGCATTTAGAACAGATATTCTCTGTTTTATATAAAATCATGGAGTGCCTACTACCACCTTTGTTTTAATTGACTCCAATGTCCCATCCGTATATCTGACAGCTTAACACTTCATTATCTGTGGGAAGATTGACAACTATCTGGATGTATATCATTTGCTCTCAAGCAGAGAAAAGTTACTCTGATTGTGATTTTAGGGAATGACCACCCTTTCTAGCATCCATGAATTAATGATTGAGCAGAATTGATGCATAAACACCCCAGCTCTTACTCACCTGAATAGGAAAATATATGAAATAAAATCTGTTTTTTCCAAGAGTTTCCCCACAAGATAAATAGTAGTCTTCTAGGTAATTAAAAATTCCCTTCAGCATCTCAATTCCTTTCTCCTCTACCACTATTCCAAAATTAATCCAGTGGGCTACTTTGACTCCAATTCTTGACTGGAGTCTCTTAAAGGAACTCAAACTAAGAAAACCTGTATTTGCTAGTTATCAATATTGAGCCTTTGGGATAGTTTTTCTCTTTTAACCTCCATTTCCTTACCCGTAAAATAAGCAATAAATAAACCTGCCTAATAGATTATTTTCTGAGGACTTAGTAAAGCAATACTTGTAAATTACTTAGTATAATGAATAGTGAATATATGCTAAAAATTCAGTGAATGCTATATCAGATGGTAATTATTGGTGTATCTCTCTCCTGGTTAGAAATGTAGCACAACAAACTTACTAAGATCATTCGAAAGTACATTTAAAATATATACATGTAAATATGAACCACTACTATTCTGTATGCAGGTTTATGCAGTGTGTCACTATCCATTTTCATTGTCTACTGAGTGTTTAAAATTGGAATTTTTCTGTATTCATTCAACTGTACTGATCAAGATATCAATAGGTAGAGTTCTTTCAATATGACTGTATAGGAGCAATAAGCACTCATGTATCCTAAACATGAAGGTATTATAAGTCCATATGTTTATGGAGAGATATAGGGATAGCATGCTGCTACATAGTCAAGAGTAAGTGAAAAATATTGACAGATTGATGAGTTCTTTTTCTGTACTAGCCTGCTCTCCCAGATTTATAGGTTTAAAAATGTTCAAATGAATGATACTTCCAGAAGTCTAGAAGAATAAAGTAAAGTCTTACTGATGGTAAATTTATTCTGCTAAACAGTCTATTCTAAATTTACATTTAACATCATGCAAACATAATGGAAATTTCCAACGATGGATATTTAGTTGCTAATTTTTTCAAAATTTTATGAAATTGGAGCCAGTGTGAATAATCCAAAGAGGTGTGTATGAGTATCTGTGTGTTTACCAGTGGAAAATGTATACTGCATTTATGTAAATTAACTCACCCACTCGTTAGAAACATATTGCTACATGAAATACTGATTATTGAGACTATTGTTATAATTTATTTGGATTATCAGTGCACCTACACCAATTTTACAGAATATCCTGCTTGTAGAGATGTACCAATTTAAAGTATCCAAACTGAATTATACTTGTAGTTGTGTACAATTAAATGTTTAGGGTAATCAGAGACATAGTCTCTTGCAAAAACACAATGGTGGAAAATTATTTTTTTAAATATTGAATTCATTGTTAAAATTAACAGTCATGTTTAAAAAGTAAGGTAGAATATCATTTTGAATCAAATTTAATTTATTTGGTAAGTTTTTTTGGCAATATGATTTATAGGACATTTTACAAAAATAAAATAAAAGATACTGAACTTTAGTTTTGTAACAAGTACAAATCTTTCCAGACTGTTTTTTAGAAAGCAACAATAATCTGTACTGATATACTGGTACCCCACCCCCACATGTCATAATCTCATTATTCTACAGTTACACGCAGTTAAAGGAATTGACCTATTATTCCTTAATAAGAAATGCTGGAACACAATGGAATGTGCACAAATATAATTTCTGTGGTGAATGATACAACGAGGGGTGTGCGTGTGTGTTTCACAGAAATGGACAGAGATAAATCACATAATTTGAGTTTCTACCCAGATATATACATACAAGGAAACATAAAAAGATCATAATTGAGTGCTGCTGATGTGTGGCTTATAGCTCATGGACACAGCGCTGTACAAAATCAAAGGGAGGCCAGCTTCCAAACTGAAATACATTTTCACTTGATATATTCAGGTCAGTCACTGAAGCAAAAGAAGTGATTTCATATGAAAGATATAAAAAATAGTGTAAATTCTTCTTATCACTATATACAGGGCCTTAACCATGGTATATAGTGTTGATAGGAATTCATTGAAATTATATGTCTAAAGAATGAATGTGAGGTAGAATTTTTGTATGTCTGCAAAACATTCTGTTCTTTTGCTTTATATTGTTTTCACAATTGTGCTTTCATTTGCATGAGTTGGCTTATGTGTATATGTTTTATGGGAATGAGGGTAACAGAATTGTTACAAAAGAAACACATATGTTTGTGGGTGATTAGATGAATAATAGTTTTATTACTATCTGTTAGAGAGAGTTCTCTGACTTGTCCCCCCAAGGTGTGAGTGGGAATTAAAGCGAGTTGGCAATTACAAAGCTCCTGCTGCTGAATGTGAGAACAGGCACTGCAGTTATTGGCAGAGATTTCCCCCCCTTTCCTTCTTTCTTGAGGCTTAAGACAAGTTTGGAGGCCAGTCGTTTCTCCTCTGCACTCTACTGGCGGTTGCAGCCTGAAGCGAGCTTGTTATAACCTACTTAGGCAGTGGGGAACTGTCACTCACCACTTCAGAATCAATGGTTGCAGATGGAAGCTTGGATGCAGTGCCTTTTCCCCCTGCAGTAACAAGCAGTTAATAGATTTTATTATAATTATTTTAACGGCACAAGCTCAGAAGGAAACTTAGAGGAGGTGTACAGCTTTGCTAATCAAAATCACATACACTTGCACACAACAAAGCCAGTGAAATCTTTTGAAGGTATCATTCTCAGAGCTGAGTAATATTAATAACGATACAAATAACAAATTCATTCCATGGGGAATTTGTTTGTTTGAACCTGAAATGTCAGTTCATCAGAATTTGACTAAAAGAAGGAAATATCCACCAAGTTGTTATCAAGGGAGTGATATGGATATATATGTACACAGGAATGGATATAGTTGCATTCATATGGTTAATTTTTTTTCTTAATTCTCTCAGAGCACAGGATGTTTAAATATTTTCAAAAACTGAGGGTCACATCTCAACTCAAAGGAAGAAATTCACACATTCTGTTTCTCTTTGTTAAATATATCAGGTAGAGTTCCTGATCTAGAACTGCCTTAATTCAAAGACTGTTGATGTGTGTGAGAGAGAGGGGGAGAGAGGATGTGGGGGAGAGAGAGAGAGTTGGGAAAAGACAAGGATAAATTTTTTGCTATAATTTGAAGTCTATACCTATACTCACCTGTCGAATTCTTGTAATCACTTTGCATCTCTTTTGCTTTTTAATGGTGATCTGAGACTATTACATGGAATGCAATCAGTAATGGAATCAGTAGTGGAAAGAAAAGGATTCATAGAACGACTAATCTAATATATACATGTACGGTTACTAGGAAGTTTTCTCATTACAATTAAGAAAAAAAATGTTTCCACCTTTAAATTTCACCAGTAGTTGCTTTATTCTGATGCAGAAATGCCTTTGGTTTAAGAAATATAATATGTTTTTCTATTTGCTAGTCTTATAGACTATTTCCTTCTCTCTTCAAGATTAGCCTCCTAAGATGGAAACTGAAAATGCATTCCTGATCCTTTCTTTCTATAGTAGTGGTCACAAGACCCAATTGTAGCCAATAATATGTGGAAGAAAGTCTGTGGACACTTCTGGGAAAATTTCACTTTCATTATTAAATACAAGAAGAGAAATTTTATCCTCTGCTCCTTTCTTTGAACACTTTTCATATAGGCATTTAGTGAAAAATATTTTTTGGTCACTAAATTAAAACTGTTTAGTGACCAAAGAATATATCACTAACTTAAGACAAAATGTTAAAAAAGTACAAGAGATAGGTGAGGAGATAGGTGAGGAGATAGGTCAGAGATAGCAAGCTAACCCTTGAGTTATATGTATCCAGGGTGTTTTGTGTGGAAAAACATTGCAGAATCTTTTTCCAAACTCCAAAATTAAGTACATTAGTAGAAAGATAAGAGATGTAAAACTTAACAGGCGTCAGTCAAAAATATAATAGTATCACTCTTAATAACAAGGTTATTTGATATAAAGCTAATTGAATTTATATGAAATCAGTGACTATATTCTAGTTTGTCCAATTATTTTTTTAAAGACATTATGTTATTCCTAAGGCTATTTCACAATCAAAATGTTTTAAAATTTGGAGAAAGAAATTAAATTGGAAAAAAGAAAATTTAGTATTTATTTTATAGCTCATTAAATATCAGCTTTACCGTGTGATTCCTCAGCTTCTACATACTTTTTGTGTCTTAGGAACAGAAAGGAATGTTGACTAAAGGAACCAATGAGGCTATGATTGGTGAATATAAGGTGACTCTTTTCTCTTTCTTTACACAACTTGACAACTCAATTAGTTTCTAACAGTGAAGAAAGAAACAAGGTAATGGACAGATTAACATAACATGGTTGTGAGGCAAAATTTCTCTCAGCAATAATTCTTTTTGCTCTGCTTTTTGATAAAATATAGGTATCATAATAAAAGTGAATAATTTACCTCTGAAATCTCAATAGATATTGCCTTATTGAGAGTATGTATATGATTTTTAAAAAGTAGTTTGACTGTATAATAAATTGCATTGAATAACACACATTTTATATCACTAAGAAGAATTTATATAAAATTTTTGTCTCAATAAACAGAACTCTGGTTTTATGTGAAAGTATTGAAACTGTAGACAACTTAGATTGATTGCATCTCAGGTCCATGTCTAAGTGGGCCATACTCTTGGTCATACACTTCTTTGCTTATTCTTTCTCTCATGAAGGGGACATATGTGTGTGGGGGGGAGAGAGAGACAGAGAGACAGAGAGAGAGACAGACAGAGAGAGAGAATGGGAGGAGTGTTTTTCTATTTTCTAGCAGGAAATTCATCATTCATATATAAGAATACTCATTCACTTACCTCTTCATCTATTAACTCATTCAGTTAGTCATTTGAAAAATATTTATTGATGACTACTGTGAGTGTTCTACACTCAGGAATACAATAATGGTAGAGACATAGAATTTGTTGTATAAGAGTTTACAATCCAAGAGGAGAAACTGGCATCTAAAAAGATTGTATAACTAATACCCTGAAATTAGTATAGAAAAAAGCGAAAAAAAATAAAAAAGGGGTCTCGAGAAGTTATACTCAACCAGATCTTGCTAATTTATTTTGCAGTCATCTTAGAAAAGTTCAGTTTAAAAAAAATCTGCCATGGTGCAATTGAACATCTCTAATGACAGTTGAAATAGAGGAAAGAAAGCATCCAATGGTTTTTCATATGCCAGTGGCTCTCCCACCTTAGTGTGCTTCAGGATCCTGAGGATCCCCAGATTGTTGTGCTGAAACTCTTTTAGTATTCTCAGAATTTCTGATTCAGTAGGTCTAGTATGGAGGCCAAGAGTTGCATTTCTCACAAAATTCCCAGCAGCTGAATTGGTTTGGCCTTATATTTTGTGCAGCATAGTCATACTATTGCTTGCTGTTGTTCTTCTGAAGATATTTAGGGTTTTGGAGTCAAATAAATAGACATATAGTGGAATAAGATCTGTAGGAGGCCTTCTTTTCATACTGGGTCTGTGTATCCCTTCTGTTCTGAGAAACTGCCTGGCAACTAAAGTGGGTTACTGGGGACCCAGTAAGAGAGTAAAATGGGAAAACAAAATGAGTAGGATTAATTAACTGGTAATGTTTCTAAATAAAAGGCCATCCACTTGTGCCAAAGGACATCGACATTTTACAATTAACATCATTAACACACACTGCATTGTCTGAATTCCCCATATTATTATGTTCTCTAAAGGGAGAATCATCCTCTCTTAAATCCCTAGATCCTGTTTCTTTCCTTGCAGTATCTGTACCTTCCTAATGTACTTATTACTCTTCTGTGTATCCCATTCCATCCCATGTAGATTTCTCATTACCCAGATGAAGACTTGGTTTGATTTTTTTATTTGTGTACGTTCATTTAATCTACTTGTGTTTCACAATCTTCACCTGAAAGTGAAGGTAATAATAGAATCCACTCCAAAGTATACTTGTAAGGATTCGGAGTATCTAAATTGGTAAATTATATGCAGTACTGAAGGGCACGTAGGAATCTCTTGATTAACGGTAGTTAGAGCTATATATTTCACTTTAAAAATATCTTAGTGTAAATAATATTAAACATAAATTTGAAATAATTTTATAGTGAATCTCATAGCAACCATTAAGATTTTGTTTAAGCATTTCATGATAAATTTCAAGTATCCACACATTTTTCTCTAAATATTTCATCATGTGAATAATTATGGTTCCACTTTTTTTCTAGATATTTTGGGTGCTAAAATGTACTTCTAAGGAAATATTAAGTGTTTATTAATTGGGTTTTGATCATTGCATGCACCTCTGTAATCCAGACTCCTATCTTATTAAATCAGAACAGTTCTTTCAGTCTCTGACTGTATTCCAACCAGTCCCTGCACATTCAATTCATGAGTACTGGCTATTTCAAATATTTGTCAACTTTTTTGTTGACTATTTCTCTCATGTTGATGTATAGTTATAGGTGTCTCATAATTATTTTAATATTTCTGGTAACTAATTTATGACCACATTTTCATGAATTTATCATTTTTTCATTTATTTGTTACGGAAATGTGATGGTAGGAATGAAAGTGTGTTAGAAGTAAGGCAGAAAGAAAGAGGAGGAAGAAGTGTTTATTTATTTGTATTTAGTTGTTCATCTTGGTTGTTTTCCCTGGCCACAAGATGCGAACCTGTGTTCTTGGGATGTATGTGGACTGCATTTGTCTGGAGGCAATGGAACTAACCATTACTCCACCAAGAGCAATAATCTCCATGAATTTATAAACCATTAAATTGGTTTCTTTTGCAAAGGGTACATTCAAATGTATTTCCATCAAAGAAATTGTCTTTTTATTTTTAATTCTGCAAGTTCTATACTCATTTGTAATATTTATAATTGATTGAAATTTATTTAGTGAATATCTTATACCAGTTAATGGCTTATACCAGTTGATGGTTCATTTTTTCAAGTGTATTTTTATAAAAAAAACTTTTACATTTTCATAAACTCAAGTATGGATATATTTTTATTCAGTCTCATCATTATTTTATATATCTTGCTTAAGAAAACTGCCAACTCACAAGTCAAGAAGATAATTCCTATACTTCTAAAATTTTGGATGTTTTAGCTTTTATCTTTATATCTAAAATTCACTTTAATTAGTTATTATGTATCATATAAAGTATATACATACAAAATTCAAATATATATTTATATAGATATATAATGTAAGAATACATATATTTTCTTATAAGAACATCTCATTATTTCAGCATCATTTTTGAAGATATTTAATTACCTATTGAAATTTTTTTCTCCTCAGTTGAAAAGTAATTGACCACATATATGTGAACCTATTACTCGTTTATCTATTTTAGTTCTTTTATCTGTTAGTCAATCTTTATATAATACCACACTTTCTTAAATATCAAAGCTTTATATAAAGTCTTAGAACCAGGCAGTGTAAATCAAATTTTATACTTGCAAGATTGTTTTGGAAATTTTCAGTTCCTTGCTTTGTCATGTCTTTAGAATAAGCCAATCAATTTGTAAAATACTATTGGATTTTAGTTATCATTATGTTAAATATATGCTCAAATTAATGCAGAATTTTCACCTGAATAATCTCATATCATCTAATCCTTGAATACAAGTGTATCTTTCCATTTAAGACCTTCTTTAGTCTAACTATACATTTTTTAGTTTTCAGTATAGAGATCATATACATAGTTTGTTAAATTTATTTATACATATTTTGTATATTTTGATGTTAGTAAAAGGGAAAAATTTTGCATATTTATCTTCTACATTTTTGTTGCAATATAAAATATTCATTTGACTTTTATATGTTGAGCTTATAGCTTATAAACTAAAATAACACATTTGTTATTTCTAGTAGATGTTTTTTATATTTGAATGAATTATCTGCCTCACTAAGCATTTTATCTTTAAATAGTAACAATACCAATTGTTCCTTTCCAATATTTATAACTGTTATATTTTTCTTGCCTTATTGCAATAGTTAAGATTTTTAGTGCAGTCAAAAATGGAAGTAGTACAAGGCATATACTTACCTTGTTCCAGACTTTAGGAGAAAAGCATTTGTATTTTAAGATTAAGTATAATTTAGATATTGTTTAGATTTTTTTCATCAGGTAGAGCAAGTTCCAGTCTATTCCTCTCTTACTCAGAGATCTTAACATAAACTGATGTCAGTTTTCAAATGCTAATGAAATAAATTTCTGTAATAATTTAAGCATATTTAAAACAGGTTTCATCATGGATCTGTTTTCAAAAGTTTCAGGTTTGCAGTATTATAAATCAGCATTTCTATATACTATATTTATTACTAAAAGTCTAGTTTTCATCCATCACAATGCAATTAAACAGTTTTACTGATTTATCATTCCTAATTCCCTCTCCACCTCTGGAAACAACTATTTTGCTCTTGCAACAATTTGTTCTTTTGTTTTCATTATGCTGTTGTTTCTTTGTTTTGTTTCCTAATTTTTCTTATATGAGTGAAATTATATGTTTTGGTTTCTTTTCGCATATGACTTACTTCACTAAGTATAATACTCCCTAGGTTCATTCATGTTGTTACAAATGGCAGTATTTTCTCTTTTTTATAGCTGAGTAGTATGACATTGTGTATATATACCACATTTTCTTTATACAATATCTGCCTATGGACACTTAGTTTATTTCCAATTCATGATTATTGTGAATAATGTTGCAGTGAACGTGAGAATACATATATTGTTGAATTACTGCTTTTAGATTTTTGGATAAATATTCAGAAATAAAATAATTGAATCATATACAATTCCTACTATTAATTTTTTTAGGAATTCTCATATTGTTTTCCTAATTCTTGCGCCAAATTGTATTGTCATCAACAGTGTATGAGGGCTCCATTTGTCTGCATCCTTTCCATCATTTGTTTTTGCTTTGTCTTTTTTTAATAATTGCCATTTTCACAGGTGTGAGTTGATATCGCATTGTTGCTATGATTTGCATTTCCCTAATAATAGGAAGTTATGAACACTTTCAATGTTCCAGTTGACATGTGTATATCTTCTTTGGAGTATTTAATTGTAGTTTGTGCCCATTTTGAATCTGGTTGCTTGTTTCTTTGTTGCTGTAGTTGTCTATGAGTTACTTATACATATTTGATGTTAACCCTTTGTCAGATGTATGATTAACAAATATAATTTCTCTTGAAGTCTACTGTTGAAAGAAATTTTCTCTAAGGCCAGTTCAAGAATATTATCATCTATGTTTTCTTTTATTTACTTTATAGTTTCAGGTCTTACATTCAAGTGGTTAATCCAATTTGAATTAAATTTTGTTTTGTTTAAGGTATAACAGAGAGGTCTAGTTTCATTTCTTTCCATGTGGCTCTCCAGTTTTCCCAATACCACAAATTGAAGACACTTTTTGTTCCACTGCATTCTCTTGGTTCCTTTTTCAAAAATTAGTCATCCAGGTGCATATGCTTGGACTGCATTCCATAGATCTATGTTTCTGCTTTTATTACAACAATATGATGTTTTGATTACTATAGCTGTAATGTAGTATATTTTGAAGTTAAGAAGCATGATTCCTTTATTCGTGTTGTTTTCTTCTTAGGATTGTTTTGGCTATTTGGGATTTATTGTAGTTTCAAGCTAATTTTATCATTTTTGTTCTATTTTTATAAAGAATACCATTGGAATTTTGATCAGAATGGCATTGAATCTGTATATTACTTTAGGTAATAATAAGTTTTTAACAATGTTAATTCTCCAGTCCATAAGCACATTGTATCTTTCTATTTTGTCTGTCTTTTATTTCTTTCAACATTGTGTTATAATTTTCAGTATTCAAGTCTTTTATCTCTTGGATAAGTTTATTTCTAAGTATTTTACTCTTTTTGAAGTGATTGTAAAGAAATTGTTTACCTGATTTCTCTTTCTGTTAGTTCATTCTTTGAATACAAATATGCAATGTAGTTTTGTATATTGATTTTTAGTCTGCAACTTTATTGTATTTTTAAATTATTTCTTTTTTACTGGAGTCTTTGGAATTTTCTATGTACATTGTACCATCTTCAAAATGTGACAATTTTACTTCTTAAATTTCAACATAAACACTTTATTTCATTTTCTTGTCCAATTGCTCAGAATAGAACCTCCAATGCTTTGTTGAATAGTGAAGAAAATGGACATCCTTCTGGTCTTAGAAAAAAGTTTCTTTTGGTTTTCACTGTTGACTATAATAGTGGTTGGAGTTTGTCATGTGGTCTTTACTGTGTTGAGGAATATTCCTTTTCTAGTTATTTTGTTCAGTATTTTTTCTTTAATAAATGATTGTTGAATTTTTTAAGTGCTTTTCCTGCATCTATTGAGTTGGGCATATGATTTTTGTCTTTCCTTTAGCTGAAGTGGTATGTCACATTAATTGAGTTGCTTATGTGAAACCATTCCTACATCCCTGATATAAATCCTACTCAACTATGGTATATGAGTCTTTAATGTGTTGTGAATTATTTTTGCTAATATTTTATTGAAGATTTTTGCATCTATATTTATCAGAGATATTAGAATATGATTTGCCTATGGTGTTTGGAAATTTTACCTCCTCATCAATGTATTGAACAATTTTAGAATAACAGATAGGAATTAAATCTTTGAAATCTTGACACTATATACTAATGAAGTCATCTGGTTCTGAGCTTTTATTTTCTGGGATGCTTTGAATTGCCATTTAAATTTCCTACTTGTAATAAATTTGTTCAGATTTTTGAATTCTTCCTGAATTGTAAGGCAAATCAAAACCACAATGAGATATAAACTTTCACCTTTCAGGATACCTATTATTTTTTTAAAAAGCATTGGAAGATATGTAGAAGAAAGGGAACCCTTGTATACTGTTGGTGAGAATGTATATTGTTGCAGTCATTATGGAAAAAAATATATAGTCTTCTCAAAAAAATAAATAGAACAAACACATGATCTAGCAATACTACTTCTAGTATATATCCAAAAGAATAAAATCAAAATCTCAAAAAGAATTTAAATACTCATGCTAATTGCAGCATTATTACAAAAGTTAAAACATAGAAGCTAACTAAGTATTCATCAGCAGACAAATGGATAAAGAATGGTATTTATATACAATGGAATATCATTCAGCTTTACAAAAAGAAGGATATCTGCTATTTGTGACAACATTGATGAAACTGGAGGGCATAATGCTTGGTGAAATAAGTCAGAGATAGAAAGAAAAAAAGGCTATATAACAATTTATGTGAAGAATCTAAAATAGTGCAACTCTTATAATCAGAGAGTAGAATGGGTGTTACAGAGGAAGAGTAGAGAAGAAAATAGAGAGTAGTTAATGTGTACAAAGTTTTAGTTCTACAGCTAAATAAGCACCAGAGATCTACTATCCAGCATAGTGCTTAATATTTTGCTAAGAAGACACATATTACATTGTGTAATCCTCTTCTGCTTCATCATAATCAATAAAGATAGTAGTAGGAAACTTTCAGAGGTGATGGATATGTTTATGTAGTAAATTGTGATGATTATTTTACAGATATATATTTATCTATAATCTCAAGTTGTATACGTTGAATATGAACAGCAGTTTTTATGCTAATCATATCTTGGTAATGTGGTCAAAACAATAAAAGAACTAAGGGGAAAGAGGGTGAACTTAGAGAACTAACGTCCCTTAAAGATGAAAAACCCTATGTGAGGGTAGAGTTTCTTAGTTTGACTATTTCCTTAGAAGGTATCAACAATCTCACTAAACAAGTAGGACTCTGCTGATTTGTAGAGACATGCAAGATGCCCTCTCTTTTTATTCCATTGCAATAATGATGGTTAGCATTATAAAATAATTTGAGATCAAATTTAATATATTTGGAAGTTTGATTATGGGAAATAATGCCTATATTCAATAAGTGTTTCAATGGCTTCTAAAGAAAACAAGCAATAATTTCATGCATTTCTATATAATAATGTCTTTCAAATAGCTTTATTATTATACTTTATACATACTTATTTTCATGGAGTAGACTTGCTCTAAATGAAGAGTTAACCCTTTGCATGATTATTTTCTGGATTACACTTTTCCCAAAAAAGAAAAGATGTAAAATTGCATTTGAATGATTTCCTGTTCATCCAAATGGAGATTTAGCTCATATCCATATTCAAAAAGTAGAAATATTTCAAAGTAAATATCTATTCCTTGAGATATTTACATTTTTTTCCTTCATTAACATGTTCAGGGACAAAATCTCTGAAATCAAAATTGTATTTTAATTTGTAGCATATTCTTTACTTTGCATGAACAGATGTTTTGTTAGTCATTAGGATTTTTTCCAAATGCATATAGTTATCCTTCTTATATACATGATAGCATTGTACTTTAGGTTTGTGATTCAGTGGGACCATGAAACTAGCTCAGACCATTGAGTAGTGAAGGCCAGAACACTCAGTTGTATATCTGATCCCCTCAAGAACTTGTATTCTTTCACTATACCACAAAAACAGCGATGTTTTAAATAGCGGATATCCATTATCCTAGTTTCAAATGGGGATGACACTTACAAAACCTTTCACAAATCCTGAAGAACTCAGAATAAATAAAAAAAAAATAGATCTGTATTATTCTTACCCACTAAGATTTGAGGGTTATTTGTTTTCACATCAGTATATGGACACTATTGATTAGTAAAGCTATAGGCCTTACTTATATTGACTTATAATTGAGAGAGGGAAAATATATTATATATATATATATATTTAACTTATATAACATTCAATATTTTTTAAACATTTTATTATAGACATTGTTAGAATTTTGAGCTACAAGCAATGAACAAAAAACAGGCATAGTAACTAGCCCTAGGAAAATTATGAACTGGTAAGGGAAATAGAAATTAAATTGCATAATTTAATAATTATTTCTGTGTCTTTTTTATCCTTGGGCTGTGTTCTAGTTGACTCTGACTAGGGAAAGGAAAAAGTCCACCCACATTTACTTTGTAATCATACAGTGTGTTATCAGGCAGGCAATTCATACCGATGAAAGAATATACCATATAGGAGAGCAGTTAAACAAGTAGGCAATGTTCTAGTTCTGGATACATCTGTGTTCAAATTAAGATAACAAGGGCAGGGATTGTAGGAAGCCAAGGTACATGTGAGAGGGTGAATTAAGCTCACCCGGTTTCAACATGTAATAGCAATTCTAAGGGAAACCTGTGAGCTACACAGAAAATTCAGGTAGGAGTCAGCGTAGGAAAGGCTACAAATCAGAAGCACTAACATTCAAGGTCAAAGCAAGTTTCATGTGTAAGATAATAGAACAAATTCAATTCACACAGTTTTTTCTGTCTGTTTTGTTTTGCTTTTTTACCATGTTTCCTAACATGCCCTCTGATATCTTTATTTGTTACAGGATAGGACACCTAAAGACCTAAGACTCCAACAATGTGCATCAGAAACTATACTTTAGCAGCTAGGGAGACAAAGAGTCAATCAAATGTCTGTAAAGATGAGTCAGGCTATTCAAAAATCATAAATCAAATAGGAAAACATTTTCTGTTTGTTGATGAACTCATCAAATATTATAACTTGTCTTAATACTCCAAGTCTAGATGCACTCCCCTCAGAATGTCAGATATTTGGAACTCTCAGATTCTTCATTTCCAGGAGAATGGAAGTTTGGAATTCATACAGTTATCTCCAGGGCACTTGTGTTTGATGTCATTAGACATCTCTTTGGAAGCTGGGAAGCTTGGATGGTAGAAAAGGCATTAAACCACTACAAAATGAGCCAAGGTTTATGGTGTTCAAAGTTTTTTTTTCCTCAAGAATTATATTTATTTTAATTTACATTTAGATGAGGTTTACAGTAGCAGATGGCAGGAATTTCAGTCAATTTGTAAGAAACAACAGGCATTTTAACCAATGAGATAGCAAAAAGTAATAACATCTTTCTTCTTACCTTTTTAAACAACCACGTTAAATGTAAATTATTGAGAATCCCGAATCCAGATTTTTAAAAAAGTATTTTTTTTAAAAATTAGATGGAAGAAGTCCAAGTTTTCCAACATGCCCATTTAAGCATACAGGATTCAATATTCTAATGCAATGATTAATTAGATAGAATAACTATTATTTCACCTATATTACAAACACTATTATTTTTATTCCAAAAAAATAGATTGTAATTATGAAAACATATGATATGGAATTAGAATGACTACCTATCTTAGAGCTGATCTTCGTAACTAACTCTCTATAATAATGGACTTCTCTATAATTCTGGACTTCACTTCCCTTTCATTAAGCATATAGGAGACAAGATTTTATCTAGAGTTATTTTTAATACAAATTAAATAAATATTAAAATTTATGTGAAATATATGTGGAATTTTAAAGTAATTTCTTAATGCCATTATGAAAGTCTTAAAAAGGTGTTCATCACAGGACTTAAAAGAACATGAGATAGATAATTTCAGAACTACTGCTAATATTTTTAAACAGCTATTGGAATGATCGTGATACTGAGCATTTTGAAAAAAGAGGAGCTCACGAGACTATACTAGCATAGTTATCCAAACTAGTTTTTTTTTTTTTTTATTAGTTTTCATTAGTTAACAAATTGTTGGTCAGGTTTCTCAGAAATAGCAAAGCTTGGTAAATATTTTCTACATTTTCTCATAACATTATGCATAACATTTTAGAAATATCGGAATTTTATATTTAGCTTCCTTAAAAGTAGAATATAGTATAAAATATTGATATTTTATGCTGTATTCGGTAGTAATAGTAGGATATAAAAACCTCTTAGAGGTCATGCAGTTTATATAAGAAGAATCAGACATGTGTCAGGAAAATGGGTAAATGATTAAAATCTCCGTTTTGGTATTCAGTTTACCATTATGATTGTGTGACCTTAAAGTATTTTGGAGGTAGAAGGGTTTCATATCTAGCATAAAAATCGTATTAGAACCATTAAAATCAATTTGTGATCCCACTTCTAGAATTTCTGTTTAGTGTATCTGGTTAGAGAAAAATAATCCTTTGATATGAAAAGTTTTACAAGTAACTTTGATAAGCAGTGATTTTTAAGAACTAGTAAGAGTGCTGTTTCTAGAGATGTATTATACTGATAGTCAAATTTTTAAAAACTATTCAACTTAAGAGGATTGGTATACAGATGTTAATCTACTGTGATGTACACCTAAACCTATTTATGTTGTAATGAAATAATTCCTCTATAAAATGTTTTTTTAAAAAAGAGGATTGGCGAAGGTTTCCAGTCTTACCACCCAACACCAGAAATTTTACTGACTATGATTTTACTAATAAACCTTAGTTATCTGAAACTTTTGAAACAGAAATTCACCAATTCAATAAAAATTGTGGTGGTGGAGGGTTTCACATCTTATATATTCGTTAGGTAAAATTTTTAATTATCTGATAATACTTTCATTAATAGCAGTTGTGTACTGGCAAATATTAAGCATTTGTTTTCTCTCCTCAACCCTTCCCTCCCCCTAAAATCAACTTTGTATACACATACCTATATACGTATCATGAAAATTTTAAAATCAAAAATAAATGTGTGACACATAATTTACAAATAACAAAATATACAATAACTGATTCTATATGCTAGGTAGTACTTAGAACTTGAGATCAATTCCTCTAGGAACAACCTGCCCTCTACCCTTGGGGGTGTACTATCTTCCACCCTTATTTTACTTTGTAACTTTGCTCTTTCCTTACTTTGCACTTTACCACTTAGCCCTCAATTTGCCCATGCTACTGTGCCAATAAAATCTTGCCTCCATATGTCTGTCAGCTAGTGAGAAGGAATGTGGAGAAAGGTGAGAAACGAAGCTATTTTAGCTGTTCTCTCCCTAGAGAGCTCTCTTGTATTTCTGTCTCATGAGATTTCCTTACATCAGGAAGAGAGTATTACCTCTCATGTTTCTAGTTTATCACTGTCATCCCATTTCTTTACTTTCCTCTATTCTTTCTAGCAACCATACATTGTCATGACTCATATCCTGTTTGCCCTCCTTTTATTGGGAAGTCAGTAAAGTGGTGATTTGAGAGTTGTCTGTTTTCCAGTTGGATGTGGAGGGATTAAAATCCCACTGCTTTCCAAAGGTCTTAAATTGCTTCTGAAGCTAACCATTACCAAATCATATGGCACTGAGTTTGCTTTCCTATAGAGTTTCTCTAGGCAGTGGTTTGATACTAAATTAATTGAAATCACTCTAGACAAGGAATTCATCCCACTTTCCACCCTTACTTACACTTTGCTGCTTTACCAATAAAACTTTACTGTTTTACTTCTCTTGGGTCCTGGTGAAACTGTGACATACCATGAGTTTCTTGGAGTATATCTTCTCCCCCAAAATACAAAAACCCACCACATGGTAGCATGTATTGTCAATTGATACTCTCCAAAATTTTTGTTTATGGTAGCTGATCTCTTATAACTGAAGTTTAATCTATTATTATTATTGGTTAACCAGTACAGCATGAATATATTGATTGATGTTTTGCCTGTTTACACATAAGAAAATAAGGTACTGAACACATGAAGAAACTTCACTTATTAAAAAGTGATATTCTTTACTTAGTTGAAAAATATTTCCAAATACTGAGAAAAATTGCTGTGTTTTTGTGCTATTCACAATATAAGGGATACTGACACAACAGATGTTAAAAATTTAATCTGTATTAATAGCAGCATCTCCGTCACTTTCTTAAGACAATCAACACAGCAATAAATCAAGCCCTAATTTTCAGCGTTTGTGATTATTTTGCAAATTTTAGCAATTAATGTGATGCAACTGAGTGTGGAGTAGGGAAGATATATATAGGAGCACACCATTGTTTCATATTTCTACTATAAATTTGAATAAAAAAAGCTATCCTCAAAAGTTTAGGTAATAACATGTAGTAATATATTTGGAAAGACCTGCTGAGAACTTTTTTGGCTTTTAATGCCAAATATTTAAGTAAAATGCCTACAATTTTAATTTGTAATCATATCTCTGCTTGAGGACTGCCTTTTAATATTCCTGAAAATTTAAAAGTTTGTACCTAAGAGCCAGCACACCTAGTACATACCAGCTCAAATGATTTCTTTCCTTGAAAGTATAAGGAAAGGGGAGACGACTAATGTAAAAGTTAAACTACACAAGGGGAGAAAGTTTTGGTCGAATTAAAATGTGTATACTATATCATGATCCAGTGTCACTTTGAAGGTAAAACTGTTGTATAAGAATTTCTCCTTTAGGGTCTTTTTCGCTCAGCATTTGGTGTTATAAAGAGGTCACTTGACTAAATTTAGAAAATCCTATTTCCTTTCTGGAAGACTGATTTCACAGCAAGTCCTGGAGTCAGGAAAACTAATTGTAAGAAAGTTGAAGATAAACATGATACAAATGATGCCTGGTAACCAGGATAGGCTGACTAGGTTTACCACCCACTCAGCACCCCCTGCTGAGATCCTACTCTATTTTCAAAGTAACTTACATATTGTGAAGTTTAATTATAGATGAACTTTACCAGTACCCCTCACTCCCATTTTCTGTCTGGTTTAATGTTTGGCAAAAATAGATACAACTTATCAGACGGTTTTCTCAAGATTCAGTTTCAAAAGCATTCCTGTGAATTTATAGTCTGAGTAGAATATGAAAAGAAACAGAATATAAAGGAAGAGTATTTTTTTTAAATATTCCTGCTAATTTCTTGTTTTTGTGCCAAAAACTTGTTTTAACCTACAAAGTTCAGGAAAGTTCACAGTGAAAGAAAATATCCTAAACATGTAATCAAGTTAAAAAGATGAATTTCTCAAATATGGAGCAACACTGGAAACGTTATCTGTGGAAAAATTAAAGACTTTGTTGCTTTTGTTATTTTTTTATATTCCAGCCAGCAGTTAGAATATATGCGTTTTCACTTAGGAATTTACACTTTACTCTGCCAAAAAGTCGAATGGTCTTAGAGGTTACTAAAGATGACCCAAGGAAAGGGAAAATTATATATTCCACAGAGGAGTTAATAACAAAGCTATAGAACTCAAGTAATTCATAGGGAAGTATACGAATTATTTTAGGACAAGATATAACCATACCCCAAAGTATGTTCCAAAGTAGCCGACGAGATCAGAGAGACATAACAGAATTAAAGAGAATTTAGGATGAGTTTATTAGCCAGCGGTTATATGGGGAAAACAGACCCAAGCCACACAGCACTGAACCCAAATAGTGCAGGGTATTTATAATTTAGTTTTTGTTAGTGATTACATGAGTAGAGGTCACACCCTAAATGTAAGTGGTTACATGAGTAGCCCAGCAAAAATGAAATTTCTCTAGTTCCTTGTTTCACTGAAAGATATAAACTATTTTGTGTGAATGATATAATTTGAAATATATGAGAATGCTATATAGATCCTTATAAAAAGAGAAAATGCGTGTGAGTGACTGAATGAGTGTGTGTGTAATTCATTGGTAGAAGTTCATGGAGGAATTAAAATTTAAGACATATTTTCTGCCCTTTAGGATTATACCAGCTGTTTGGAGGAAAATAATTAAGCAGAACATATACACAAAATAGGTAAGAAGAGGTAGAAAATTAATCTACTTAGCTCCTATGGGGTGATAACACTGTATATCTTAGGAAAGGTAATCATCATGGACTAGAATCACCTGTGAAGGTCTAGAAGCGCAATAAGAATTCAGCTGAAATTTATATAGACTGATTAGTAATCTTTGCTCAAATGGAAAAAAAAAAAAAAAGAAATTCCAGGAAGAATAAAGTAGTCAAGAACTTGGAATCTCAAATGCGGGTGGGATATCTGAGTATTAGTGATGAACAACTAACTGGATAGACAGATTGCAGATTTAAGAATTAATACTAAATAGGTAGCAAAACAGGGTATACTAGTGGATATTGGAACCTAGAATAAGAAGTTGATATTTCATCCTCAGGGGAAATGAAGAGCAGGAAAAGTCATTTTTTCTGGAGAACGATTCACAGTTAACAATGCCATGGGGTCAACTTTTTTTTCCCCTAAATTTCCTGGGGTGCCAGTGTTTCTTTTGAGCTGACAAAAATATCTGGAGCACTCTAGAGCTATCTTTATCTGTCTGTAGTAGTATCTATTTGGCAGAAAACTTTCACTGCTATACCTCTATAAATGTTTGTTGAGGTTAAGGATTAGAGCTAGGAATGAGTCATTCACCTCAGTAGCAAGATGTCAAGGCCAAAATTGATTTTGTATTGTAATAATTAAAAAAATGAAAATTTCTTATGAACAAAATGTGGAATATTAAATAAAGATCGGCTTAATCGTCACCATGTTTATTTTCATGTCATATCTCATTTGACCTAACAATCACCATGTGAGGACCACAGGATGGCAACGGTTCCTCCCATCTGATTACCAGGAGCAGTTGAAGCCAGAGGTTCATTTACATGCTTGAAACAGGGGAACTGCAACTCCAATTAGATACTTTTATAACAAAAGTAGTACATTTCCTACTCTTGGAGACTGGCATGTGCTTATATATATGCTCTCTGAATAAACCTGGGGAAGAGGCAATGCAGAGAGGTCAGAACACTAGATGCTCACTCATCAATATAAACCTAGGGAGTTTGCTGTGTGTGATGCTTATTCCATGATACATTTTTTCACCTATTTCTGTTTTAAAACTTCAGAGGTGGGAGGGCGTACAAAGCTTGGGGTAAGGCAAGCAGGATCATACCTGAAGTAGAAAATTAAAGACTTTTTCAATTGAAAAGAGACAGAGAACAAACTGGAGCATCTGCATAGAAAAATGTAAATTGCATGTTAATCATGTGCAAGTAATATATAGCCCTACTATTTCATACACCTGCATATGACCCTTGGGGGTTAAAACTAGCTAAATCCATTGCAATCTGGCATATTCCCTGAATTGGATTTACTAGCAAAACCAACTCAGATAAAATTTTATTTATTATTTATCCAATGAGAATGGTTCCAAGGTCACTAATTAGCAGGTTTGTTCTCTCTACATACCCATCAGATTTGGATCCAGAGTTCTGGTTGTACACCTTGTGTTCCCATCTGCATTTGCTTGATTTGCCACTTGGACTTTCATAATGACCCCATCTGCCCAATGATCTGTGCCAGCCCAGAAACTGATCAGTTGCATTAGGGAAATGGATACTGGGACTGAAGGTGGCAATAAGGAATGTAGAAGAATATGAGAGGCCAAGGCATGAAGCCAGAGCTGATATTCCATCTATTGGATCTAGGAGTTAGGACTAGTACTAGGAGCCCGGCAAGTGGACTGATGAGATTGTCAGGCTGCAGCAGTTTGGAGTTGACAAGGTTCTGCTAACAGTGTGAGTGTAGCAACCTTATTAGCATGGTTGAAGCAGTGAAGTAATCCACTGAAGTTTCCTGTTAAAAATTGTCCCACTTTCAAAACTCAAATAAAATCTCAGCAGGAAAGCAAGCCTCCTACATTTGGAAAGGTATTGCTTTTTGACCAAGTACTTAACTTCCAGTGGGAGAGAGAAAGAAGAAGGTGTTACCAACCCACCAGGTTAGCAATATACTTCTATTTATCTATTATCCACCCCAGAAAATGGAAATGATGGCCTTAGCTCTATCACAATTATTTCATGAAAATTAAATGAAATCATGTTCATGACACAGCTTTAAAAAAAGTTTCATATCTTAAAAGTCATCATTTATTTAAAAATAGTATTGATTTTGTATATACTAGAAGGACTTTTTTTGTTTCTCCCGAAAGGGATTTAGAAGTCATCTGAGTAACCATTAATCTTGGACCATTCATTTCTTGCTCCCAAATTTCACCTAAGGTGTTTAATTTTGCCTATTTCCTGATCATCATCCTTTGTATTTTTTCCTGTTTCTTTTCTTGCAACTCGTGCCATTTTTTTTGTTGTTGTTGTTGTTCTGGAGAATTTCTTGCCTTCTCTTTCTCTAAGTCAAAAATTTACCCATCTCTTCAAATCTTACCTTTAGTATGATATTCTTCATGAAAATATCCATCTCCTTCTCATTACTTTAAATACTCATTACTTTAAATACAATTTAAAATTTGAAAACACAATCTGAATTTTGTCATGCTACAATATAGTCACTTCTTGCCTTTAGTAGTCCCATCTTAAATGTTGTAATCTTCTTCTGGGCACAATACCCAAAGGGTTTAGAGAAGACCTCCATTCATCTAATTCTTTAATAGATTTTGTTAATATGAAGCAAAGACTCATCCTGAACACACCTCCAAAATTGTCCTTAGGTAAAATATATCTGAGCAAATCTGAATATGTCTTCACTTTTCTGAAACAGGAATATTGAATTATAGCAGATTTTATTTTATTTTATTTTTCTGTTTCTTTCTGTGAATGAAGATGGGAATGCAACAAGAGTCACTTCTGAAATGAAAATAAATAAAACTTTCAACTACCATGAAAAAAACTGGCTTGCCATGTAACTTTAGGACCCATTGTAAATTAGGCATCCTGATGATGCAGAAACATATTTAACTGATTCACTTGATAAAAGAAATTCCTAATATTCCAAGGCACAATAAATAATAGTGATTCATGTGATCCACCCCCTAGCATATTTCTGGTACCCAACCTGTGTTCAGTATATGCCAAACTAGAGGCAAAAGAAACTAGAATAGCAAACACATCTTTCATATGCTCTAGCGCTAATTAGGATAATAGTACACTTACAGGTGGAAAATTACCTTGACTGATAATTCAGTTGCCGGAGCAGACCCTGGACATATCTGCCTGCACTTAAGGAGATGGAGAGATGAATATATATGTACAGAAAGTCATCCATGCCTCTCATTGACAAGTTGGTCAAATCAGTGTGATTGTGTCAGCCTGTTTGGTTTGCCTGAGGTGAAGTCATGTGTCAGAATTCTTTATCATCTCAAGTCAAGTGAGAAGTTGGGAATGCTGTTGCAACATTAATTCCATTTGTCTTAGGTCAGCAGTTTGATGTGACTCATCTTCAGACCTTGAGCAAAATGATCAATACACATTTCAGATTGTTAGACCATTATCTAAGTAACTCATTTGTTGCAATGCATTTCTAATGAGAAACTAGGAAATCAGATTTCTTGTGTTCTTTGGTTCTTATAAGGCATGAGACCAAGACATTAACTACTGTTTGCCTTATGTTCAGGGTGACGGTTTGTCCTTGTTTATTCATGCTCTCTATACATAACTACTAATAGCATCCCTTTTCATTCTCAAGTATCCATAGTTGGACAATAAATTAAATGGTCACCCTCCTTATCAAATAAGGATTGTGGGTAAATGATCTATAAAGTATTTTGCTCTTACATATGTCTGTAAGTTGACTAATTAAAGAAAATGCATTTGAAATGAGACACAAATAGGTATATATGTGCATATGTATTTGACTATCATGCCATGTATACATTTTTATATTCCATAAGCAATAAATTCACAATATATCAAATACCTTGAGAGTTAGATTCAACTCAGGGTTCTCACTGATACCCTTAATCCTCTATCAGTATTTTTTCATAGTTAAGAATAGAGCAACTTTGAAGACTGATGTGAAACCATATATATATGTATATATATATATATATATATATGATTAATTTGTTCTCAATTTTTTGAGTTTATGAAAAAAGGAGAGCCCTTCCTTCTGCATGTCTTGAATTTTGGTGTTCATTGAATTTTAGTCTTTTTGAAGTAATATTTCTCAACAAAATAAAATTTATAACAGCAGGAAATGTTAATTTAGTTTGTGGGTAAGAGTGAGAGCATTAAAATAAGAAGAGTTGCCATGGATAGAGGCAGGTTGATAAATGCTACTGAATGAAGGAGAGATAAATGTTAAAATATGAGAAAAAATGGGGGAATGTATTCAGATTTGCTAGGTCATATCCTTGGCTATGGATATTTGTCAGATGTTGTGACAGCTGTGCCTCATAGTATGACTTTTGGAAGTAGGCTATGTATTTGCTTAAAAAGAAATTCAAAGGTTTAATCAATGTACTGTGGGGTAGATATACTAAGGATAGAGCAAAGAGATCTAAGAAAATGATAAGGCTAAATTGTGAGTACAAAACTATGCACTTCACCCCACCCCTGAATACACACACACACACACACACACACACACACACACACACACACACTACTCTGTAACATGCTCTTTGGACATATCTTTGAATGGGTGAGAGACTTTAGTAAGTTGAGAGGAAAAGTAATAGCAAAGACAATGATGTATAATGTCTAAAATTGCTTTGACTTTAGTCAGTCTTTGTCTCTTAGATTGCTCTGTTTAATGATATTAAATAATCTCAAGTATGCTTTTGAAGTTGGGTAACCCACAAAGCTCTTCTTCTGAATAGTTTTGAAGTTAGATTGTGTAAAGCCTCAAACTGAAGTAAAAAAAAAGTATAATTTAGGATTCTTGGTGGTACACATCTTCAGACACTATGAGATTAGAAGTGGTTACACAGAGGCTTTATCTAAGAAGCACAAAGGCAGCTGAAAAGTTTACTGAGTAAATGACAACTTTTAATACATCATATTAATATTTTTCACATTTTATTTAATATTAAAATAAAAATGTAATGTGTGTGAAGTGTTTACATTTTTGAGTTATAAATGAAAATTATGCTAAACATTTTCTTTGTCCAGAATAAGACAAAATCTCTAAGTTATAAACAAATAAGTGATAGGAAAAATTGTTTAAAATCAATGTATCTGTTTAAGATTTCACGTTTCTAAAAAGCAGGAACTGGATAACATGTATTTTTTCTTGCTTTGTGCACATCACAGCAACATTGGCTTACCATTTAAGGAGTTATAGGAAGTCACAGAAACTGTTTATAGAGGAAATTTGTTGACAAGACGTTATTGGATAGTTGAAAACGCAGAAAAAATGAAAATGAGTTCCCAGTCTTTTGTAACCCAGAGTGAATCTACTGGACAGAACACTAGACATAAAGACAATTGGCATATTCATTAAAAATAAGTCAGTATGAGGAAGCATATATGACCATTAAGTATACGAAGAGGTGCTCAATGCTGTATTAATGAGAGTAATGCAATAAACTCAAAATTTATTTATATTTATTGACATTTGATTTAAAAACCAATGTTAGTAATAACCAAATGTCAATGTATTATAAGCTATTTTAAATACTCATGGATGGAGTAAATACCAATATAACCATATGGAAAATAATTTGATGTTATCATGTAAAATTAAATGTTTATATAACTTTCAACCCCAGCAATTTGATGCCTTTGTATGTACCCAAGGGAAAATACTTTCACATGCACCAGAGGTTATACAATAGAATATTTATAGCAGTCTTATTTATAAAAGCAACAGTCTTGGAGAGAGGAAATGTACACATGTAAGTTATCATCAACAGGGAAGTGGTCATATGTCATATAATAATAGAATGGACTAATACTTATCTGTGCAAATGACCGGTAGTCATATTTAATAATTTAAGTGAAACTAGTTAAAATTAATATTGACAGAAAAAATAAATTCCTGAAAATCATACATTAAGAAGAAAATAGCTAATATCAAGCTTTATATTATTTGTTTTGTCATAGCTGTGTTCATGTGTGTGTTATATACATATATATCATAAATAGTTTGTATCTATAATATTTCATATAAGATATCTATATATGCACATTTTGAAATCTTGTATTTTATCACTCAAATATCACCTTTGCATATTTTATGATATGATATGATAGATATGATAGATATGATATGATAGAATACAGTTTCTGTATTCTAGAAGGTTTTGTCAATATACAAATGCTCCTGGAATGAAGAATGTCCAACACTCTTAGAAGAAAATGGTGATGAGAGCCCATAGAAAGCACTGTGTGGCTTGAATAAGTGAGGTAATAATTTACTGGGGAGTTCAGACCCCAGAAATTTTGGACAAAGTCAGTGGTAAAAAGTTGGAAAGGCATCATGTCAACCATTCTCTCCATTTTTATTTTCCCATGAGCTGTGCTGACACATGGCTTTAAGAGGTATACTTGGATATACTTCAGCAGTCCAATTCTTCTCTACCAGGGTGAGCCAGGACATTTCCCTATTTTGGTGCTTAACCCAATTTGGAATCCTCCTTTGCAAAATGCCTTTACCACCTGCCTGAGGTGAAAGGAGCAAAGCTCATGCCAACTGACAGGAATGTTTTCTGCAAGACTGAGTTAACAGGGCAACCTTACATTATCTTTTGCTGAATAAGGAGATTTTTCCCAACAGTGAAGACTGAGAATGCGCTTTTCTTTATTCTTTTAAATTAAACTCAGGTTAAGTGGAGAGCAGCCAAAGCAGCAGAATTCATACATTGGGGATGATAGTGACGTTCTTATATCCTGAGGATGAAGGAATGCATGAGAAAGGAAAGTGCATTCTCTCAGTAGAAGATCACTAGAAAAAAAATACCAACTCTCTGTGGAATATCTTCTCTGGAGCAAGTAATCTCCTTGTGATGAATTACTCCCCATTATTCATTGTGAAACAAGCCCTCATTACTTTCCTGGACCATTGCAACAATCTTTAAACTCTCATAACTAAAACAAACTTCACCTTGTCACCAGGGTCAGCTTCTCCCAACATCATTTACATCATGCCTCTTTAGGGCTCAAACACTTCCAGAATCTCTTCAGCATAGATAGGATGAAGCCTGAAGCTAATTTGGCATTTAAAGTCTTAGACATGCAGGTCCTGGTTCACCTTCATAAACCAAAGCCCACCTACTCTCTTCACAAACACTCTTGTATGACAAGGTCTCTGTAGCCTGTCAATTCTTTTTATTGCTACTGATTTGCCAATTCTACTGCTTTAGCTTGGAGTTCTCTCAACTGAATATATGTTATTTCATTAAATCCGATCCACCTTATGTTTCCCATATCTTCCGTAAAATCTTCCTCATTTCTATATTGCCCCTCTCCACATCTTTTTCATTATTTATGGCCTAGAGGACAATGATCTGTGCACTATGTCACGATACATGCTGATTTATTGTATACTTCATGTGTATCTCCTTCATTTAATGAACTAGTATGACTACATCATTATTTCCTCAAGTTCAAATCTGGGGTCTTGGGCTGATTTCTCTTCTCCCACCAAAACCAGTGCAATGACTCTGTTCATGCTAAAACTTGAGAATGATTTTGCATTAATTCATCCCATCAGGAAAAATCATTCCATGAAAATCATCTCCTTTTGATGCACTATAATATTTATACTAATGATAAGAAAGAGCAATTTTGGATGTGATGAAAACATAGATGTTTTCAACTCAGAAGAAGTGGCACAAAGTATGCTCTAGTTCATTAGCTGCTATTCTCCAAAAGTTTGTGTCTACTGAGAACTTCAGAATATGACCTTATTGTAAATATGAACTTGTGGTTGTAAGTAATTCATTTAGAATAAATTCACACTGCCTTATTGTGGGCCCTAAATCCAATGACTTATGTCCTTGAAAGTCAAAAAGACACATTGAGACACAGAAGGAAGTCATGTGGCAATAGAGGCAAAAGATTAAGTGATATCACTACAAAACAAGGAAGTCAAGGATTGCTGATAGCCTCTAGAAGCTAGTATAAGGAAAGGAAGAAGTTTTCCCTGAAGCCTTCAAGGGAGTAAGGCCCTTCTGACATCTTGATTTCAGATTTCTAGCCTCCAGAACTGTGAGTGAATATAAATGTCTGTGTTTAAACCACCTGCTTTATGGAAATTTTTTATGACAGCCCTAGGAAACCAATACAGATGCTGTTATATTAAATGTCCTGAATGCGAGTGAGGCATATCATTCAGAATAGAGATTTTAACACTAGTTGAAAAACAGTTCTGTCTGGGAAAATATCTATCCATAGAAAGCTTTAAAAATAGAACAGCTTCTCATTTTTCTGGTATGGTTTTGGTGTGATCCTACTTGAAAGGAGGTGAATGAACCAAGTGACCTTTGAAGATCTTTCTCAATCCTTTGATGCTAGGATTTTATGAACTCTGCTCACTTGATTATCTAGGCCAGCTTTATTTATGAGTTTATATTTCCAGAACAGTTCTCCGTTTGAAAACTTCTAGTAGAGGCAAATTGATTCCTTCACAGCTCCTACCCACTCTTTCTGCACAGATACGCTAAAGCATAGTCATACCTTTGTTGTTGATGATATATTTGTCTTTACTAATATCCTTTGAAGGATACCCCTATTGTGGTTCCTCTATGCTGTTTTGTTCACACTTTTAAGTGACATTGTTTGATACGATTTTTAAATGTGTTTGTTTCCTTATTTCTTTCATTTCAACCTGTGGGGTTTAAAGTATTCCACTAGCTTAGAAGTTTTGGTCAGTTTTTGGCTGTTATGATAAACTGCTATAGAATGAGAATAGAATAGAAATTTATTTCGGAGAGACTGAGAGAGTTGAAATAAGCTCATGTCTCTTCTTATAAGGATATTAATCCCAATCATGAAGGTTTCATTCTCATGACATAATTACCTCCCAAAAGTCCCATACCCCAATCATCATGATAAAGGGAGGGTTTCAATATATGAATTTTGCATGTACACAAAAATCAGTCCTTAGCTATAGTATTTCTTAAAATATCTGTATTAGTTATACAGGGTAGGTTGCAATATTAAACAGTCCCAAATTACAACAACTTAAAATAAAAATTTTCCCCCTCTCACTTTCTTAACATGCCATGGTTGGTTGAAGGCAAGGTTTTTACTCCACATCCTATTTCTTTCAGAAGGTAAACCAATGGGCCGTCTCCATCTTGGAAGTTGGAAGAGAATGTGGGGAACTGTACACAGTTGCTTCACAAACTGGCCCTCACACATGGAGGGAAAAAGAGACTGGGGAAAGAGGCAGGCCATTGCAGGTTTTATTCATACATACCATACAGTTGGTTTCAACAATGCTATTTTCAGGACTGTATCTTTGGAGCAATGCCTAGCATAGGGAAGATAAGTAGAAGACAAATTCCAAGAATAAGTTTGGGCATGAGGAGCCCCTGATTTCCTGCTTCTTCCTGCAGGTTAAATGGCAGACCCTTCTTCTCAATGGCCTCCTCCAATAAGCACTAGTTCTGAAGGCTTCTACTTTGTGATGCATATCACTTATCATTTCTTTTCATTGGCTAGAACAAGTGTCATTTGCATACATGCAGGTGCATTTCAAAGGTGCAGGAAAGTATAAACAGGTTGTCTTTGGAAATAGAAGTGTAAATATTGGTACTCGGAATAAATGAAGACCAGTATTCTAATTCAGATGATTTCTTATCTAACTTCATATACAGCATATTATGTACTCAACTCTGGCGTCCTCCAAGTCTTAAAGGAATTTATTTTCAATGTAGCAGAATAATTATTTTTGAGGGAGGAGTCGGAGTTATGAATAAGCATGATTTAATCAGTCAAAGAGGAAATAGAAGTCTTGAAGATAGAGAATGTTCTGGGTTGATTGAGCCAAAAAAGCAGAGATTCAAGTCCAGAGCCATCCAAACATCTAAAATGTCTGGATCTAGGGACGAGAAAACGGGAAGTTTGATGTGATTCAAATATTAGCATCAGGAACACATGGGTAGTTCAAATAATTATTTTTGCCTTCGAATTCCTAAGCTTACATTTTTGCATACATTTCCATATCTCAATGCCTATGTGATTGTGATCTTGGTTTCTCATCTCTAATTTCTCTATCAGATAAACTCCAGCTTGAACCTACCTACAGTCTACTTCATTCCACAGGGTAAAATCTAAGATAAATGGTTTTCCATTTATGGTGCAAAATTTAAGGAGACTATTCCTCTTAGATGCTGATTTTGCAGCTGAATAAACCAAAGAATAAGTGTCTCCTTAAAAGTAAAGCATCAAGGTGAATATTCAAATTAAAAAAAGAAGTTTAAAAGTATTTAAGCACAAAATAAAATTTTCTATGTTTGTGTTTCCTTTCATATAGTCAAAAAGACATCTATAAGGATCTCCTGCTCATCTATAGATCTATTTCTTGAATGTTGACTGTTCTCCATTTGCACCTCTCTGCCACCTCCACATACACACACACACACTTCTCTACTCCTTTTTGTCCAATTCTGGGCTCCTACAGTATGTCCTTTCTTCCATATTGCCAGTTTCAGTAGCTGTCAGCAGCACTACTGCCTCTCCTAAGTCCTTTGGCCTGAGGATTGGTTGCTTGTCTCTGAATGCCATACTATCTTCCCTGTTTCCCTAAGCCTGCCTATACCTCTGTAAAAAATTCTTTCACTGGTGTCATTTGAACCTGGAATGAATTCTGTTTTCTGATGATATTCTAACTAATCTGACCTGGTGAATCCCTGGAGTGTGAAATTGATGAATTTGCATCTTTTCCATAGGTGAAAGGTAAGGAAAAGGACATGCATATTGTTTTTATCCAACATGATTCATGTAAACCTCTTTGCCTGAGGTGAGTTTTTGGGTATATCACATTTGTACCACCAACTATTATATTTTCCTGATTTAGTATTATGTCAAGGACTATTTGTTTTTTTAAATCTCATCCTTTTAAATAGCTTATAAACTCAAGATTTAAAATAAGGGAAGTAGAAAACTAAGAAGCTCATGTTTTCCTCAATACCATACTAAAGTTTCTCACGAAGGAGAAAAAGCCTGTTTCCCTGGAGATGAGAACACACCAAAAAGTTTATAAAGGAAACAAATTCCCCTTGGGCAGTCATCACTGGTCAGACAGTATCTGACAAGCACAGCGGAATTTTAGCAATCGCTCTAGGGCTGTTCTTAGTTCTGGTCAATTCTTTTGCTAACTGGGATATGAAAGTAACCCAAGTGAAAATAGACTGAAGGAAAAAAAATAAGTGAGATGATGTAAAACAAACTCATTATATCTGGAATATTAAGGCTTTTCCCTAGAAGATTTTCTTCTTTTTACCCTAGAGCACTTCAAAGTTCTGAAGATCCATTTAATGTAAAGTCAAAATAATATTTTACACAACGCATATTTTAAGTTTAAAGGCTTGCTACAATGAAACTGCAACTACAGTGAACTTAAAGCAGCAAAATAAACTGCAAATACCCCATAAAAAATATATAGGCAGTAGCCAACTGATGCAAGCAAATAAGCTTTATGGTATGAGACGACTGACTTGTGTAAACACCTCAATTCTTTCTGCCTCATTCCGGAGATCTCATACAGTAGTAGCATAGTTTCCTAAAGTTTTTCCTCAAAAAGGAACAACAGTCCTACATCCTGACTAATCAAAATGGTTTATAATTCGTTTTTGGCCTGTACGAAAGGATTAATCTCTAGAAGAGGTGTAAGAGATTCAGTGATTCAGCAACTTCTATAAGCAAGGATCTTCACGTCATTTGTTTGTATGTATGTAGGTATATATCTACCTATCTATCATCTCTATCCATCTCTCTGTCTATCATCTATCTATGTCTGTCTGCCTGTTGATCTACTTATCTTTCTATTTACAGTTCAAGCCTAATTTCATAAGAGGTTTCATTCCACAGATTTCCTTTTTCGAAGTCAGTATTAAAGTAAAATTTCAAATCCACTTCCTCTTATTCACATAAATCTTAAAGCAAAATATCAAATTCACTGCCCACAAAATACAGGTTTGGATTAGACATTGAATGTTTCAGAAAAACATAAGGGCAAAGCTTTTGTAGGAATTTACAAGACTAATGAAACTACATTTTATTAATATTAATGCCAGCTTGAAATAGCAGGGACATAACTAAAGGCATTCATGATTCAATGATACATGAGATCTACCTACAATGAGATACATATTTCCCAAGGAAGTTGTTCCAGTCATACCCTTGCCACCAACCAAAGCTATGATTTGGTAAGGTCTTTTCCTCCATGAATACAGTTAATAACATTATTACTACGGTTTCTTACTAGTTTAAAAACTTGGATTCTGTGATTATTTTGCCCAACTATTTTGGGGTTGGAGTGAACTCTATAATTATTCTTTGAAATATGGCCACACTTTCAATAAAGAGATTGAAATAAGGGAGATTAACTTTTAAAAGGAAAACACACTCTAACTGAGTCACTGCTTCTCTCTCTCTTACCAGAATTGATAAGGAAGATGAATAAACATATTTCTTCATGATAACTCTTTCTCATTTTCCATTTCAAAAATACAGGATTAACTTTTGCACTGTTGGTAGGAGTGCAAACTGGTGGAACCCCTGTGGAAAACAGTTTGGAGATTTCTCAAAAAACTGAAGATGGAAATCCCATATGATCCTTTCATTCCATTTCTGGGGTCTACCCAAGAGATACAAAAGCACCCATCTGCAGAGATGTGTATATCCCCATGTTTATTTCAGCCCTATTCATAACAGCTAAGAACTGGAAATTGCCTAAATTCACAACATCACATGAGTGGATAAAGAAGATGTGGTATGTAGATACAATGGAATACAGCCCTTAGAAGAGATGCAATCCTGTCATTTGAATCAACATGGATGGAAGTAGAGGGTATTATGCTAAGTGAACAAGTCAATAGAAGAAAGATAGATACCAGATGACCTCACTCACAGGTGGATTGTGAATAGACCAAACAAAGGAACAGATGAATCAAAACCAACCCTTGATCATTTGCAATAGAACTGAGGTAACCAATAGGGAATGGGAAGATGGGGGCAAATGGTGGCAGAGCCCACTGGACAATGAGGAAGAGCACTTGGTGATTTTGTGGAGGTCATGGTGTGTACAAATATATCTATGGGATGGGGAACCTATATGTGGGAAATTATTTTAATCTGCCAAATAAAATATATATTAAAAAAGAAGCAAAAACACTTTAAAATAAAATAAAAATGGAGAAAATACAGAATTAAAAGTCTTTAGTTAAACACATAATCTACTACAAAAAGTCTATCAGATAGAACTGGAAGTGTAGAAACCCTGGGTTTTCATACTCCACTTCTTATGAACTGAGACCCTTCCATCAGCATGACAGAAGAGAGGGTTTTAGTTCTCATACCCAGCCTGTAGCAGCTTCTATCGTTCCTCACAACTCATATTCTTATTCTTCTGAAGTGACTAGACAGAAACTCAGAATTTCAACTGAACTTGAGCTATGAAACAAGAGTAGCAGAGGATGAAGAGTCAGATATCAAAACTATCAACTCATGCCCTGCCACTTCTATCAATCAACTTACTCCATGGCATTGCCCCTTTCCTAGTGTGCTGCTCTATATTCCAACATCTTGGCCATCCTTAGAGGTTCAACATAAATTCTTCTCTTCCAAAGCCATTTAGGAGAGACCCAGTTCACTCCAACTTCATATTATAGGCTCCACTGGAGTATGAAAGAAGGCATTCTCTCTCTCCAGATAAAGTGGCTAAAATGTGCTCTTTCATTGAGTCTCCTGAATTCACACTCTAACAATCCCATTCACTAGTTGTGTACCTTGGACAAGCATTCGAATCCAATTATGCCTCAGTTACTCTATCTGAAAAATGAAATGTAGTATTATTATAGGATTATGATAAAATATTAACAGAGATAACAATACTTATAACGCCCACTAAGTAAAACTTGACACATAGTAAACATTTAATAGTCAATCATGTTAGCTCTCCCTATCTAACACCTACTAATTTTTAAGGTGTAAGTCCTTTGACATAGCTTAGCTTTAAGCTTCTTGAAATTCGTTTCCCTGTCCATAATTTTGATTATCTCTCCCAGTGCCCAGTAGAACACTTTGCACAGATCGTAAGTGTTGATTTTTTGTAAGGCATTAGGTAAATTACAGGTGATGAAATAGTGGAATAAGTTTTGGAAATGTAGAAATTTAATTCACAAATATATTGTTTTTTTTCAGACACTAAATTAGGATAGAGCTGAATATATCTCATTTGAGTTTCCCCACTGGAAGATACATTGTATGCATCTGAGACCACTGCCTTCCCCAACTCAGTCTAGTTGTGACCCATTTGGGAAGACACAACAACTCAAATTTGACCTTAGACACAAAAGTAGATGTTGTAACAAGCACTTGATATTTCACACGTTTTTTTTTTTCTTCTAATAATATACAAGCAAATGAGGATCATCTTCTTTGCCCACATTTCTAAAAGAAAACACATGGCGACAGTGATATGTCAGTCCTTCTTGAAACCTTAAAATATTTTCCTCTGGGAAGAACAAAAAAAAATCACAGTTACTTTTTGAAAGGTTGCTGTCCAAGTGAAAGTCTCCTGCTTGAAGTATGTATATCCCAAGAAAGCCAGAAGAATACTCAGCAATTCTGTATAAAAGCAAGGATTAACAAGATGAAGATGGATATAAATGATAGATACATAGCTAGAAAGAGAACATTTGATAAGAATACCAAGATAAAGTGAATATAAGCAAAGTAACAAGGTCAATGAAAGTTTTCTAGAGTATGGAAAAAGTAGACATAAAAAAATATCAGAACTGTTAGCAAATATTTTTGAGAACTCAGTTCTTTCAGTGAGGTCATGATGCCATAGTCAAGCGTTGTGTTCTGTTTAGCAAATCACTTCTTCCAACTAATAAGGAAGTATTTTCTAATCACCTAGAAAAAAATCAAAGTACGTTTAATTCAATGTAAAAAAAAATCCACAGTTCCATTAAATAATTACAATGATAAAGCTAGTTTACATTTAATTTTTTGTTACTGTTAACGTTATTTATCAACAGTGCTTAGAAGTAATTAAGGGTCAATCTAGAATCTTGCTTATTGTCACTAACATCTGACATTTGCATATTATAGACAAAATATGATATCAGCAAAATATAAATCAGAACTGTTATGCAGATGTAAAAATAAACATGTTGAAACTTTGACTATTTTTGATGAGGTGTTATAACCAATTAAAGGAAAAGTCAAAAACACACAATTATAGGGAACAAAAGAATTGGATTGAAAATAAACTCAAAATTGATTTCTCCATAAAGAAAAGAGAAGGTCAATGAGAATTCTATGGAAAACACAGATTTTGTCTGGTATTGATTATTCACAATTAACAAAGACCTACAAAATAGCCAACATGTGAACACAGATAAATCAGACATTTTAGAAGAGTATGCTTCTGAAATGTATACTTTTCTTTCATAATACAAGCATTTTTTCCTAGTATCTTTCATTTTGATTAAAAAAACATAATTTTTAAGGCTGATTTCATTAAATTTAGCCTGATTGTTGACATAAGCATATCGAGAGTGTTAATGAACCACATAAAACATTTCATATTTGCCTTGCTGGAATTTTCATGAGGTATTTCAGATTGGATTTTCATAACCCCTTTAAACTAAGAAGTCAAGCCAAAAAGATCTCTCCACAAGATTTCTCCTATACTACTGATTAATTGGTAAATGTCACATTTTGCCAGATCCCAAAATATTCTAAACTTCTGGGGTCTGCCTGAAAGTGACTTTCCATACTCACCTTTGAGCCTGGGAAGCCTAAGAATATTTAACAGGCCATTTTTCCCAGGGGAACTTTGTAAACATTGATTCCATAAACTTAAACTCAATTACTTAAAAATGACTGATCAAAACTGATTAAATGAATATGATTCTCAAATACGACATTCTAAACAAAGGCTTGGCCATATAACCAATATTTCCAACCATGTCATAAAAAAGAATGACTAATTGTTATGAACCTTTTTTTTTGCTTTATAAATATTTATTTAACCATTTGAGATCAAGTTGCAGATTTGATACTACTTTTTGTCTTTACTCAGTGCTTTAGTGTATATTTCTCATTTTTTAGTATCTTATTTCACTAACTTTGTTATAAAAATTAAAATAAACTCATATGTATAGGTTCTCCATATGTGCAATTTCCCCATTCCTCAGATATACATCAACACATGCTGCCCTCCACCACATCAAGTGTTCTTCACCATTGTCCAATTGGCCCCACTACCACTTGCTTCTCTTCACCCCCATGAAATTTTGCAAATAAGTCTACTGCCATGAAGTAAAATACTCAATAAGAGATTCTAAAGTGATAAGAATTAGGCTTGCAGACAAAGAATTTTTTTAATGTTTCCTAATATTATGAGGCAAAGTAGCCCCATGTAAACAGAACATATCTGGAAGAGCTAGGGCACTGAAATATCTCTATGAATCCCCCAGGTAATATTCTGATTAATAGCACTATACACACGAAAATTTAGTCTAGAAAAAGATTTCCTAGGTTAAGATCAGATTTACAACTCTTTCCTTAACAATCATTTATCTTAAAATATTAAACATATTTAATTATTCTGACACCTCTCTTTCATAAAGTAGAACAAATTATCATGACTTTTCAGATGCCCTCTGGGAAATGTCTACAACAATTTTTGGTACACAAAATATCATGAAAGTTTTATTTTATTTCATTTTACATTTAGAATTCAATTTGAGGATGACACAAAAGCAGTTTTCGGGAGATTTAAACACATTTGATAAAAATATGACTTGTCTACTCATTTGAAAGTGACAATAAAACCTTTTAAAATAAACATAAAAGTAACATAAATGTAAAAAAATATTATCTTTTGTATGAGTAGCTTTTGTTCTTTTGTTGTCTAATAAAACAAAATACATACCATTATTCTAGTAAAACACAATCTATGTAGATTTTGCACATTGCATATCTTGGTTCAAGACAGTAATGGCTAATGAAGGAAACAAGTCAGAGAAAATTGGGCAAACTTTATTAAGATTTTATCATATTTTTTTACCTTTTTCATACTCACTATTCACATATCCTATAACCCAAAACAAAAACAATTTCCTCTCTATGAACCTTCTACAAATTTATCTGGTTTTGTACTTTACTCTCAGTAATTTTAGAACCGCCATTCTACATTAGAATAAAACTATTTTCTTTTTCTCTTATTAAGCAAGAACACATCTTGTCATCTCACATACAAAGTTGCACCTTTCTGCTATTATCACTCCTAGTTCTTTCTCATTTACACATAGTAAATATAACTTTAAATGAAAGCTAAAACAAATCTCCTACTTCAGTAAGAAAAAATGGAGGTGGATGATTGTGAACTGTCTGCCAGACACTGGCAATTTGCAGCAGCCTAGCAGAGATCATGCATACATGTAACTTATCTTTCAAAAGTTGCACACATTCTGGTGTGCAACTCCTCAAAATGGCAACCATGAACCTTTTCATTAAGAGAGTCATATTTTTAACTTTTAAGAAGAATATAAAAATAAGAAGCAAAAGCATGCAATTTAAAATCATTCTTAGTAATCAGTGTTTCAGTGTTCTATCTTACTTAGAAATCATCTGAGTGTCTAATGAATGTGCACTAATTTCCTCAATTTAGTGTCAGTCCAAGGACTTAAGTCACCTAAAGATCTTGGAAACTTTTTTCAAGATGACAACTACAAAGTACAATTGCTATTGGAATAAAATTAATCTGAACGGAGATCCAAAACACGAATTTACATTTTTCATAATCTTGAACATTAAGCAGAAGTAATACTTGTTTATTTGATCAGCAGCTTATATTAGTTTAGGGATAAATATACAAACAAGGAAGAATGCATGTGTCTTAACATTATAGATCGAAGGACACATAACTGCATTAAACCAAAAACATTTAAGTAGTTGCATTTGCCAGACTTATCTACAGTATGTTCCCTTCAATGCTTACAATATTTCTAAATCCATTCTGGTAAAAATACAGTTTTTTTTGTCCATTTAATGCTTCAAAGTTCAATGTCTTTTTTTTCTGGAAATTTTAGGAATCTTTAATTCACACAAGTGCTTATTAATCTCTATAAGCCAACCCAAACATGTTTCTTTAAAAGACTTTAGAGTCTCATTTATCAACATCATCTAGAAGTAGGAAAACATTATGCATATATACAACGAGGTAAAGTCTGAGTTATAGACAGAAGGGCATACAGAAACAGAGACTTTTCATTTTAAAATTCAGTCAAGGTCAAGAAAATAATTGAAGAACCAAAAAATCTGATCACTCTACCGTAGAACTGGTCTCCTTTCTAGTGAAAACTTTTGTGGCTGATTAAGCTCAAAACAAACAGAAAAGATTCACAATTAGAAGAGCTGTCATTTCTCATCTAACAGAGACTAGAAATTATCAAATGGTCCAACTACGAAATCCAGCTCCTAATCAAAAAGATCAATAAACCAGTCTGTTGCCTCTCACCCAATAGAGAATATATTTCTATAAGAATTAATACTTGTACGAATATTATCAAATAACCAGATTATAAAACAATAAATATTGCTGTCAACAACGGGGAATAGATTATTGCTGCCAATGCCCCTGTGTTCCCCCCGCCCCCAGTAAAAGCAAAACAATTTAGTAGAGAACAACATTAACATTAGAGAAACAAAATCATCAATATTCTAGTACCTCTTTGGAATCATGTCTGGGAGGTAAGAGAAGAAGTTGGTGAATAATTATACGTCACTCCCAAGATGCTCTCCTTTGGTGAGGAAGTTGATTTGGCTCTGAGAGGAGAATTAATTTGGTATCTCAGTGGAAGATCTCTGATCGTTAGAGACAATTTTCAGAAGATGGTAAGATGATGGTTCTCCTAAAGATATTTTAAGAAGCACATATGAAGATTTGTTATTTCTCATATGAGAGAATCAAACATGTTATTCAAACTAAAAGTCAAAAAATGAGATTTCTGTTGACTAGCAATTAGCTGCAAAAATAACCTTTTATTCCACAGTGGGTGGATAAGTCAATGGAAACTGTATTGGAAAAGATAGCTTACCATTTTATCAGTTACTTACAGTTTAAAAAGTGGTGCAACACAGTTCAAGAAGAATACCAAGGCTAGAATCTGAAAGATTAAAATGTGCTATAGACAATGCGTAGTGTACAGTGAAATATAAGCTCATGTATATTATTTTTATGACTCCTATTACTTCCACAATGAGCTCTGAGGAGCAGTCACTAATATTCCCATCTTGTAGATAGGGCAGATTGAATAAGGTAAGATTTTCTAAGAATCAGGAAAGCATTTTGTATTCAGACATTTAAACACAGTGATTGATGCTTTTGTTTCTCCTCATATCAAGGCACAAGTTTATACAAAGGACTTTGAAGGACATAAGAGAAGTAAAAGCTCTATGTTGATAAACTTTGCCAGTTTCAGTAATTCAAGTCATAAAACCACACAAGAGAAAATACAATATAAATAAGTATGAAATGTGTGAAAGGGTTCAGAAAGATGTGATCATTTAAAATCCAAATGCATTGTTTTTTTAAACACTAATTCAGGATAAAAAGTCTTTAAATTACATAACACACTCATGTTTATAACAGAAATGGAAAATCAGCAATTTATAGAATATATTCAAACATATTTATATATGAATGTGTTAATTTTATACATTTTTATAATGTATCATTTTAAATTTAGCATGCACCATTTTACTCTGCTTTCAATATTAACCTTTTATTTTTTTTTGATCTGTCATTTACCTAGTCAAATAAAAAGAATATTTGACCAGAACCACTCAAAATATGGGCAGCATTGGCTACATATTTGATTGTTCTGGGAAGAAAAGCAACCTGTATCTGACCCAAATCTCTTCAGTTTGCCCTTAAGTCAGTTCTTCCTGTCCTCCGACAAACCATCTTAGAGGCTGTTTGACCCAGATGTCACTGAAACTAGCATCAACCAGGAAATAGTCCTTGAATCTGGAAGAAGATTTTAAAACAGGGATTGTGCTAGATGGTAATGTCAAATTGAATTGTCAATGAGCTGGCCTATGTCTAAGATTTCCTTCTCTGAAATGACACGTACATTTCTATGTTCTATAACAAATGCTTCTTGTAGAAATTTTTTCCCCATTCTTTTTAAATTTTTTTTGCTTTCAGGTGTGCAGGTGTTTTCATCACAAAGATGGAAAACAAAAGAAACTGAGAAGGAATTGCAAATACATTTGAAGAAGGCTTAAAGAGAGTGCACTTAATATATGCTGTGATGAGTGAGAATGCAGTCCAGCAAAAATTCATGTGACCATGCCCAAGACAACTGATATCTCATTCACTAAGAACAGTACTTGGCTTCTCTATAGAGATTATTCATCAATTATTCCTTTGTCTTCTTTCATCTTCTACAGGCCTTCTTTTTATAATGTCAATATAACTGTCAATACCTCCCAGGTCTGTGTGTATCCTTGTTTGTAGAGAAAAATTGTTATATTCACTGTTTGCAGCAACTAAGATCACACCTCTGCACCATTCACTACACCATTGTGATGAGACATCTTGATACATTAAGCAAATACTAGTCACTTTGGACTTGGAAGTTGAGTAAAATTTCTTCCAAATATCTAGTACAAAAAAACCAAAAACAAAAAAAAATAATGAGATAGACATGGCTTTCCATAAGCAATATAGTCACATATCCTGAGTGGAGAAACCCTGGATGCTGAGCAGATGAGAACCATCCATGCCCCCAAGATTGATTTTAGGAAGCCATGGTAAAGCGAAATACTTACATTTTGGCCATTATAAGCCATGAGTACAAGTCCTTTTGCTATTACTCACAACCTAGTATGAAAATCATTTCATCTTTGTTTCCTCATTTGTCAAATGGAGGTAATGTTTACCACATATGGGGTGGGAATACATAAATTGAAAACATTTTTATAAAGTATTTATTTCTATGCAAATTATTCTGGTTAAGAAGCAATTGGTTTTTTCCTTTATTTCTCTCTTCTTCCATTTTAAGTAAGAAGAATATGACTTGCATTACAGTTGCCAAATTTCGAAAATAAAAGCTGTATTAAATATTTTGCCTGTCAACTCTACTTGTGACTCTCAAAATATATCAGAGGAGATCTCAGTGACCTGAAATGATCCTGCCACCTGAGATAGAGAATCTCCTTCCGGGTCTTCAATAAAACCCTGACTTTACATTTGTAAGTGTCTCAGGCACATTTAGTCAGACTGACATGTGAGCTCAGGCTTTGATCATTGGGGTTGCATGTTAGGTGAGAATTTATAAAACATCCTTGCAATCTGCTAGGCATTTTATTTTACCAAATGCATATTGTTAGTGAAAAATTATTTTCAATTGCCTCAAAATAGAGAATGAGTTATATTTACAGGTTGTCGTGATGCATAATTATTTTTGTTTGTTTTTGCATTCTTATCTGAGTGTCCTAGTGCACTTTAGAATGAATCGTGTGAATCACCAAATGAGTCTAATCGCTAACACAAAGCCTCAGAGCTGACCACTAACTTCCTCTACAGGTCTGCAGTAATGGCATTTATGGGAAAAGAGGAGTCATTCTGTCCTTTACAAAGTTACTTCCCTCATTGTGAGGGAGGAATGAGCTGCAGTGCATCCTTGGAGATTGCACTGATCGTGGCTTATTTACAAGCAATGCGTGTGTTTAAACTGGTGCCGATGACTCACACTATTAAGAGGAGAACTTAGTGTAACCTACTGAAGCTGCATCAGGAAAAATGTTAGTTAAATTCTAGAAACAGCTCTGCAAAGGTTAGCTCTGATAGGTCAGGAAAGGGGTTGCCATAGTAAGTGGTGCAGTCAGACTTGAGTCCAGAGAAGTCTCCTGCTTTGCAGTTTTTGGGTGCTTATGTATGGTTTGCTAGGACACCCAGACCCTGAGAAGATGACTCATAACGAGTATTAGAAATGCCTATGTCACATTATGCACCATCTCTGACCAAGAGGTCATCAAGACCAGCTAATATATTAGCTTCAGTTAAAGACTTTGACAAACCAATTGCAGTATAAAGGAAGTTTTCTATCATCCGGAACCCAGATCATATACATTTCTGGGTTTTCTTTTCCTTGAAACAATTCTCCAAATGGAGTCAGAAGTATAGAGGGCTGTATCTACATAGTATTGCTTCATGATTCTGCTACAATTATCCTTCAATTGCAACAAGTCATTGGAGCAGATATACACAGAGTTGGACAGAATTTTTGAAATCATCTAGTTCAAGATTCTGTTGTTTGTTTGTTTTTAAGCTGGGAAACTTAGGGTGAAAGACAAAAATTGTCTTCCAGAGGTCACAGAAATGTGAACACAGCTATCTCATTTTTTAATCTCGACTGCTAAATTGCCTCTAAATCAGATTACTTCTGCATGGAAATATTTTGATATTTAACCTATAAATGAAAATACTTGTTTAAAATATGCACTGATGATATGCATATTCTGTGTGTATCTATTCCTTCAAAAGAAAATGTCAAGTCAATTTGTTGACCAATAACTTATTCACTCTTTAAAACTGGTCAAATCCATTAAAAATAAGTAGAACAGAAAAATACAGCATACAATCCTTTTTTTTTTTTAATTTACCTTACCTAGTTTGTGCATATGTGTGTTCCTGCATGTATAAGTGCATGCTTATGATAGAGAGTGTAGGAAATATCATCTATTAATGTATAGATAAAATCTTAATAGCAGATATAAATGCTTCTAAATATTTAGTATGTATCAAATAAACTTGACAGCTTGTTAAAAAGCTGAGACCAGCTCACTAAGTTCTTGATTTGAGAGATCTGAACTGGGAACAATAATTTGAATTTCTAGTTAGTATCAAGGTAATGATAGATGTTTCTGCTACTTTGGATACAATACTTTGAGAGCCACTAGTATCTATGATATAAAATGTGCAATTCTAAACCAAGAGTGAGGAGATTTGAACTCAGACAATATCCACCTTGCGATTCAAGAAAACGAATTAGATTTTTTTTTTTTGTTGAGGGGAGAAATTTAAATTGATTCTGATCAATTTATATATACTGATTTACTGAGGTTGGTCTTTTCTACTAACTAGGGTGTCGAGATATTTTTAATATAGTCAATGACTACACTTAAACTTTGCATTGAAAATCAACGCCTGCCATATTGCCAAATTCATGTTCTTGACTCAACCTGACTCAACACTATTGCAGCCATTGATTTAACTTACTCTGACGTTGATGCTGTAAGTGCTCTCCCATAGTCTCTCAGCAATTACTCTGACTCTGCAGAAGGTAGATATCCTCGAAACCCTGACAGTCTTCCTGTGGGTCGTTTTCTGGACATAAGAGCATACTCAGACCAAGAACAGAGAAAGCTGGTGATTAGGGTTATAGAGTTCTCTGGAAATATGTCCTTAAATAATAAGGACAGTCGAGTAATAGACATTCTGCTTCCTTACATCTGGGTTGCTATACTTCAGAGGTGTATTGTACACTGTCTCCCATGGCCCTTCACTGGGATGGAGCTCCATTTGACACTGCAGTACCTGCTTCAATGTGCACATGTGACTGACGTCTATTCTTCTCTGCTCCCACTCCCTCCTAAGATCATTTTCAAAATAAACTAATTTGCATCTTGTAAGATCTGATTCTTGAAACTATAAACCAGGACGTTAGTTTTCCTTTCTATTTACCTATCCAACCATCCATCTGTCCATCCATCTATCATCAGACTGTTGTCATGAATAACATTTCATTTTTATTCTTGTCTTTTCTTGGTGTTAATTTAACCTAGTGATTCATTATTATTAAACTATTTTCAGTACTTTTGTGTTTCTAATGTACCTTGAATCAATGGTATAAGATTCCTTGAAAAATGGATGCTAGTGTCTACTTTTTAAACCCTCATATTTGATCATCAACAAGATTTACATAAGACGGTGACACTGTCACTGGGGAAAATAAAACATAACAAAATAGATCTTGTACTCTTAAGCATAAAATGTTTATAAAGAGTGCACACGTGGAGGCTTTATATTTTTATCCCTTTTAAATTCTTAACTACAATAATGACACACTTATAATTAGAACATGAAAGGACAATGGATGTATTTTTAATACTACTGTTTTTCTTCATATGAAAAAATTATAGTCTAGGAGTGAATAAACTGCTGGGCAGGAAATCTGTGATTTGAGAAGCTTAGCATCCTAATTTCTAGGGCATTGTTTTCATTGAGCTTCTAGAGAGTACACTAAAATCTACTCAGTTTAATTCTCACTAATAACCAGAACCATTTAAATGAGTGAGAAATTTCCTATTGTGCACATCTAGAATTTATTAAACTTGAAAATTTCTATCTGGACTTATGCCACAAATATAGTTTCTTGAGTGTAAAAGAGAGCAATGTTATGCATTCTGGGCTGAACTCACAGAAATTTGAGTGATGACTAGATCAAAACATTCATGTGGTTGGTCAAGATAATAAGAGGGAGGACTATAAATGGAGTTGGAATTGCCCCAGTCTGTGTAGTGTCACATGGTGAAGAGAAAAGGAGGGTTAGCTATGCCTTGCTATAGTTAATAGTGAAGAAAAACTTGGATACATTTGGATAATTCAAATATGTTTAGGAGGTTTCACTGTTCTTAACACACTTCATAATTACAATATTAATTGTGTTTTAGACCAAATCCTATTCAAAATTTTACTAAGAAATTGGTGAGATGTATCAAAGACAATATTCATATAGATCCATGCCTAAAATTTTTCTCAAAAAAGTAGTTTTAAATAATAAAGAAATATGCATTCAATAAACTAAAGGAAGAAAATCTTTTAAACAACTCACTAATCAAAGAATAAGAAAAGAACGACAGGCCCTATATTAACTTGACCAACATGGGTCCCAATGTGATTTAAGTATAAATAGAAAACCAACTATGAATTTAACTTTTATTAGAATATAATTTAAACAGCAAATGCTCAGATATTAGGCATACTGCTTGACAATGTTTACTAAGACATTGTAGAACATTTCTAACTTTCTGGGATGTCCTCTTATTCTTCCTAGTTGAACTCCTTACCACAAAAACAGCCATTGACCTGATTTCCATCACCTGAGGTTAATTTTGCTTATTTCAGAATGTTAAATGAACATAATCTTAATCATTTACTTTTCTGTGTCCAACTTCTTTGAATTAGAATATTTTTGTGTCTGTATTATTGAATATATCAGTAGTCTGTTCTTTTTCATTGTGGAGTGGTATTCCAGTGCATTAATAAATCAATAATTTGTTGATACATTTTCCTTCCTACACACATTTGTGCTCTTTCCAGTTTTAGGATATTGTATAGTTGTTATAAACATTCTTATACAAGAATTATTATGAACATATGTTTTAATATCTTTCAAATATATATCTAGGAATGGAATTTCTGGGCAAATGCATAAATTACAAAGATGAATTTGACAACAACAGATTTGATGTATACTATCACACAAAAATGAAGAAAATTAGTTTTCTGATGTTTGGTCAATATAACTATTTATCTGTCTCACTTTGGTATTAGATATGTACTAAAATTGCATTTTAAATATTAAATAACATTAAATAACGACATTTAAATATTGATACATAGTTAAATAAAACCAATCACTGATTTAAACTGAATAGTTCTATTTAAATAATATAATCAATGAAAACTTTGATCAGTTTTTATATACATATTCTGTCAATACATGGCAAGATGTAAAGGATGCTCAAAGATTGTTTGAAATCACATTTAATATCATCTCTTACATATAGTTCTTTAATACATTTTGAATTAGTTTTTTTGTACAAAAGGTGGTCCATTTTCCTTTTCTTGCACTTGACTGTCCAAATGTCCAGAACCATGTTCAAGATACTTTCCTTTTTCCATTGCATGTTCTTGGATCCTTTGTCATAAATTAGCTACCGATACTTCTATTGCTTTATTTTTGGGTTCCTTTTTATTCCATGGTCTGTGTGTTTGTTTTTATTCCAATATCTTGCTTTTTTATTTTTTTGATAGTCACTCCGTAGCATATGTAGATGTAGATGCTGGAAAGTGTAATTCCTTCGTGTTTCTTTTGTTCCCTAAGGATAAATTTGGCTATTCTTTTCCGTGGTTTTGTAAAAATTTTAATAATGTTTCGTCTATTTCTTTGAAAATCTATTAATGGATTTTGATCGGAATTACATTGACTCTGTACATTTTTTTGGATAAGATGACCATTTTGACTGTATTAGTTCTTTTTTCACCCATTAACATGAAATGTCTTCATGTCTTCGTGTCTTCTTCAATTTCTTTTACAATTCTTATCATTTTCAGTATATAGGTTTTTCACCTCCTTTGTTAAATTTATTCCCAGGTAGTTTGTTCTTTTGATGCAGTAGTAAGTAGAATTGCTTTCTTTATTTCTTCTTCTTCTACCTCATTGTCTGCCTATATACATAGCGCATATTTTTGTATATTATTGACTTTGTATTCTGCCCCATTATTATACTCCTTTATCATTCCTAAGAAGTTTTACTGGGGTCATTAGAGTTTTTAAAATATGATACCAAGTTTTCTGAAAGTAGTGATATTTATAATTCCTCTTTCCAAATTTGGATTACTTTTACATTTTTTTCTTTCCTACTTGCTCAGTCTAGGAAATCTAAAACTATATTGAAAATAGTGGTAAGAGTGGGCACCCATGTCTTGTTCCTTACATGAAAATCTTTCCTTTTTTGACCATTAAACTTGATGTTAACTGTGGGTTTGATATATATGGCTTTTATTATGTTGAGATAAATTCCTTCTAATCTCATTTAGTGGAATAAAAAAAGTCTGTCATAGACAGTCATTGAAATTTGTCAAATGCTTTTTCTTAATCTATTGATACTATCATATGATTTTTGTTTTTCTCTTTGCTGAAGTGGTGTATTATATTAAATGATTGAGCCACTCACACATTCCTGAAATAAATAACGATTTTGATGAACAGTTATTTTAATGTTTTGTTGAAATAATTTTATCAATATTTTGTTGAGGATATTTGCATTCATGCTTCTCAGTATTATTGTTTTATAATTTTGTTTTTTGTACTGTCCTTATCTGGTTAGGGAATCAAGGTAGCGCTGGCCTCACAAAATGTGTTTGGTACGTTCCTCTTCTTTAATTTTGTGGAAGAGTTGAAAAAAGATAGATCTTCTTTGAAAGTTTGTTAAAATTTGCTAGTGATGCTGTGAGATCTAGGGATGATGATGATGATGATGATGATGAATTTCCTTCCTGCACTTATAAATGGTCTGTTCTTGGTATTAATTTTTATTTCAGTCTTGTAATGTATGATTCTAAAATTCTGTCCATTTATTCAAGACTGAAAAATCGGCTAGTATATAAATGTTCCTAGTAGCCTACCATAAAATACACAGAAGATAACATATTTGATACATTTCATGAAGTCAAAATTAGGGAGGTCTTTGGGAAACTTGATACCAACCTCAAGATAAATAAAACCAAAAATAAACAAATGCAGCTATATTAAACTTAAACGTTGCTGTAGAGTGAAAGAAATCACCATGGGAATGAAAAGACAATCTTTGTTGGAAGAAGATATTTGCACATAGTATGTCAGACAATGAGTTCATCCTCCAAATATGTAAAGATCTTATACACCACAACATCAACAAACACAAACAATCCAATCGAAAAATGGGCAAGATATCTGAGTAGACATTTCTCCAACGAAGATACACAAATGGGAAAAGGCACATAAAAAGACATTCTCCTCACTTTTTATTAGGGAAATGAAAATCAAAACAGCAATGAAACATTACCCCACAATTCTGAGAATGGTCTATATCAAAAAGACTAGAAATAAGTCTTGACAGGAGTGTATAGCAAAAGGAACTCTTTTAAACTGTTAATGGAAATTTAAATTAGTGAAACTGCTATGGAAAAAAATGTAAGAATTCTTCAAAAAATTAAAAATGAAACTACTATTTAATCCAGAAATTCCCCTTCTAGATATATATGTGAAGAACATAAAAACATTAAAATATATTTAACCTCCTATGTTCATAATAGCACAGTTCACAACAACCTGTATTGATTACAATGGATACAACCTAAATGCTTATTATCAATGATTGGATAAGGAAGATAAGGTATTTATAATCCATGGAATTCTGTTCAGTTACTAAAAAATACAAAAGCTTGCCTTTTGTAGCAACTTAAAAATAGAATGGTTATGTTAAGTGAAATAAGTCAGAAAGGAAAGAAAAATAGCAGATGGTTTTGCTCATATGTAGAATAGAGAAACAAAACAAGCTAAAATAGAAAAAAATTTTCTTAGACTCAAATATTGTGATTATTAGTGGAGGAAAAGGAGGAGAAAACTTTGATTTAAAGGCATAAAAAAGATGGCACTAGAATTTTGATGGAGGGTGTTGTATGATGTGCACATTGAGGTGTGAATTATTCTGAAATTTCTATTGTCTTGTAAACTAATAAAAAATTAATTTAGAAAAACAAGATTAATTAATTATCAAACTCCATGTTGCCCAGGATTTGACAGATTCACTAAGGAACAATTGGAACAAATTAATTAATCAATATTTCATAAAATTTCTATCCCAACCCCCAATAACCTATTAGTTATTTATCATATATTTCATACTAACACATCCACTTAGGTTGCCCCAGTAGCTCCTTTCCATTGCTCACTCTGAGTGTCTTCAGTATGTACATTCTGCTGCAAACTGTCTTCATTGTGTATATCTACTGACCCAGGTATCTCTGTCATCCTACCTTGCTCTTCCTTCCTCTCCATGAAATATCTTTCTTTCTCGTCAACGTAGCTTTTCACGAGTCCCAATTCAGAATTTCTGTTTTTATTTTTTGGTTAGATTGATTTTAGCTTTGAACCACAGTGGCTTTCATAAAATAATGTCATGTAAGTTTACAACTATTTAGAAATCTTTCACACTTTTTTATTTTTATATTTTTAGTTTGTCTCCACAAATCCATAAGCTTATGAACACTCTTTTTTTTTAAGTGATTATCTTTAGTAGGATGATTTCCTAATTTTCAATGCAATGGACAATTCCTATTCTGGGTCTTTCTTCTATTTGCATAACTTTCTTCTAGGTGGATTACCACAACTAATATTTAATAGAAAGTACTCTAAATTAGAGATCAAGATAGTTGGGGCTTACATTTTATTTTGTCACCAATCTCACTGGTGCTTTAATACTTGATCTCTATATTGAATATGCTTGCACTGTTATTCCCAGTACTATAATCTTCTGGCTAATTATACAAATAATATGTAAAAGACTATTATGGAAAAAGTAAGTGGAAAAGTAAATGTTGCTGTTCCTTTCTGTTGTTGATTGTAGGCATGCTGTCAAAGGTGATATGCATTTAAATTATAAAAACCTAATAAACTTTAGTTCAACAACATCTACATTACAATATTTGAAATTGATTACTTTCAATTATATAAAGTCAATTCTGTTTCTTTAATAAAAACAGGACATTATTATTATTATTATTATTATTATTGTTATTTTAGTTCCTTAGCTATTGTTCCATAAGTGACCTGATACTACAATAAATGCTTCCTATGCTTTGAAAACCCTTAGTGCAGAAACCCAGATTTGAGGCCCAGGACCAGGGAAACAACCAAGATGAACAATTAAATATGACAAATAAAGTTTTTCTTCTGTGTCTCTCTTCCTGCCTGCCTGTCTCTGTTTACTTTCATTCCTGCCTGCACCTTTCCTGTTTGTGTTGTTTTTTGTTAAAGAAAACACTAACAAATAAGATTTATTTTATCTTAACTTTGTTTTTTTGCATGGATATGGTAGTCAGAAAGAAGGATTGGGACAATCTAATTCTTCAATAAGGGGATAAATTGTGCATATAGACTTATTTATTAGTTAAAATTTTCACTGAAATCATATAGAATACAGTTGTGGTAAAAAGAGTTTCAGAAACTCACCCATCAGTTTTGCTTTAATATTATATAGATGCATAATTAAGTATTATATTATAAGCATAATTATTTACTTTTATTTCAATTGCCTGTGTTAACAAGCAGCCAAATTAACTGTTTAGTCAAATAAATACTTTGGAAAACTTCCCACAGTTTGTTTGGTACAACTCTAAACTCAGTTAATTGATACAATTTTCACTTTTTAGTTGATAGTGGTTTTATCTTATTTACATAACCAGACAGTTATTTGTTCTTTTTCCATTATTAATGCTAAATATCTTGACTGGAGCTATCACTCTTGTTTTTAGGTATTGGCAACAGATTATGCAGAAGGAAAATAAACCTGCAAACCCATGACCTACTTTTTCCAAGTACATTTTTAATTCTGGGTTTTCTCCATGAAGCTGGTCTCTGAAAGTGGTTCTCTTTTTGTTGCATACAGCAATTAGAAGAAAGAGGGTCAGGAGACATTAAATGAAGAATCTTTCACCCAATTTCTAAGCCCTGGGCTTTGTAAATTTGCACTGAGTTGAACCCTCACCATAAGGGGCCAAAATAGGAAAGAAAAAGAAAAAGAAAAAATACACCAAGAAATTATGCATCTCATTAAAATGAACATGGGTTGATTTATTTCCATTGTAATCAAGGGTTGCATGACTATATATGCTTTGCTATTCCATTTGTAATAAATCTGGGGAGTTAAAAATAGATGAGCTTTTAGGACAGATAATAAAAGGAACACTTTGAAAAATTGCATGATTATAAGTGAAAGGTTTGCCATACCATTGCTGACCATGCCTGCTTAATGATAAGGCCTGGTGAGCTAGTTGGATTAGTAGATACACTTTGATCATGCTAATGAGTAGGATGGTCTATGTTCATTTTCTTTTTTTTAATACTGACTCTAAATGTTGAAGCAGCAATGACATCCGGTATCAGTTGACTTTGGCTCCTCCCCAGCAGTCACTGTTGTAATTGAAACTGAGTCTATCTACATGTTTAGAAGAACTAAAGTAACACAGTTAATTTAGATCACAATTATTTGTCATCAGTAATGATGAAGAAAATTTTAACTCATCAAAGACTACAGATTTTAAGAAATGCATATATCATATATTTATAACTGCAGAAAAATTAGTAGTTGCTCTAAGGCCTTTCTTTAAATGAATTTGGAAAGTGGAGGAAGCTTGCCCACACATAACAGAAGTGAAATGGTCCTTAATTAACAAAAGTGTAACTCTGTGAGGTAGGGGAGATTATATTATGGCTAATAAATATATATTATTTCTGCTACTAGGACAGTTGTATTTCCCCATTCCATCAATACTGAGAGTGGCTTATAACATAATTTAGCAAATGGAATGTGAGAGAAATTATTATACCACTTTTGAACAGCAGTTTGGACGAACTTTATATGTTTCTATCATCTCGTTTTTCTCTTACAAAAGACCAGCAATGTAATAGATGAAGTCTGCTCCTTCAAGCTAGATCCCAGAACCAAGACTTACTTGTGGTATATACATGACATGAAGAAAAGACAAACCTTTGCTGTGTAAGAACTAAGATTTTGAGTAATTTGAGATAGTACATTCCACTTGTTTCTTAGTACTTGAGGGCAGATTGAAATATTGATAGATAATGTTATGAAAATGTTCAGGAATATTTAAGATCTCCAAAAGTGGGCCTAAATTAATTTAAAGTGGAAGAAAAAGTTTTGATATCAAAATGAAACAAAAATTTTTACTTTTAAGATGATGGCTAAACTAGAGAAAATCAGGAGATGAGGAATCTCAAACCCAGAGAAGAGGAAATAGATGACATGCTTAAGAAATCAATAAATTCCCAGATAAGTCACCACTGAGCAACAACTAAGAATAGATATAAAGATAAAGACTCTGTGGTGAGTAGTCAATGACACATTTCTGTGATGTTTGATACTGAATATGAAGTAATTTCTCCCCCAAGACATAATTAAACACACAACCCATGTTTCTGCAAACATCTACTTTGCATGTCAGTGATAGCGTTGATCATAGGATACGTTAGGGTGGAGATACGACAGCCACTGTGCAGTGGTAAGTACCGAGAGCTGAAGGGAGAAGACAGGAAAAATTCAGAGTAAGAACTGAGAAGTCCAATTACATTACACTTCAAAAACTTGGAAGAAATGAGGGATTTGGGCTTGAACTGCTTTTTTGAGTTGTTAGAGTGCTTATCCCCATTGGTATATCAGTATTACATGAACACAATCATATGCAGAGGATGGAAGCTGTTAAACTAGCTGTCTTGAAAGCTCATCTGGTTAAATGCAAATGTGTTTGGATGTAACTTCTTTCTAAATACATATATATATATATATATACACACATATGTATATATACACATATATAGATATATCAGTGATATCTACAATCTGAGCACTTACCAGGAAAATGCCCTTATTGGGACCATATGGAACAATGATGCTGGGAATAGAGATCATCATACTGGCATTTATATTTATGTTACAATAAGTGGGTTTACACACATTTTCTTATTGGATTTTTGCATCAGCTCTTTGAAATGGACTAAAATAACATTAAGTTACTCATTTATTTTTTTGAAAGGAAAGATGCAGACAGAGATGAAGGTGAGTAGGCAGACAGGCTGACAGAGAGAGAAGGAAGAAACATTTTATTTTGTTTTTATTTATTTCTTCACACTGGTTATTTACTCCAGCCCTGGGACTTTAATGCAAGGGTATTTGGCCTGCACTTCTTTGGAGGTGATGGACCTAACTGTTACTCCATCAGGGGGTGCAAAAATATTCATTTTTTAACATAAAGTAAAATAAATACATTCTGTGAAGATGTTCATGACCAGAAGCATATTTAGTAAATTTGGAGCTGGGAATTTAAGAGCTTCTGATTTATTTCAGTGATTTTCTGGGAGGTGGGGGTGGGGTCAGTGACAAAGGAGTCAGAATTGTCTTGAATCCTGTTTCAGTACACCTGGAGCACATTCTGAGGGGAAGAGAACCTACGTCCCTAACCTCGCTGAGACAGGAGAGTCTGTTGTTGGGAACTGCTATTTCAACTGCATGGAGGTTTTATTTCTTGTCTATAGAAGACAGGAGAAAAATACCACAAGCATGCAAAAACAATACAAGCAAAACATTCATATATTAAAAATTATGAAAGCAATATATATTTATCTTTTTTGATGCCTGTTTTGGTAATTTCCTATTTATAGATTATATATATACATGTACGTACGTACGTATGTATGTATGTATGTATGTATAGTGCACTAGAAACACATTTGCATTCTACCCTCCAGATGTTTCCACAGGTAGATAAGATCAGTTATCATTGCTGGGCTGATTAATTGATTCCTGGAGTTCAAATTAAAAACAAATAAGTATAGAACTTGGGCTGTCTTAACACTTGACCAGATTCTTCTCTAGGGTGAAAAGCTAGAAATACATATGATAGCAAAAAATTTATTTTCAAGAGGTATATTTGGGCCACTGGCAACTACGCAATGGTAAAATGACAGCCTGAAAGTTATCAGAAAGTATTGAGCAAGATAATGAAATTATATTATTAATTATTCTAAGGTATTCCTTGACTCTTCCCTCAAAATTGAGCCACATCAAAATGTGCATAGATGTTTACTGAAAATCTGCATTTTGCCTGATTCATTTCATAATAAAACTAGAAAGGATTAAAGAAAGAGAAGATATTGAATGATGAAATCTTAAGCTAATCAGTCATTATTCAGCTTAACAAAAGCTCGGTACTGTGGTGGAAATATGAATGTAAGAATGTTGTGTTACTAAAAGAACATCTTCAAGAAGTATGTAATTTTCCTTTTATTGAAAATGAAATTGAAGCATACTTTGATTACTCAATTATACATTATTCTATAAAAATGCCATAAATGATAACATTGTTTTATGTGATTTGACCTCAACCTACATAAAAATGGTTAAAAAATTTATACCAGAATAAAAATTTCTCATCTTTTGAAAAAACCTTGTAGATACTTTGTTAATCCGTGGTTTTTAAAAAATCTGAAATGTCATCATTACACCAATGACAGGTCTGTATGAAAGTAAAGGGGAGACACTTCTTACTCCCTCACATGCCAGTACCAGGTTCCTGAGCAAGATCTCTTCAAAATAAATCGATGGAAAATAAATAACGAATATCAGTTCCTTCTACTGTGTAGATTATCTTCTCTGGAAAAACCACTTAGTGTATCCTTTTTTATGCCTTTCTTTGTCAGTCTTTAGTTCTGTTGAAAACAGCTTGTCAGGAAATAGAAGTTCACTGAGAATAGAGCATACACCCTTGGAGTGAGGCACCCCATACATAATGCAATGAAATAAAATAGATATCACTAATTCAGTACATATGGGAATATTCCTTAAGTTTTCAATATTAAAATAGAGCTAGTGTCTATCATAGGCCGGCAAAGCCATACTGCATAAAGCCCTATTAGCATTAGAGGCCCAAGTGAAAGAATAAACAGAAAAAGGTACAATAGAATGAGAATAAGAAAAACATAATAAGATTATAGAAAGTTGAAAATGTATTCACGGAATAACAATATGCAGCCAAGAACAAAACTGGCATTATGGAAAGCTTAGTGAATATGAAAAAAGAGTGGAAGAAATGGAATAAAGAACCTTATAGACATTATAAAGGAAAGAAAAGTCTACATATGGAGACATAAACAGATTTGTCATATCAACTTGTTTGCAAAGGAAAAAGTCAGAACTGGAAGAAAGAAAATTTTAAAAAATTTAGAAGCAGGAAAAATACAGAGAAAGGAAACAGTGCTTAAATTTATACAATTACAAATTTAGGGTGATCACATATCACTTAAAGGGGGACAACTGGAACTAAACAAAAATATTATTACTTATTGCACAGAGACAACATGAACTAACAGGTAGCTATATTTACTATAACACTTTTATAACTACTATTGAGGGTAAGAAAAAAACTACTGCTTTCTCAATCTTCTCCACCAATCCTCAATGTGTTTCTTCATCTCATAATTAAAACTGCCTCTTAAATCTTTTTGTAGACTGAATTAAGCACCTCTTTAATTCATATATTGAAGCCCTAACTCCCCATGTGACTATATCCAGACATAGGGCATTTAGGAGGTAATTAAGCTACAATGCCATCTTAAGTGTAGACAGTAATTCTAATGATTGACCTTACAAAGAAAGGTTTTTTCCTTTCTTCTCTCTCCCCTTCACTCCCCTCTGCTCACCTCCCCTCCACTCCACTCTTTCTCTCCTCTCTCCTAACCTCTCTCTCCTCAGTGAGAAGGGAGCTGCCCTTTGCAAGGAAGGAAGACTCCCTATCAGAACACAACTTTGTTGATTACCTTTACTTGGACTTTGAGTCTCCAGAATTGTGAAAATACAATTTTCTTGAATTTAAGTCAATTCTATGCTATTTTGTTATTCAGCCCTGTCAGACTAATATATTTTACTGCTATCCTTAGTTTTATATCAACTATGTATGCATTCCTGAGCAAATAGCTTAGTTTTACTGTTTTTAAATTTTTATTTATTTGGTTGCCCTTTTTAGAACCCGATTGGTCTTGCTTCTTTTGCTCAAAATTTCATCTGAAATATCTGCCCATGATGTTGCATGCAGCTGACATTCATTTTATTGCTGTTAAATATTATGATATAAATATACTACATTTTGTTTATCAATTTTATTTTTTATGGACATGTGGCTGTTTCATTTTGGAGCTATTAGAACCAAAACTGCTGTAAGGTTTTATTCACAATTGTCCTAACAAATTTGGGGCTCTAGGCTGCAGAGCCAGAGGTGGCATATTGAGTCATAATGTATGCACATTTTCAACTTTACTAAATAATATCAGACTAGAGTACAAAATGTTTATCCCAACTGACATTACTAAAGCATGAGAGTTCTAACCCTCCGCATTCCGACCAATACTTTATGTGCTGAGGAATTTTAACATTCTGTGGAGTTTGGAGTGTTACACCATGTTTTATGAGCCTTTGTCCTGAGTACTGATGAGATTGAATACATTTTTTGATAGGATCAGCCATTGTGATTTAATTTTTTTGAGAAATAGCTATTTGAATTTTTGTTTATCTACTTAATTAGGTTATCTTTGTTCTTGTGGACTATCAGAGGTCTACATACACAAATAGTAGTCTCTTTTTGGTAAGATATTCCCTGTTGTTTCTCTTTCCTATTATCATTTGTCTTTGTCCTTTTTAGAAAAAGAAGATTCTTGCTTTTAGGCTGGACAAATTTATCAAACACATATGTCTGAGTCTTTTTCTGAACTATTTTCTTCCATTATGCTCTTTGACTATCACTTTCCAACCAGAAAATTACTTATTAGGACAACTTTTTTTTTTTTTTTTTTTTTTTTTTGCCATATCAAGTAGATGTGTCCTGTTTTTAAAAAATAAGATTTGCTTATCCATGTACCATTGCATTTCCATGGAAATTTTATAATCAGCTTATCCTTCAAAAAATGGGAGTTTAAAAAGGATTGCGTGGATATTCTGGACTTTTCACATTTGGTCTTCCAATTCATGCACATGATAAATCTCTCTACTTGTATTCATTTTTTACTACTCTTAATAAAGTTTTATAATTATTCCTGTGTAAGTATTGCACATGTTTTATTAGATTTATTCATGTGTACTTGGCATTACTGATAATCTTGTGAATGGTACTTCTAATATTTTTATATTGCAGTATAAAAAATTGATTACTCTATACCATTATTGTATTCAGCAACCTCACAAAATTTGTTTATAATTCTAAAATATTTTCTGAGTACATATTCTGGTGTTATTTATTCAAGTTCATAGTGATACAATCCAAGAATAATGCAAAACGCTCCTAATATTTATGACTTTACACTTTTACCTTGCTTTACTGAACTGTTTGGGAACTCCAGGACAATTTTGAAAACTGTAGTTATAGCAGATGTCTTTGTGTTGCTCTCATTATCAAATGGGAAAACAGAACTTTCATCATCATGTGATTTAATTTGGATTACATGATGATCACTACAAAGAAATTTCCTTTGACAGTTTTGAACTTTTAATCTTGAAGAATGGTGAATATTTTCAAAAAGGCTTTGTTTTAATTTAAGTATAAAATGTCTCTCTTTTAATTTTCTAATATGATGCAATGACTAATGATTTTAAGTGGAAATTGATCTTACATTCTTAGAATCAATTCAAAATTGTCACAATGTATTATAATATTTATGTATTGCTAATTTTGTCTAATATCACTTTGTTGAGATTTTTTCCTTCTGTATTGTGAGATGATTTTGTGTACTTATTTCATACTGTCTTTATCAGATATTGATGAAAACTTTCTGAGCCACAACAATGATTTGGTGGTGTTTGCTCTTCTTACTATTTTTGGAAGAATTTGTGGAAAATTGGTATAATTTCTCCTGTAAACTTAAGCACATTTATGAATTCATCTTGATTTATTAATTCATTGTAGAAATATTTTTTACTGAAGGTTTAATTTGCTTTTATGGTTGTAGAAATACACACACACACGCACACACACATGCACACACACACACACACATATATACATATATATATATATATATATACACTTAATATTTTTCATCATCTTTCTTTAACAAGTTGTTGAAGGAAGTCATCAGGTCATCAGGAAGATATGACCACTGGTTAACTCAAGAGACAGACCCAGGCACTCAGAGGCTCTTTTACCCTATTCCCTGGTCTTAGAATTTGTATGCTGCCTACTATTTCCATACTAACAACCATCAAGAATATACTTCGCAAAAAAAATAAATTGTTGAAAACACGTGAGCAAATAACATGATTGAAAACCACTAAAACTTTCATATGCAGTCATGCATCACATAACTGTACTTCAGTCTTCGATGGTCCACCTATGTGATGGTGGTCCCCAAATTCCTGTTACTTAGTCATTACAGTTAATTATAATGTTGTGTCATGGAAAAATTGTAGTCTTTTATGTGAGCAGAAGACTTATAGATCTCTATGTACCAAATCTCTTGATAACATCATTTACCCTTGTGCTTGACCTAATTTTGTGTTATTTCATTCATTTTGGTCTCTGAATATACAAAATCCAATGCTAATATTACCAGTAAGAGGCTATATTAAATGATTGATTTGTAAATGAAATTAAAAGTGATTAAGGACTACAAAAGCAAAAATCAGTGGTTGCTAGTGCTTTTCAGGAAGGTATTTCCCTTCACCATAGCTATGATCTTGAAGAATAAGACACAAAGTAAAAAAAAAGACATGAAAGATCTGCTTAATTGACAGTGACAAGAGAGGTACCTATATCAGATATGGAGAAATTTCCACTGGCCTAGATGGAAGACCAAACACAAAATTGTAGCCCTCTCAGCATAATAATTATCACAGCCAAAATAGAGAGTTTGTGATGTTGGAAGAAAAGACCAGAGCTGACTATCTTATTAAACTCAGCCCTAGTCATGGATGGGCTAAGATATTCAAGAATATATATTTATTACATAATACAAAAGTGGTTGGTGAGTCTATGAGTGTGATGTAAAGACAGTTGAAAATGTATTAGAAACTCTAGGTAAGATGTTTGTGGAGGAAAATTACTTGCCAGAACTGATCTTCAATATGGATGAAATCTTCCTGTTCTGGAAATGGATGCCTAAAAGGAATTTCATCTATAGGGAGGTCAAGTCAATAACAAGTTATCTAATTTTTTAAGGGCAGAATAACATTGGGGACAATGTTGTAAGCTACAAATTAAAATCCTTTGTGCTCTGGTACAGTGAAAATCCTAAGGCTTCAAGCATATCAATAAGCACACTATGCCAGTGTACAGCATAATAATAAGAAGCCATGAATGACTCAGCTCCTCTTCCAAGATAAATCCTAAATTTCTATGTAAGCAAAACTGAGATGTACTATTTGGAAAATACATACCTTTCAAGATTTAATTATTGTTGACAATGTTCCCAGACAAAATCCTTTTCCTGGTTATCTTTATCCTAATATCAAAGTGGTCTTTCTCTCTTCAAACCTTACACCTTTGAGCCAACAAATTAAAGAGTTGCAGAAGCTTTTAAGAAGCACCTTTGCTGGATTTGAGGAAGACACTGATTGTGTAATCTAAAATTGCACCAAGAATCTTTCTTACATTCAGGATGATGTCATCAGAGTGTAAGGTGGTACCTGGAAGATGATCTCAAGAGGTTTTTTTATGACTTCAAATAATTTGCTAAGGATGAGGTGGCTGCAAAAATCAACAAAGCTATTGTTGGGATACCAAGCAACGTTAACCAAGGTGTGGATGAGGATGACATTGAGTTGCTCCTGGAGGTGGTTCCCGGGGATTTGACTAATGAGGAATGAATGTTGGAACTGAAACAGGTGCTGAAGAGCAGGTGCAAAAAGGCAACTATAGGAAAAATAAGGAAAATACTCGAAAGAAAATTTATAGTGAAGAGTTTATTAGAAGGCTTTGCAGACTTCAACAAGCTCCTTACAAAGTTTGAAAGCAGATTTCACACCAAAAGTTTTTCACTAATAGAGCAGAATGTTCATGCTGCATTAAATGTCTGCAAACAAATTTATGTTTAAAAAAAAACAAACCAAACAAGATACATATATTTGAAGAGAGTAAAACCTCCTCAAGATGAGCCTCAGTCAGGCCCTTTAGGACATATTCCAGAAGAAGACATTCATACTGAATGAGATGACAGTTTCATGGAAGTTATTGTCCTTGAAGACCCTCCAATGTGATAAAATTTAGAGATAATAAATGGTATATTGATTATCTTGACCCTGTGTAGACCTAAGTTAATGTGTACTTGGTTCTTAGTTTTAACAAAAATGTTTAAGAAATTAAAAAAATGTAAAACTTATAGATCAAGCATATAGAAAAATAAAATTTTATATACAGCTGTGCAATTCTGCTTAAACTAAATGTTAGTACAAGAGTCACAAATAAAAAAATAATCCAACTAAGTAATTACAATATGCTAATATTAATTCATTATTAAAGAAAGAAAATATTTGTTTATAAATTTAACATAGCTTAAGTGCACAGTGTTTATAATGTCTACAGCATTATAATGTTCTAGATCTTCACATTCACTCTACACTTACTCACCCAGGGCAACTTCCAGTCCTGAAAGCTGTATTCTTGGTAAGTGACCTGTTTTTGGTATGTGTACTATTTTTTGAAATATTTTATAGAGTAATTTCACTGTACCTTTTCTATGTCTATGCATGTTTAGATATACAGATATAATTATGTTACAATTTTTTAGAGTATAACATTCCTTATAGGTTTGTATCCTAGCAACAAGTTATACCATATAAGCTAGATGATTAATAGGCTATATCTTCAAGGTTTGTGTAAGTAAACTCTGTCACAAACATGACAAATTTGCCTAAGAGTGTAGTTCTCATAACATATACCCATCAATGAATGACACATGACTGTAAACTTTTAAGATTCTGGTATGTAGGTAGGTACTGAGATCTGTTGGTCTTAAAACTTCCCAAGATTAGCCTCATAAGTAAGCTCCCTTGCTTATTAAACTGCCTATCTGGAGTAACCTGACTCTTTCCTTGGTCTTTCCTTGCCCTCAGGACATGAGGACCAGTTTGTATTGGAGAACAAGATAGGATGCCAAGGAAATGGTTCTTGGAAATAGGCATCCATGGAAGTAATACAGGGTTGGCCACTGGAAGGGGTAACACACATATATGTATGTAAATACATATACACATATATATGTGTGCATATATACATGCATATATATATATATATATATATATATATCAGATGCTTGTGAGTTACTAGGAGTATATGAGAACACCCCAGTAATTCTAGCTGGCTCAATGTTTTCACTGGAATAATTGCATATGGCAAAAAAGAGAAACAAATGATTGCTACTCTGGAGGGCCTCTACTGTGAGCAGTTCAGTTAAGCACTGCACTGATGCCCAGACAGAGGCTGAAGCTCAAGTCACAAAGCTGGGAAATAACCTGAATGTAGAGAAAGAAGAATAGGTGTCTACTACTCTGCCACCTCCAGGGGTAGAGGCTATGGTGAGGGCAAGATGATAAGTGAGTGTGCCACCTTGTTTGCCTCTTGGCAAAGATAGGAGTGCAAAAGCTGCCATGGATTAAGGCCCAGTGTTTGTGACAAGGCCTGATTAAGATGCTGAGAGGTGGTATTCCTGGAAAAGTGAGGAGAGCAAAGACCAGAGGTTCAGTTGTGTTAACTGACAGAGAAATGGATGACTGCTCCATGCCATCAGTGTCCTAATATGAATAAAAAGTAAAAACACAGCAAGCACATCCCCACTCAGGAAATACTCATGATGAGAAAGAATAAACTCTTTCTGATTATTGATATGGTTGTCAATTTCTGACAAAAGTTCAGATTTACTGCAGTTAATGGATGTGGTGGAGGGGTAGGGGGTGAGTAATGACACTTTTTTGATCACAGAAGAACTTTATCACCACTCACCTTGTCCACCAGTCTTGCCTACATGTCGTTCTGGGGTTCAGTATAATGATTCTTTTTTAGATTAGATTATTCTAGCTAGCAGGAAGGCTTGGTTCAATTAAGGGGATTTCCCTGGACATGTGGGGCCCTGTAAATCTGTATAATAGATACAACACATTCTAATCCTTCAGGTCATCTAAACCCCTGTCTTTAAAGACCCTGAGCTGACCTCACTGAGCATAGAAATAAAAGGCAAGTTATTCCATTACTCCCAGCACCTGGTATGGAATGCAGATATCCATGCTAAGCCTATTCATGGGACAAGTTATTTATAATGCTATGCAATCCAGCAGGTTGGAGGGAGGAATGGAGGTGAAAATGCAGATTTCTGAAATGGATATGGGCTGAAGGGAAATACTCATGATAGAGGGGATCTGACAAAAGTAACCTGGAAGCATATGTATGTGGTTCGACCTCATTGTTGAGGGAACCCCACCTGAAAATATAGATCAGCAACTTACCTATGTGTTAATCAATCCATGGGAAGTCTTAAAATTTGAACAACAGCTCAGAACTAGCACATACCCCTATCACTTTAATGTTCTCCCTACAGAAGCTTCAGAGATACAGTCTTATTTGGGGAGGGTGCCTCCCATACCCCTGGTAAAGGTTACCTGTCAAAACCCAGTTGAGGGTCACTGGAGGCATTAAGAGCTCTCATGTTATACTCACTATTAACAAGTACCTAGGGAGTAAACAAAAGGTTATGACTGGTTTCTACTAGAGTTAAATGTACTCCAGAAGTTCTGATACCCTCAGCGTCATTGATAATTATGAAGGACAAATGATTATGGTCAAGATAGCTTTAACACTGCAAATAGAGTGTGCTTCCTCATGAGAATATGTTTTTATCTCTCCAATTCCAGAGACTATATTGGGAATTGATATCTTACAAGGTCAAACTCTGTAAGCCTCTATCAGTCAATTCTGCCTTGAGTTTAGATAATTCAAATCAGCACTAAGTGGATATACCAAGGGCAAACCAGTAAGTCTATTCCCACTAAGAGTGGTTACTGTCAAACTACATAAATCGCTGGGACACATGGAAATAAGAGAAACTTTCTAGGAAATACGCAGAGTGGATATTCACTGCTCAAGTTGTTTTCAATAGGCTAGTATGTTCAGTAAAAAAGACAGAAGACTCAGGACAGATGAGATGGAAACATTAATTTTTAACCTTTGTTTTTCTAAAATAAGTACATATATGCATATGTGTCTACCTAAAATATATTTACATATGCACACACATATATGTACATATTGTACATGCACATGTACATGTGTATGCATACATACATATATGTATATAGATATATATGGCTCTATAATAAAATCTGAGAGTTACATTGACTGTAGTCTACAATTTTTGAATAGTGATATTTTTATATCACTGAATGTTAAATATTTTCTAATATCTGTCTCAATTTTTTTAATTCATGTGATACTGAGAAGTGTTTGTTCACTTCTTAATATATGCAATTTGTCTGTCTGTCTATCTAGCTCAACTGACTTCTATCACATTTAAAGAGTAGTTAGGAAAGACATTCATATGCTATAAATCCTTTGCAATGTGTTACTTTATAATAAAGTTTTTGAACAAATATTGTAAATGTTCTTTTTTGTTTAGAAAAAAATTGTCTTAATCGGGGTAATATTTTACATGTACAGTAGGTCAATCCTATTTCCTTACTGATTTTTTCTTGTATCAATACTGGAATGCATATTTCACAATGATTGTACATTTTAATATTTGTGAGTAAGTAATTATCTCAATTGTTTGCATGTTTTTTTCTATAAAATCTATATTATTAGATACATAATCTTAGAATCTCAGCCTTTTTGTATCTCATATAAATAGTATTTACCTTTTTATCATTACATGATCATAATTGTCTTTTACTTGAATATTTGAGTCAATTTACACTTAATGCAATTTAGGTTTATATTTATTATCCTATTTTTAAAATTTTATCTATTATACATATGTTTATATACTATCCTTTATGGCAAAGTCTGGAAAAATGACAACATACATAATTAAAAAACTATAAATTTATTCAAATCTTATCTCTCTTCCTAGATTATCATTAACCCTATTTACACCCATGAATTTGTTTTTCCTGATACTATGTCTGACACTGTAATTCTGCTAAATATGCACTAGCCATTATTATTATTTGTGATAAATATTTATATTTTTCTACTTTGTCTACATGTGTACTAATTACATTTCTCTTTGCATCTCAGATAAAATATCACTGAATTTTTCTTCAAGAATCATATTTTTCTGTGTCTGAAATCTATACTTTGAGCTCTTTATGAAAGACCTCTGGAGATTAATTCTCTGTTTTAAAAGGCCTTGATTTTTCCTTCTATCATTAAAAATATTTTCATTGTGCATAGAATCAACATGCCATTGAATCTTTTTAGCATTTTGAGGATGTCATTCCATAGTTTTTGGTTTTAATTGTTGAATTCGCAAAGACAGTTGTTCCTCTATCAGCAAGTCTTTAAAGAAAATCTGTATTTTATTTGCTGGCTGACTTTCATTTTCCTCTGACTTTCATTTTCAATAATTTCTCTATTATATCTCCTGGTATGAATTTCTATTTAATTTGTCTTGCTTGGGGCTGAGTCTGTGAAATGGTTTATTACCAGGTCTGGAGACTGTCAGCCATTAGCTTTCAGCATATTACCCCAACCCAGTTCTCTCTCCACTATTCTTAGTAGACTTCTATTCCCTGAAATCATATTCTCTGTCTGTCTTGAATTTTATGTTTGGTTTGCCCCGTGCTTCCTTCTGAACAATATATTCTTATCTATCTTCTAGCATGCTAATTTTTCAGTTGAGCTGTGCCATGTCTACTGTTAAACATGTTCCCTGCTTTTTAATTGACTTTATTGTTTTTGATATTTCTATAGTCCTTTATTGTTCTTCAGAACATGTCCTTATATACTTTCCTTTGTCCTACAAATGTTTACAGGACAAAATAAACTATTGAGTCTTCCTTTCAACATAGTAAGGAATGGTCATTTTATAATCTGCATTAGACAATTTCAGTGTCTGAAATGTGGGTAGGTACATTTCTGGTACCTGCGATTTTTTTTTTTTTAATGCCTTGCTCCTATTTCTTTGTTATTTTGAGTGATGTGTTGCTTTTAACTACATGCTGGACACCTTGTTCAATGATTTTTTTTTTAATTTTTTTAATGCAAACATGTAAAACCTACATATAATTGTGAATTACATTGGGGCACTAATTATAAAAGGGTTGAGTACTCTAAAATGTACTGTGGGAAGGAGAGCTGAGTATTGAAGGCAGGAACATGTTGAAAAGATGGAACTTCTCCCTAAGATTGAGATTACTCTCATCTGGAGAAGGTGTAATTGTCCACTGGTGGTGAAGAAAGTCTCTGTGTTGTCTTGGATCAGGACTAGATGATGGAAAGTACACAGAAGCTGACAGGCAAGAAAGGGATACTTCCACTGGGTTGTTGAGTTGTACTGATGAACAAAGACTGGAAGCAAGAAACTATGTTGGAGGTTTTAATTTCACCAAGACTGACGGATGACACCTACTATGGTGTATTTGCTGTCTTACTGTTTTTCTGTGTGATTTCTAATGTTTTGTGTAAAGCTGATTCTGTGGTGATAAACTTCTTTAACTTTTGCTTGTCAGAAAAGGTTGTTGTTTTTTTTTTTTAATCATTCCTTCAGTTCTGAATGTTAATCTTGCTGGATATGGTATCCTAGTTGAAACTCCTTTTCTCTTTCAGCACTTTGAATATATTACGCAATTCCCTTTTGGCCTGTAGAGTTTCATTTGAGATGTCCAGACAATCTTATGGGGCCTCTTCTGTATGTGACATGTTTTTCTCTGGCTTCTTTTAATAATTTTTCTTTATCTTGTATTTTTGATATTTTTATGACAATGTGTCTAGGTGTATTTCTGTTTTGGTTTCTTTTATTGGGAACTCTTTGAGCTTCCTGGATCTGGAGGCTTGCTTCATTCTTCAAATTGGGGAAGTTTTCATCTATTATTTCTTCAAATATGGTTTCTCCCCCCTTTTCTCTCTCTTCCTCTGGAATCACTATGATGTAAATGTTGTTCTTTTTGATGTTATCACAGCAGTCTCTAATGTTGTCATTGATTCTTTGAAATTTTTCAGCTCATTAATGGTTCGTTTGAGGTCTTCTGTCCAATCTTGCCAATTTTGATTTTATCGGAAGCTTCATCCATCCTATTGTTGACTACCTCTATTGATTTCTTTAATTCAGCCATCGTTTCACTTGCCTGTTTGATGATTTTTTTTAAAGCTTTTATTTGCTTTCTGATATTCTCATTTACTGTCTTTACTGATTTCCTGATTCCCATGAGTATGTTAATCACCATTACCCTAAATTCCTCTTCAGGTAGTTTACATATGTCTGCTGTATTCAGATTTTCCTCTGAGTTTTTGATTGGATCTATCATTTCACCTATATTTCTCTGTGCCTTTGCTCTATCAGCATTCTTTTTATATTTCTGAGGATTCGGTTTCCCTGGCATTGCATAGGTTTGACTTGTCCAGAACTAGCAATCAGCCTGCAGTTTTGCCTTTACCCATAAAGTGGAGCTAGTGGGTACAGCTGAGATTTGGGACTGCCTTCTCACTGTATTCCAGGAAATGGGGCACTCAATGGGTGGGATTTCCGGTGGGAGGGATTTCCAGTGGGCAGATATGTGGTGGGCAGGATTTCCTCTCAGGGGACCCCAGGCTCTGGCATGAAATGGTTATAGGAGCGATTTGATTTGGCTGATTTCCTGTATGACTGCACCCAGAGCAATTTCACCACACAGGCTCCAGTTCAGCTCCTGGTGCTCTGTCTCTTCTTTCACCCCTTCCCAAGTTGTCCTCCTTGTCTCAGCATCTCAGGCCCACTGGTCCCGCCTCTCGCTGCCTCCGCAGCTGGTCCTGAAATCCCTAGCATTTGTCCCATCATGCGTCCTGTCTGGAGACTCTCGAGCTCTGACCCAAATCCATATCTCTGGCTTAGCTGAGAACTGCGCTGGGTGTCCTCACCCACCATTTGTCTTCAGCCAATCTGTCTCCAGCTGAAGTGCCTGTTGTTTTTAGTGTTTGCTTCAGGAAAATAGGTGATTTTTTTTTTTTTTTGGTTATTTTTTCGATGTCTGTGGGGAGCGAACTGAAAGTGCATCCTGTAGAGTCACCATCCAGAAGTTGATCCTTTGATGAGTTTTGATGTCTTTTAATTTTTTTCCCTCCAATTCATTTCACTGCTTTTCAAAAGGGGTTTTTTTTTCAAAAAAAAAACCTCACTCATCATTACTAGTAGAAAAGTCTTATCTATAGTCTCTTCTTTTAAATAGACTTGAAGCATATCAGCCAATAAAGCAAAATAATTAATAAAGGAGGAACTATTATACTGTAGAATATACTTTTCCTTACTTCTTTTATTATATTCAAATGTATTACACATGGCTATTTTGTAAACTGCAGTGCTCCTCTTAAAAGAAATGTATTTAAAACTGTCCTTAAATACAGCCAAAATAGATAAACAATATTTTATTCCATTTATACTTTTTGGCAAAAAATTAAATTACATAAAAAATATAATATTGATGAAAAGTATATGCTGTAGAACATCATAGAGCAATTGATTAAGTTTATAAAACATTCTTAATTATGTAGGGACTATTCATGATAGTTTTTCTTATTTTGTTTTGTTTCTGTTTCTTTAGGGAAGGTCAGGAAGGAATGAAAGCAAGTAGACAGGCAGGCAGGAAAAGAGAGGAGGAAGAAGCATTTTTTTTTTAATCTATTTATGTTTTATTGTTCCCCTGGTCCTGGATCCTGGGGATGCATGTATACTGTGTTTGGTAGAAGGCTGTGGACCCAAGTGCCACTCTACCAGGACAAGACAATATTTAATTTTAAAACGCAGCATATGCAATTGTTTAAACAGTAAAATCTTACATGGAGAAATTTCCTTTGAGTGCTAAACATATAAATGTTTCTTTCTCCCCAAATTGGGTACATTTCTAAATTTTTTACGAAGATTATATATTAAGAAAAAAAGAGGAAATTGAAATCAAATGCAAGTATCTTTGTGCTTATTTCCTTTGACTTCAGGATAGCAGAGACAGTATTTTCATCTTTGAATGTTTTGCCTAACAATTGTATTCTTAAAGCTCTTTTTAAGGAACAGTAACTAGAAAGGACACACACAAAACAACAATAGCAATGGCAACTTTATAGAAAAAAACAGCTATGGCGCTTTATCTTCCCTTTGTCTCCTGTCAGCACTCCACCATCTGTCTTCTGCCATACCTTATTCTCCCAGTGGTCTTCTTTTGAAAAGTAATTTCCAATATCTCCCTGCTACTCTTGACATCTGGGAGTTTAGAACACTTTGCATTGAAACCTTCTCAACATGAGCCTCCATGATCTGGCTTCTTGTTTCTTGCTCTTGTTTCTGTTGTGCTTTGTTGAGTGTTTTTCTTTTCATTATCTGTGCAAACATTTTTAAGAATCACAGCCTATAAAATTTCCTGGACAGCAGAGCTGGCTCCTTTCAGATGTTATTCAACTTCCTGATTTCTGCTGTTGACAAAGACCTTATTTTTAATTTTCAGTCCTTTAATCATTTGTACAATGTGTGTATGGGTTAAAAATGATCTTTCGCCAAAGAAATGAACTCTGATGCTCCTCTAAAGTTCCAACTGCAACACATATTTCTTTCTTGCCTCTACCCAGCCCTACCCGCCATTAAAGGATCTAGGGTGGAATTCTTGATCTTGTCTACAGAACCAGAGCATCTTTTCTTATTGGTGAGATTTAGGTCCAGAAAAGAATGCTTCTTACTGCTTTTGCCATTCATCAGGCTTTAAAGTTGACAGTAAAGCAAATCAAAATGAAACTTTCAGCAGATGTGAGGACACAGGAAATATGCTATCATTCTGAAAGTTTTGAGACAATGTACCCAAGAGGAACAGGGTATATTTCCATATTCCCCCTCCCTTAAAAAAATTGCCCCAAATCCTGATATTAGTGTTGCTCTTCATCTTCATGCATGAAGACAAATTCCTCAACTTCCTGGCCCCCTTCTACTATCCATAGATTTCCAACAATTAAATATAAAATCATGGGGTTTATGTAGAATAGCCCAAGTTAAAAATCATTTCTGTCTATCATCAATATCCCAGAGCTGGGACTGTTTTCATTCTCCAGGAACAGTTTAAATACCACTCTATACCTGTCTATATGTGCAACCAGTCAGGATTATGCACAAATATTGCCATTCACATGGTTTTTTCTCATTAATTTAATTGGCCTATAGTTATCTAGTCTCCCACAGGGAAACAAAATAGCGTGACACCCTTCACGATTTGTATTTTAAGAGGAGGGAAAAATGCTTTATTTGGAATATTGCAACTTTTATTTGATGAAAGTTACTATTAACATATTTTCATAATCTTCTCAGCCTAGCAACAGCAGGAGTAAAAGGTGTGAGGGCCATGTAATATTCATGAAATTAAGACGACTTGAGATGAAAGGGAGTTCCATTAGAGAGACCAAGTGTGACAATATGACACATATTTGCATATTTTACACTTTAAATCTTTTCAGCACATCCAAGTTGATATATGGATGTAAACATGCATTGCCAGTTTTTAGCATATTATAAGCCCTCAAGACTTTGCATGCATTTTAATATGTTTCATTATTGCTGTAGATTTTAATTTCCAAACTGCACGGCTTTGATGGAAGGAAGCTGGAAGTCAAGGCATCTGGCCTCTGCCCCAGGCAAGCACAGCCTTTAACTTGAATATTTTGGGGAGAAATCAGGCTATTTATTTGTGGGGCAGTGGGGGAAATTATTTTTTAATATTAAAAAAACACACAAAAAACAACTGTGCTGCCCAAAAGCACATTTTGTTTGGTACACATACTAATTAAGTGTTAACTTAACCATCCTGGCAGGAAAGCTAAAGCATTCAACTGTAGATGTGCCAAACGAGTCAGTTGTGTGGAGCTTTTATAATCCCCTTTTCCCTCCTCTCAGCCAGTCTCAGCTTCAACATTTTGAACGTGAAGATTAGTGAAAGCAGTTACAAAAAAAAAAGAAGAAAAAGGAGTTTGAAATTGTGTTTGTTCTTTAAAATAACTGAAAATACATTTCCACTTGCCCATTTTATTTTCTGAACACAGAGACTCTCCTTAATAGAGAAAAACTTCTAAACCTACAAGGACATGTTTGACCCAAAGAACATGGCACCTAAGTCATTTTCTTAGAAATGGTTTATTTTTTTTCCCTTGACAAGCCTACACATTACTTAGATAAAAGCATATGATATAAGGTTGTACATTATCGCCAAAGAAAAGTTAGTAAGTTAAAGATAAAAAATATTGAAAGTTGGTTTTGAGCACATTGTCTTGATCTTTAATGAAGATGAATGGTTTTTTAAAATAGTTTCTAGTGATTATATCAAAATTTATTTTCATTGATATTGAACCCTCATGCTTCACTTATTAGCTTCTCTCAAGTATTTAATATCATCTTAATTTTCAGTGCTACATGAAGCCACTGAGATCAAGGAGGACTCTAGTTATTCATCTCAGAAGGAATGGTGGCAATACATTGCAATCATCAACTATTCAGAAGCATATTTGGATATTCTGCACATAGGCTATGCTCTAAGAAGCATAACAATGGAGAAGAAATAAAAAGCTATACTGATATTTTAAAAGAGTTTTTAACAAGTGAGAAAAAGTTAAGCTTAGATTTTTAAAGCATATTTGACCATCTTGAGAGCACAGACATGCATTTACAAATGAAACAAGAGAAAAGATTTTTCTTTTATTTTTTTCTCATCATCCTTTTATAAAACTTATATAATTATGATAGAATAATTGTTTCTAAGAACTACCTATACATCAATAGTTCCATTAGAGGTAGTTGAATATCTTGTTTTATTTTAAAGCCAACATACAGTTTATCAAAATGGTTTCCAGTCCTCGGAGCACTAGAGTATAGATAAGGTTGTTTCCATCATTCCTTCCTCAGTAAATAATGTGATATATTGTCTTATGTCTCATAAATCAGACTGACTTGGATAGTATAGGTTTCTAGGAAATGTTTTGATTCTCTTAGCTGTGCCCTTTTCCAGGTCCCAAAGTTGGGCTTTTTTATGAGTAGAACCATATGTACTTGGTCTAATTTTTTTAGCCAATGTTCACAGGGATGGGAAGTATATCGGTTAGGAAATGTGAAGTTGCTGATACCTAATATGTTGATAGCCCTTAGTAATTGTAGGACCAAATATTTAGAATTTCAGATGGAATAAGGATTAATTTTAGATTCTGTAAGGCTAATCTGTTTATATATATATGAGTTTTATTCCTGTTAAGTCACATTTAATTCCTAGACTCTTTTCTGTTTTATCCTGCCTAGGCTTTCTTAGTCCGTGGTCTCAAATGTCGATCAACTGGAATCACATTGTATTTCTCTCTTTACTTCCTGCTAGATTTATCCCGAGGGGGTTGAATTCCTCTTCTCATGGTCCTAGGTATTGGCTGGGAATCTGCCATGAATGAATCACTCTCCTATAGCAAGATGTTATTCTACTTAGTTATAATAAACATGGGAGTTGTGGACCCTGCTCTGGACAACCATCAGACTCTTTTATTGGTGGTGCACACTGACCTGTAGGTAATCTTATTATTCCCCTTGTAAACTTTGACTTGGGAAAAGAACAACAACAAAAGAAACATATTTATCAAGACCAATCTCTCTGTTAGTTCCATTTCCCTTGTTCTTCCATGTCCAAGTTTTCTCATCCTCACCAAAGAATCTCCACTTTCCTAATGTCTTATCCCAGAGCATGCTTCTGTTAATTCATCTCTTATCTCTATGCCATCTCACACACGGCTTTGCTTTGAGGGCTAACCAGGCTCTGATTGTGTGTCTGCCATCACTGATGCTATTGTGTGTTCTGTGAATTATATTTGTCATAAATGAATAGAGAACAATTGTCGATTTATCATCTTTGAATATTAGATCAAATGAGTTAACTCACTTACTAATTCACAGAACATCAAGTTCTTCTGAATGTCTCACAGTCCTTCAGGTGAATTAGACAGTGTCACAAATGGTAAAATTCCCCTCATTTGTGTTCTCCAGTTCTTTTGTGGTATAACATCTTGTCTGCGTGATTATTTATTTCTACTTTGAATCTTACATGACATTTAATCAAAAACCACAATCAGGAAACTAATTTAACAAGGGTACATAACTCATGCTAAACCTTTTTACCTTAGAATGGAAACTGTGAACACAAAACAATAAAAAGAAGTACAATATATCATGAAAATAATAGGGACTTTCACTGAATGTTTACTATGAGTCAAGCACTTTACCTGAATTACATTCCTGCTTTCTCTTGAGAGCCTAATGAGGTAGGTTCAATTATTTTTATCCCCATTTCTTGAGGAGAAAACTGAGGTTTAGGAAGGTTAAATGATTCTCTTATGATTATTCAATTGGGATTAAAAGCACATTGCTTTATTTAACTAGGAAAATACTGGGCTTATGTTTTGTGATATGCTGCTTGCCAATCACAGATTAAAACACAAAATTCATCTTCTAATTCAAAAATTGTAGAGAAGCCTTTCTTGTTGCTTTGCTATCTGAATGAAGGAAGGAATAGAGCTTTAATATTGTCCTAAGCAGAGGTCTCCATTTTTTTCCTGATCCATTCCAGATGTTAGGTCAAATATTTTAAATATCCTATGTATATTACAATATCAAATATAAATTTCCTCTTTGTTACAAGGTCTTCTACCTCCTTAACAATGGCCCCCATATACATTCAGGACATCTGCTCATTTTTCAGTATTTCCAGCGTTCTCTCACTGCTTCTATCAGACAAATGGTCTCCATCATCTTACAGAGATCCCTTTCCTAATGATTTTCTCATAGGATTTCCCAGAATGGAATGCTTTCTGTGATATTTCCAAACCCCGGGTGACCTTAAATCTTTTCTGCTGGCTAGTAAATCATAATTACCCTTCTCTTATAGAACTTTCCTTTTCCATTTTCTTAGTCTCACATTTAGTGACTCAGGATTTTACTATTGACCATTTAGTGTCAGGGCTTATGTAGCCTCAGAAGGTAAAATAACAAGTAAGTCAAACTGAGCTCAGCACTCACTGAGGTTCAGAGCAGAGGACAAAGGCTATACTAATGATTACAATGAACTGATGATTGTTATGGCTGAGGGCAAAACACAATGGTATGTAGTAGTAATGGTGTCAGCCTTTCCAAAATGGAGGTAGCAAGTGAAATATAACTAGGGGTGGTGATGGAGCTGGGAGGCTAGAGGAGTAGCCATAAGGAAATGGATACAGATTACATATCCGTATATTGAGTGACCAAAGAAAAATGCGACGAGTCAAGCCAGACCCAGCATGGTGAGTACCTTAAGGCCATGATGAGGGGTGTAAATTCTGTCTTAAGTGCCAGGAAATATGATCAAATAATTTGAAGCAAGACTTTTAAATAGGTATGAGGAGAAAGAAGTGTGGAAGATGGGATTGCTTGTGAACTGGAAGACATTATTGTATTTGGCATTTTGGACAGGTCACTCTGGTTCATAGTACAGAATGAATTGGGAGGAAGTCAGGTAATCAAACTAATTCTGTATTCCAGGTAAGACAGACTGTGGCTTCTCTGAGATGAGAAAGTGTGGACCAGACATCAGTGGATACATTCTAGAGCCTGGGGTAGAATCCAAAGGACATGGCAATTGATAAGACATGAGATTAGATAAAAGGAGCAATCAAGCATTTCTCCTAGGTCTAAGTACAGGGCCTGGGTGGATGGACACGAGAGGAATAAGTAAAGGAATGCAACTAATAAGTACAAACAATACTTGCATAGCTATAATTATGTATTATCCTTATCGTCAGGTACACAGTTAAGCCATACCCTTTCCATCAAAGCAGATTGTGAACTGGTAAGTCTACAGACAGCCTAGTTTTATTTCCTATGCCTCTCCCAAATAGCTCAGTCAGCATTAAGCTAAAAGCTCTTAAGGGATCAATAAATATTTTCAATAGTTTGCTTGATTAGTGCTGGGAGATAAGACATTGGGTTCTGGTCCAGAGATATGAGGATAGGATGTATTTCCCCCCCATTATAAAACAATAATTGGACTTTACATTTATATATGGTGCTTTACTTTCATCTACCTGGTCCCAAAATGGGATTTCTAAAATTTGTTTTATAGAAAACAGGCAGTTACATAGCGAAGGTGGATAGGAAAGAAAATAATATGTTTTTGGAACTTGGGAAGATGAAGGTATATTAAAAGTATTCCTGTGAAATTGGGGGAGGTAGAAAAAAATACCCAGGCTGACCAGGTTTCTTTTTTTTTTGTAGAAATTCAGCCAGGCATTGCAGTTCTTTTCACCTGGGTTTGTACTTTTCCTCTCTCCATGACTATCTATCACTGCTTGTAAAACTCCTCCACTAAAAGATCTTAAAGTTCACAGCAAAGCAATGCAATTATTCTGAGTCATTCCTTCTTACCTTTTAACCTAATCTTCAGAGGTGCCGGGACTGAAGAAGCACTGCTCCTGCCCAAAATGAGCCTAATCTTGTCTCTGAAAATAGCACTTCCTTGCCAAGAAGAACTTTCTCCTTTTGAATGGCTGCAATGATGAGAAAAAGGAGCCAGGCTTTATTAATGGCCGTGGGCATGGTGGGTACTAAGTCAGAGTGCCCTTCCTCTCTGCAGAGAATAGCACTGTCTACTTACTGAAGCTTTTTCTTTCTTTTTACCTTTTTTATCCTTACAGTGGCTGTTGGCAGAAAGCTTTTAAACAGCTCATTACTGATTTCTAATTCAGTAAGTTAAAAGGGTGAGGTGGAAGGCAATGTAGGTTTAGATTTAGCTAGAATTTTTTGAATGCCTGCTACATGGTTCGCTGCTGCCCCGACTAGCCCCTAAGTTAAGGGATATGAAATAGCGAAAAGAGGTCAATGCAGATACTGTTAGGAAACCACCAAATCTGGGGAATTTGAGCCCCAATATTCGGATTCAGAATGCACTGACCACTTTGTCACCCCTAATACTGACGGCTTAGGAACGAGTTCTCCCTCTATGCTTTCTCCAAAATGAAGCCACTTTGAAGAAAAGGCATATTTTCCTCCCCGACAACATCCAGGTAGTGTTGCTGCTGGCAAACACTAGTGCTCATTTCTCTGTCTGGACTCTGAGTCCATTGCCACCTGCCTTCCTGAATAAACTCATTCTATTTTCTCCTCTTGCTCCTGCAACCCCTGATTCTCTTTGAGGCCTGCCAATCAACATTAAAGGTTGCTCAAGACTCTCTTAACTTGGATAAAATATCCATGAAATAAAACAGAAAAACAGCCTCTTTTACCCTACATATCACCCGTTTTTCATTTCGCTCCCACATGACTTCACAGATAACACCCTAACAAACAGGATTTACGTAAACTCTATGGACCAATTTTTGGTGTATAACGAATGCACACTAAGTTTGACTGGTTCCTTTTCATAGATGTAATACATTGCTTCTTGGACCTATCTGTATTAGATCTGTAAATGCTATTTGATGTCACTTTCTTCGCTTGCCTCTATTGATACCCCACCAGATGTTTTTTGCTCTTACTTGAGCTCAGAACATTTATTAAGTGTTAGGTATTTTTAGTGTTTTGACTTACACCTTTTTCTTGATTCATTCGAGCCTTTCTGCCTTGCTCCTGTTATCTATTCCTATGATTAATAATATGACAATGTTTCCATCTTACTGTTTATCCAGGAATATGTGTATCTACATAAATATTCTAAATAACTACTTGATAACTCAGAATCGCATAAACTCAGCACTCTGGCTTAGCAAATCACTTAGGGAACGAGGAGGGCATGTAGCTATTCAGGAAGAATCAATGTTGCTATAAACTAGAGTTGTAGTAATAGGAACGCTACCAATGGGAAGATTCAAAGGATATTTAGCAGGTACAAGTGCCAAGATTTGATGACTGATTTTATGTAAGAATAGAGGCAAGAATTTAAAGATCAGTAAAGCGGATCTGTGACCTTAAAGTTTGAAGAAGAAAAATGATAAACACAAATATTGATGAAACTAAAGAGGTGATCAGGCAGGATGGACCTTACAAGCATTTGGACTTTATCCTAGCTGCAGTAGTCAGCTATTGGAGAGTTTTAAACAAGAAGAAACTATTTGATAATATATGTCTTATAGGGAGCATATTCTGTTTTATAGAGCTTACCATACTTCTGGATAAACAAAAGAGATAAATATGAAAAAAAAATTAACTAGAATCACTAATGATTAAATAGTGCCAGCATGATTAATGTAAGTAATAAATGTGGTTGAAGATAAGACAAAGGAATATTTTTAGATGGCCAAGGAAGGTTTCACAGAGAAATACAAATTGAAAATTTGAGTTACGACTTGGATGATGCATTAGGTCTAAGAAGAAAGGACAAAATGCTGAACTTCACAGGCAGATAGATGTGAATGTGAGTAACACAAAGAAGCTGAAACCCACCAGCAATTTCTTGCCTGGTGGAACATTCACATGGAGGAACAGTGTGAGGAGCAGCCTGTATGGTGTTACTTATGAAGGTCACTGAACTCACGGTCAACCAAGCACTTTCCTAGGCAATTGGAAGCCTTGTCAGTTTTCTCAACTAAGAACTTAGATGAAATATCTGTGCTTTTGGACAGTGATTATAATAAAAGAAAAACATGCAGTTAAGGCTTGTGGGTTTGGAGACAGGAAAACAAGTCTTGAGGGTGTTATGAGATATTAAACTAAGTTTCCCAGGAAATGGAATGAAATTGTTGAAAGTGAGAGCATTAAGGAAGAAAGAACATCAAGATTTTTAGAACATGAGGCAAATATTGTATCTGTTGTTCTTGTTATCTAGTATCTCTTGAAGATTTAAGTAGTAAATAAATTTGGTTTTGGTAAAGCATAGCTCAGTATCTCTCTTTATGCATAGGGCTAACATTCTGCTAAGAGAACTGAGGTGGTTTCTACTTGTGTTTTTGTTTTTCTAATCTTACATCAGTGTCTTTATCTCAGTTCTATAATGCATGGACATTTAGGAGGAATGGTCAAACATTAATGACTTTCAAGTTGGAAATACATAATTCCTGTCCAATATCTATTAAGAATTTAGTATAGAAAATGCTAACAAGAAGAACAATGAGCAATGCAGAAACAATGCTACAGTGATGGCAGAAAATATAAAAAAGTGGGTTGAGAATGTGAGAGAGATGATGAAAAATTATTCACATTTAATGTCATCCACTAAGGAAACTGCAATTAATTTTTAGGCACTGGAAATTAGTCTGGAAAAATAACATCTAAGAGTAGTTATTTTAGACAATGGAGTGCTTCACCAGCTGATGCTAAGATTTGTGCTGTTTGACATACCTTTGAAATATAGATGGAAAAGAATATTGACATACAGACTGAAAAATCTTAGCTATTTCTAATTGAAAGAATAAACCAAGAAATGACATAAGCCATAGGATACAATGTCAAGAGAAGGATAATAACTGAAAAGGTTCAAGAAGAAATATCTAGATATCTGTTCATCAGCTGTATATGTCTGAATTCAGTATTATCTATAATACTCTAGTAAAACTCAGAAAATAAACTGAAAATTTAATAAAATGGCAGGCTATCCAGAGAACGTACAACTCTCCTTTGGGCTATGAGCCTTTAAATGAGAATGCATGGGAAAAGAGAGTGATACAGAAACCAAAGTTAATAAAATATTTCCTTATCAGAATTCAAACTCTACCACCACGTCATTTCCAAATACCTATAGAGAGTCTTGTGATACAATTGGAAATACAATTACTAAAGACATTTATTTTAAAGAAGCAATGTTATTTTTCTCACTCTTAAAGTGAAAAGCATTCTAAGCAGCACTAATGTGAATTTCCAAACACCTTCAAAGGTTAAGTAACCTTTTATTTTCCTTTAAGGAAGACATGAAGAAGCACAAGAATTTGAAAATTCAGACAAAGAGTATCGCTAGTGAAAATAATAGAAAATGATAGGACAGTGAACATGAACTTCAGGATTTAACTCTTTTTTTAATCCATTTTGAAACTCATTCTCTCAAAAATATCTCTGAAGATGGAGGTACATTCAGCAAAAGGTGCCGAAACAGCTATGTATCTATGTGCAAAAACGTGAATCACCAAAAACCAAACATTTTTAACAAACATTAACTCATAATAACTAATGGACCTAAATGCAAAACAGAAAACTATAAAACTCATAAAATATAACTGAGGAGAAAATCTAAATGACTGGGTGTGCAATGAGTTTTTGGCTATAATATCAAATGCATGAAATAAAGAACCAATAAGCTGGATTTCATGAAAATTAAAAATATCTGCTCTACACAAGATGAAATCTAGAGGATGAGGACAAGTTACAGACTTGGGAAAAACATTAGCAAAATCCACATTTGATAAAGAACTTGTATCCAAAATAACAACAACTTCTTGAAACTCAATAATAAGAAAACAAACAACTAATTAAGAAATAAGCCAAAGACCTCAACAGACTTTTAACCAAAGAACTAATGCAGATGGCAGATAGATTTATGAACAGATGCTCTGTGCCATATGAAATCAGGAAAATGCAAATTAAACAAAAATGAGATATACACATACTTGTTAGAATGGCCAAAATTCGGAGCACTGACAACACCAAATCCTGGCAAGGGTGTAGAACAATAGGACTCTTATTCATTCCTGATGGGAATGCAAAATGGTATAGCCATTTTGAAACACAGTTCGGCAGTTCTTATAAAACTAAACATACCGTTGCCATATGATTCAACATTCATGCTCCTTGATATTTATCCAGAGGAGTTGAAAATTTCTGTCTACATAATAAACCTACATGTGTATATTTATACCATTTTATTCATAATTGCCAAAATTTGGAAGGTGTCAAGATATCCTTTATCAGGAGAATAAACACATACTGGGGCATCCAACAATGGAATATTATTCAGCACTTAAAAAAATAAACTATTAAGTTGATGAGAGACATGGAGGAAACTTAAATGCATATTTAAGCCAATAAGAAGCCAATCTGAGAAGGCTGCTTGACTGCATGACTCCAAACGTATAAACCCTCAAGAAGGCAAAACTATATGGACACTACAAAGATCAGTGGTTTCAGGAGTTGAGAAGAGGGAAGCATTAATATACAGTGCACAGAGGACATTTAAGTCAATGAAACTATTCTATATGATATCATAAAACTGATACATGCCATTATACATTTGTTAAAAACGAGAGTTAACCCTGATGTAAATTGTGATCTTTGGTTGATCATATCATGCCAATTAGTTTCATCAATTGTAAATCATATACCATTCTGGTAGTGGATGTTAAGTATTCAGGGAGTTTAGGGGTTTGGGTGTGTGAATGGAGGGGTATATGAGATAACTCTATGCTTTCTTTTCTTTAGTATATAGAACTACTCCAAAAATAAATTCATTTTTGTTTACTTTAAAGTAGGTGGTCCATGTATATTCCTTGTATCACTGTTCTTCCTTTAGTGTTATAGAGGGTCTAAGAATTATGGAGGAGGTATTTCCCTCTTTTTATTAAGGTTGGTGTGTGATTCAGTAACATATAGAAACACCCATAATTAGGGCTGCCTAAAATAACTATACATGTAATGAAATGGTTTGAGCCCTTAAGAATGGGTAGACCCTTAATATTATGGAAAGAGAGGAGTCAACTTGTGTAAAGCACTTCTTAGTGCGCCAACACAGCATAGAGTTTGTTCTTCCAAGAAAAGTGTTCTCAAAAAATAAAAATAATTTATATCTTTTCATCTTCTCTCCTACTTCCAATCATCACTTCTCTCCAGGGTCCAAAACAGTTCTGCTATCCTCTCTCCAAATAGTCATTAAATTCCAGTCCAGAATAATCAATTCTGCGCAAATCTAGCTGTACTAAAAAGGAGTTAAAGATAACATAGGCAGAAATTCTGGAAGCTTCTCTCAGAGACATGAATAGGTCAGAGCTGTGTGGTATGAGGAGAAAAGAAAGCATAGGAGAATGGGATGGACTGTTAAGAGACCACATGGAAATACCTGATCTCCCAATGATTGCCCAAATAAACTTAGGCAGATGACATAAAACTTCACTCTATATCTGCAAAATTTTCAAAACAAATGTGGGGATGGGTTCCATTTGAGGATCTCTTTTAGATATGACGTTCTGAGATTTTCCTGTATCTTATTTAGTATTTTTGAGATAATCCCATTGATGTTTAGGCCTGTAGGGAGTTTGAGGGATTAACAAGTATCCTTTTCATTCTGCAACCATGCCAGCTCAGCTTAGAAAGGAAACAATCAGTTCTTATCTGCCTGTATAAATCTATAACATAGATACCTTCATGCTCACAGGCACAATTATTAGGTCCAACTATAATTATTTGTAAATCATATTAAAGAAAATATCATAGCATTAGATACTCTGATGAATGATATCCAATTTTTTTGTGTTGACAAAACTGTGCTTCTCTTAGTGAAATTATTTTGCATTCCATTTCTTTCCTTATTTTTACTTTCTTCATCATTTTGGTATAAAAATATATTCATACTTGTTTCAGACACATAGGATATATGCTTTTCTATATATTATTCCATTTATCTTTCATAAGCTCTTCATTAGAAAAACTAAGCAAGGTCTTATTTTCTATATTTAACAAAAGAAGACACCAAAACCCAGATAGTATTAAAGATTTAGTCAGACTCATTCAACTTAAAAGAAGAACTGGAATTTGCACATAACCTTTCTGTTGGTATGACTGTTATATCTATTGATGTTTCAGAAAGTAAATCAGACCATTGGAACACTTGTATATTTAAAGTACATTTCCTTTGGTTACATAAATTTACAAAATCACTTTAATATGCTGAGAGGAAAAGCAAAGGTTGCTTTTTCCCATCCAAATTGAAGATAAAAAAGGGCTTTCACATAACAAGGAAGGCAAGAATACTTATTTGACATGCAGATAAATTAAATATTTTGCTCATTAAAGTCCAGTGAAACGGTTGCTCCATAGACAATAAATTCATCATGTGTCTCCACAGAACTCTGCTCTACAGAGCATGCTGGGCTCACCTGTGGAGCCTACGTCCTGATACTAGCATCTTTTATTCTATTCATGTCTGTTCTAAAAGGGAAAAAAAAATGTATAGTTTCTTATCTTTTAAATGATTTTTCTCTCTCTTCCTCCTAAATCTTCTCTCCATATATGTGTTTTAGTCAGAGTTCTCCAGAGAATCAGAACCAATAAGACATGTATACATAAAGGAATGACAATCTTCTTTATTCAGTTTAATGATTTAAAGATTAAACCTATCCCAAGCTACTTTCAATGAAGCACCAGAATAACATTTGTATAAATATCAGAGCACCCCATGGTCTGGTCAAGTTGACACACAAAATTAACTAGCATAGCCCACTAGTGAGGGAAGCCTATTATAGAATCCAGGAACTAGACAATGAGAGAAGGAAAATTGGTTGAGGTTGAAGTTATTCTACTCTCTCAATACAGAACATTATAAAGTGCCTAAAAAATTTGTTAACTCTCCACATGACAATAATTCTGTCTTCCTTCTCAGAGTAACTATGATGAGCTGAAATAATTAGAACTTTGTTTCTTCATTAGAACAGAAAATAAAAACATGGCAACAGTAACTTAACCTTTGTTTACAGTAGCTTCAAAGGATCTTTTTCAAAAACATTGATATATTTTCCCATCATACATTAGACAAGAGGTTAATCCCCAATATATAGAAAGAGCTCACATACCTTAACAACAGCAGCAGCAAAAACAGCCCAACTAAGAAAGGGGAAGAAGATTTGAATGATACTTCTTCAGGGAAGATCCATAGATAGCCTACAGACACATGAAGAAATGTACATCACTTCTCAGCAGTGAAATGCAAATCAAAATCACATGCGATATCACCTCACACCAGTGAGAATGGCTTATAGCAGAAATATTAGAGACAGTAAGTGTTGGTAAAGGTGTAGAGAAAAAGAAACACCCCTACACTGTTGGTGGGAATGTAAATTAGTGCCACCTCTTTGGAAAACTGTATGGAGACACTGCAAAAAGTAAAGAAAAAAATTAAAATGGAGCTAACATTTGATCAACAATCCCAGTCCGAGGTTTATAACCTAAGAATACAAAAACACTAATTGGAAAAATATTTATGCCCCTATGTTCATAGCAGCATAATTCACAGTAGCCAAAACATGGAACTAACCAAATGCTCATGGACAGATGACTTAAGAAAGAAGTAAGGTATTTTTCTACACAAAGGAATTCTCAGATATTACAAGGAGATAAAATTTTATCTTTTGCAACAAACTGGATAGAACCTCAGGTAACTATGCTAAGTGAAATAAGTCTGAAAGAAAATGAAAAGGACTGTTTGTTTTCATTCATATGAGGACTATAAAGAGAAAAAAATAAAAAGACACAACAAACCCATAGGATGCAGGACTGTGGTTACTAGATTGGGTAAGAAACCTAGGATTGAAAGAGTGAAAAATGATAATATTGACGGGTACTAGAACTCTGTTGATGAGGGTGGTGTGATATATACATAGAATGAGCTATGAATGTATTACCCTGAAAATCACTAGGATTTCTAAGAAATTTAATGTAGTATGTATAGTTGCTGATTTGCAACAACACACGTCTTAAGCTTCTATAATATTATTATGTACTTTTTCATCAATAAATTTTTCAAGATAAGTTCAAAGTAATTAAAATATACAAGTTCTCAGGGGAAATGATTGCCTTTCTAGTTCCTAATACAAAAAAAAAGAAAAAAAAGAGGACAATTTGGGGTGGGTACTTTTCAGAATCTAGTTCTCCTATTATTATAATAAAAAATAATCTATAAACTTTATGAAGTCTCAGATTTATGGGTTCAGAGGGTCTGTAAATTCTCTTAAAAAGTTACCAAAATTTTTATGCAAAGCAATTACTTTTTGGAGCTAGTATACTATTTTAGACAGATTTTCTAAAGAGTGAGTGATTCCTTGATAAAAAAATGATATTCATAATTTCTATCCAATGCTATTGTATAAAAATATGTCATGAGGTGAACAGAGCAGGCAGAAGCAGAGATTGTCTAAAGCAGCCTTGATTTTTGATATGATCTAGGACTCTGCTCCTGTAGGTCATCATAGTTCAGAGGGCCAAAGCATAAGGTACTTTGTGAGCTATAAAATCTTAGGAGGGAAACCATATTCCAATTATTGAAACTGTCTCTTGTCCAAATTCTCTCCACACCATTCTTACCATACACCCACTGGAAAACCAGAAAGAATCCCTCAGAAAACTTCTGAGAATAGACATGATTGTCAGACCACTGACTTAAAGTATATTATTTTGTTTCTTAGTAGCTGGGCCACTTTGATAAGGAATGTAAGCTCTAAAGTCTCAGCTTCTTGGCTAAAATATGTAGATAATTTAAGTCTCCTCCTCAAACGGTCATCATGGACATACATGAGATATTATACTAAAGGAATTTATGCAGATATTCGCAACAATAAGTTGGATGTGCTCATCAGCATTCATTCTCTGCTGAATCCCCACTACAATGACAATCAACAGTCTTTTAAAAAAATATACACACCCAAAAGGAAATACAGCAATAACATTTTGGAATTTGGGAAGTCAATGGATATTAAATAAATGATCAGATTCCCACTCCCCACCATTGCTGAATTAAAAACTTGTAGTGGATAAATCAAAGAATCAACTGACATTGAAGAAATCCTAAAACCCTCCAGAATTGGTGATACTTTTACTGAAATATTAAAAATATTAAGAATCTTTAGTATCTGGGAGGGAAGTTAAAAATTAAGAAAAGTGAATAAATATATGTTTAGAAATCACTTCTCAATGTAGGCAGCTAGTCCTCCAGGAGAGCTGGAAATGTGGGAATGTATTGTTGAGCATCATTGTTACTAAGTGTGCTCCTGGCATTGAGTGGGTTGGGATCTCAATGATATATGTCTATACTATATGTGACTATCTCCACACAGTTCAAAATGTCAATAAACCTCTCCCACTGAGTAACACTGATTTAGATTCTTCTTCGATTCTTTCTAATTTCCTTAGCCAAGTAACTGCCAACTCTTACCACATCAGAAAACTGGAATTTTATTCTCTGGAGAGGGTAGCAGTATCCTCTGGATAGGTCAATGTCAAGCTTAATTGTGGGAAAGCTTATTGTGATATTAGTAGCTATACAACTCTGAGCCTCTTTTTCCAACCTAACCATCAGAATTTCAGCCCTGCTGAAATCAGGTGCAGACAAAATAAAGCAACTTCTCTGCAAAATATGACCAGCTCTTGAGAAATGTTCAAAATGTGCTGACATTTCATTGCTCAGTGAAAAAGCCAAACAAGATTATCCTGAGTGAATAACACAGGTGATTCCCATCCATGAATTCAGAGATTTCACTAAGTAACTTAGTTTGCATTTGTGTATATGTATACATATATATATGTGTGTGTGTGTGTATGTGTGTGTGTGTGTGTGTGTGTATGTATATGGACAGCAAATAATAACTGGGAAAGAAGTCACAAAAAATGTATAAATAAGAACAAATAGGTAGAAAAATAGACTGTTTAGGAAAATAAAACTTAAAAACATATATCTTTAATATCCTAAGAGGGAAAAAATGGTGTCTATGTAAACTAAGAAAGATAGATGATCTATGAAATAAGGAAATATTAAAAAGAATAAATATGAAATTTAGGGAATGAATATTAAAATAAATGAAATAAAAATGTAATAAAAAGATAAATTTGAAAAAATATCTCTCAGAAGAACATATAACTGAGATGAAAAATAATAGACATGAAAATTACAAGCACAGTACGGGAGATCCAGTACATGGATACAGGTGTTAAAGAGAGAATGAGGAGAGAAAACAAAGAAGTCAATAAAAATAACTCAATAAACAAGCCCCAAAATTAAAAAAAAAAAAAACAACGAGTTTTTAAAAGAGCCCATAAAGGGCCCAGGAATTAAAATACCTTTCTGCAAAGACACAGTATCTTGAATTTCAGAATGATAGGGCAAGGAGATTATTTTTAAGCTTCCAGAGAGTAAGCAGTTTGCATTCTAAGGACTAAGAATGAAAATGGCATCAGATATCTTAAAAAAAAAAAAAAAAAAAAAAAAGCATAACAATACAAAACAAAGGTGAAAAAAAAGACAGATACTTCGGAAATTCTCACCTAAAACTATTTCCATCCTAAGATATTATAGCTCATCATATCAAGAAAGAGTAAAGTTATAATAATAATATGGCAAAACTTTCTCTACTGTATACCCTTAATACAGCCAATACCATGCCTTTTTCCAAAAAACAAAGAAAAATATCCAAAAAGAAGATGTGGCATAATGGAAACATAGGTTCCAACACAAAAAAAAAAGCAAAGGGAATTGCCCGGTTGATGATAAAAAGAAAATCCAAAAGAGCACAGATAGCAGTAGTTGGGTCAGCTCACGTAGAAGCAAGTCAGAAGACGCCTAGAATGACAGCTTAAAGGAGATGACAAGGACAGCACAAAAGTATGGATATAAAAGTATGGATATAAAATTTTAGCAAAAGAAAGAAGCTATTAAATAGATTATAAAAATATAATAGAACATTATAAGGAACAAAGAAACTGGATAATTACCTTCAGAGACAATACAAAGCATTCAATATGTAAATTATTAAGCAGAAATTTAATCCAAATTATGACATAACCACTTCTGGATAAGGGAGGTATAGGAAAAATGTGTATATTGGAGGGAGTATGGGATGAGGAAGATTTCTGAGGCCTCTTCTTCCTAAAGAATTATGAAATAACTATACAAACATTTTAAATGAGATGTAGAAGAAAATAGCAAGTAGATTTGATAAAAGACCGAAAAGTGTTTTTTGTTTTGTTTTCTGGGTAACAGGAAAAATGGAGATGGAAGTAGGATCAAGAAACTGTTTTTTTTTATTATGAATTCTAGAAAAAATATGTTTACATGTTTGTTGTGATTTGAAAAAAAGTCTAGAACTATACATAACTTTGACAAATTAAAACTAAATAAAAAATTTAGTTTAGTGCCTATACATTGCAACCTCTCAATATTCTTGTTCTTATTGGTAGGGAAAATTAAAAGCATTACAAGGATATTTTTTTCCCTTTAGGCACCTTAAAATTTCCTTCTTGCTACTATTTATATTAACTATTTTTTGAGTAAGCACTTTTGCTCCATGGTCATGTAGTATAGTACAATATACACAAGGTCCCAGTCAATCCAAAACATAACTAATATATTTGTCAGTACTATATATGCTTTCTATATAGCTAAACTGTTGAAATTTTTGTCGTAAGGCAATGAGAAATATGCATATATAAATATTGAGATAATGCAAAGTGTGACCATAATGTAAATAAAACAACTTTTAATATAATCAGAGAACAAAAATATCTAATAATATTTTAGTGTCTCAAAAGTAACTTAATATATTTATCTTATTTAATCCCACAACATTCTATTTTAACAGCCACTATTTTGAGCATACAAATTGCTAATAATACTATTGGCTTATATCTACTGAATTTTTTCTGTGTGCAGGACCCCGAATTAATGTTATCTCTAAATTGCCTCATTTAAACCATTTTACAAATGAATAAACTTAGATTTAAGAGGACCAGATAATTTTCACGTTCAAAGCTAATATAGAAAGCAACCAGTTTCAAAATAACTCTTTTGAATTCTGTATCTTCTGTTCTCAAATTCTGCAGATAGTGACTCTACCTCTTCACCCTTATATTCTAGGGAACAGAATGAATATTCAGCAGACTCCATTCTCCTGAACAGAAGTCTGACTATGGTCTCAAGAATTCATGCAGTGTTTCTGTTAACAAATTTGGGAAGCATAATAATTGACTTTTATCAAATTCCTTAGTCTTTGTAACTTCTTCACCTTTTCCATGTTGTATATATCTTTTTCTTCCCTGTTTTTTCCATAATAATTGTCATAAGAATCAGAGTGAAAATCTGCTTGGAGATGGAATGCAGTTTGCAGTGTGAATTTTGTTGCATCCAAATGAATGTTGACTTAATCGACATGATGAAATTAATACATAGTGCATTCATAGGTAACAAATCCTAATTTGTTATGCCTAGTTCTGATACTCTAGATGCTTTAGGCTACCTAATGACCAAACATGACTGATATCAGTTATATTATTCTGTCTAGTTGGTTTGTCAGTGACCTTTCTGAATGGCCATTCTCTGATTTTCTGATTGTTATTTATATTTGTTACAGAGTTTACATATTGTGATGATCCATACTGGTCTTCAGATTTGCTTTTCTCCTGTTCTTCTAATCTTTACCTTCCAACTCCCTGGCTCCAATAAGATAAATAATTTTCTGTTGTTCGTATTTATATATATATGTATATATATAGGGAGGTGTGCGTGTGTGTATACATATTTGTATATTTATTTATGTCAGACTATGTCTTTTCCATACGTGGTAAAAAGCCAGTTGTACCATGTTAACCTCTTACTCCTGGAAGGATTTACACGCACCACTGTTTTTATGACAGCTTCTGTTGAGAAGGAATGTAATGGAGTTACAGTTCATTTTGGGCTGTGTTTGTATACTGGGCCAAACTATGACATAAACTTAGCTCCTTTCCTCTTTCATTTGCTGGTCATAGGGCGTTGTTCTCAAACTCTCATAGGCATGGGTCAAGGAAAAGGTATTGGTGCAACTATGGTGGATTAACAAGGGTCTGTGACACCTATAGCTGAGATTTACTTGTGACCACTATATGCTCGTGGCTCATCTTAGGTGATGAGCCTCTACCTAACAGTGAATCACTGTTAATGATGCCTACTATTCCTACTTGGTGTTATCTATACAGTCAAGTTCTTGATGGATGGACACTTTTGGTTTCAAACCTTCTTCATGACAAATGGTCAAGTCATTTTTTTTCTTGCCTAATTTCAATCCAGTGAATGTTTTCTGATATAATTCTGTTTCAGCTGGCCTATCTTGTGATTATCCCACTAAGGCTTATCCTACTAAACTCCATGCAGCATCTTTTACCAATAGAAATATCACTCACACCACAAACTATATATGTTCTAGAGTCTCTTCCAGTTCCGAACTCCACTAAAGTCAGCATCTTTTAATGTCAATGATATATATGTTAAAGCAATATGTTCAAGTATACAAGATATTGTTCCAAAAATCCAAAGAAGCCTACAGGATATTCTGCCTCCTTATTAATAAAGTTGAAGACTGTAATGACGTCTTCTGCAACAGAATATTGACTCTAAAAACTATTGATACAGAAAGCCTCTGAAGCTAACGAAGAACTTGCTGAGAACTATAAAGGATACCATACTTTATTTTACTTGTGTGCTAAAATTGTTAGCCTGTAATAGTTTTGTGGGTACTGGAGGAAGGTGAAAAATTCCTGAATTGAGGTGAAGGATTTTGTTATTTACAACAAAGCAGGTACCACGACTACAATGTTTGTATCAGGTTTCCTTGCCACCAAACCCATTTGGGTGGTATGATGGGACGAAGGTGAATGCAACACATGGTGTGGGTTTGCATCACAGAGGAAGAAGACTGAGCTTAGTGCACCCAACTACCTAAAATGAGTAGTAAGTCTGCCGGACATATATCCCAGAGAGAGAGACTTTGTCATTTTTTTTTTCCTGGACAGTAAACAAATCCACCTTTTGCTCTGGAGTGAGACACCATAAATCCAAGTCTTATTGGTATACAAATATTGTTAAAAAGATAGCCCAAAACAAATGCAATCAGTACTTCTACTTGTAAATATGAGGAATCACTACAGATACCTGGAGAATTGTCTCCCCAAAGCTTCCAATGTATCTTTCACTTCTTGTTCATCTGATCTGATCTGATTTCTTTGGGGAAAGACTCAAGGCATTATTAGCATATATATTTACCATGGTGTTGTAGGGTTGTTTTCCCCAGGAAGACAGTTTTTCTTTCAGTTAATGAATTGCAAGAGAAAAAGTGGATGAAGTCTGGAATTTTAGTCAGAGAGCTGTGATTTTTTATTGAAGCATCAGTCCCTACTTTCCTGATTATCCTTGCTTGATTTCCTCTTTTGTGTACACTGACAATATTCTTGTTGGAAGAACAAATATTCTTGTTGAGTATAGGGATATCTTGCTCTTTGAGCCATCTCTATAGTGCTTTACAGGTATGGATGCCCTTGTCACTGCAACTTAGTTGCTTATTATAATAATTGCATCTACTTGTCTTCTGATTGTTTAACACTGACACTTGACATTTGCTCTATGGGTGTCCCTCAATGCCATTTTTTATAATCTCAGTTGTGTAGTAACATCACCTACCATCCTCTTGATCTACAAAGGGCAGCCACCACAAAACTTCTCAGTAAAGCTTGCTTTGATAAAGAGGTTTATCTTTGGAAACACCTGCAGAACAGGAGATCTTATAGTCTTTCTAACTTTATACTAGATGACCTGAAACTCTGAGCTTATTGATCTGGTCTTAATTCATTTTCCACAGTAGTTTTGTCATTCCTACATCATTTACTATGTAAATTTCTTTTTCCAAATTTCTAAAGGAAATATGGTAACTGCATTCCTGTATCCTTAAATCTTACTAAATGGCCTTGTGTTAAACCCTATGAATGAATGCTCCTATAGCAATAAATTTTTTCTTACTCAACATTATGTCCTATCCCCCAGAGTCACTATCCCCTACCTCATACATACTTTCTAAACTCTTGTCTGTATTTGGTGGTTATGTCTTTTAGTTTCTTCAAGCAGGATTCCTTTCCTCTTTGAGTAGCTCCAAAAATTCTCTGGAAGTGCTATATTGTGATTTGATCCTATTTTGTTGCTCTGTTGATAAGGAAAATAAGTCATAGTTTGTTTTCTTTCAAGACATAAGCCTCTGAATCATATTTAGGCATCAGAAGAGTATTAGCCTTTAACACAAAGGAGTGGAAATTTTCTGCAGTTCAGAGTGCTCAGGTTAATGTGGAGATTAATGTTTTATTACATCAACTTGAGTGCTCCCATCCCCTTCTCATGGACATACTACTTCTACTGCTTTTCTCCTAAGATTGATAATTAACACTTCTATGCTTATAACTAAGTCTTAGGCCTGATCCTTAGTATTTTCTGCTACTATCACAAGTATACTCTCAGGGATTTATGCTTAGTCTTTGGTGATAAATCGGCCTTAGTCTTCCTTTATCTTTTTCAAAGCATAGATAGCCCCCCAAATCAAACATTAAATTCCATAGTATCATTTCCCCATCATTTTCAGTGTTATTTTATTCCATTATGTCAATATACGGTATCAATCCAAACTTAGGGGAGTCATACCAATTGGATAGTACCATGCCAGAAATTATTAGTGCTTCTACTGCAGCTGCGGGATTCTCATCATGCTACTTGCATCTCCAAAACCTCACTTTCAAAAGTACCTTCTTTTTTGAGGTAGTTCCTGATTATCAACTGTCAAAGATGGACTTTCAAGGAAAAAGATTCTGAGATAGAGAACTACATATAAAACACTATTGCAGACTTCTGAGAATCAGTGTTCATGAGTGAAGGAAAAAGCATTTGATGAATGAGTAAAAGTATTAGCAAAATTTGTGGATACACTTGTCCTTAAAAAGAACAAGTTTGCGATATTCCACGAACTCACTGTGGTTCATTGTGTCTGTTACTAGAGAGGAACCAACAAGTCTTCCTGTTTTGACTGTGCCATCTGTTTTCAAGGGGCACTGAATTTTAACCATTACCGTCTGTCTTATAATTCAGTTTCTGTTTAACCACCCAGTGTTAGAAACCTCTCTTGTTACTCTCTACCAAATTGTGCTGTTTATTTTCTGCATTGCACTCACTGAAATCTTATTTTTGTTCTTTATTCTACCTTTCTATCTGATACAATATAATCTCAGCTAGCTGGTACCTTGCTGATCTATTTACTGTTTCATCACTTTAGAATGTACCATGCACATAATAATTACTCAGTATTTGTTGCAGGGAAGAATAGAGAGAGGAAGAAAGGGAGATTTGACAAGAAAATGAAAGGAAAGGGAAGAATAGTTTATTCACTAAATGTCTGCTGGAGCTAGTTGCAGCAAAAGGCTAACGTAAGGTACATATCACAGTGGATATTAAAATGTACTTAATTTTACTGCCTTAAAATTTTTCCTCTAGAATTACCTTAAAGATTAGCAAAGGGAATATTTCTGGTAATGAACACATTATTATAGTATTCATGTAAATGTTACTATGCTCAGTGAATGCATTGGATAGAGCATTGAATTTAAAGTACTTTCAAGTTAAAATATCTATGTTGAATATGATTTCTTAAGTGTCATATTTTTGAGATAAGGAATGATATTAAATTTTTCCTTTCTCCTATTACACTGTCTGCAAGAAACTATCTTTAACAAATATTTACTTAAAAACTAAATGCCTATATAAGCTCAAACAACTTCTCTAAGATGCACTGCCCTTCTGAGACACGCACTGTGTAAGTGATCATTTTTCTACCAAATTGATATATGCGCTTTCTCTTCCAGCATAGTAGAATAAACCCCTAGTAGATTACTCTAAAGGTCATGCAGCCTCACAATTATGAAGTCTGGAAACACACATATTCCAAACTCACTCACACTCACTAAAATTTGACAGTTTGAAAGACAGTTCAACTTTAGACAGGATCAGCACCAGTATCCCCTATTAATATTGTTTCAGCTTTAGAGAAAGTTACTGCTATAGAAAAGCTAGCAGAAACCAAAATTCCTTTTAAAACTCAGGCATCTTTGTGCTGGTAAGAACCAGAGGATGAAGTTGGAGGCACACAGCCCCCAGAAAATAAGAATGGGATCTGGAAAAGAAGGGGAATAGAAAAATATAGCTGAAAGTTCTGTGTGTAAACTCTAGCCTAATTTTTACTTGAATTTTGAAGCACACCTACAGAGGGCAGAATAAAATAAACTCAGCCTAGGCTAAAATAACTGAACTGTAATTTGATCACCCACCCATTGCAAACAAGACAGAGTGTGCAGTTTATCACTAACCAAGTTAACTGCCTTCTGAAACAAGAATGGGAGCATCCGTGTGTATTGGAAGAATATAACAGAATCAATGTTCTCAACAACATAAGATTTACAATGCCCAGGATATGATTCAAAGTTGTTCAATGTATGGAGATGAACAAATAAGAAAATGCATCCCATTTCAAGTGAAAAGACAATCAACAAAGTCAATCCTTAGATCATATGTATGTTATAATATTCAAACCAGGGCTTTACAGAAGCAATGATTATACTCACTGAAGTATATAACACAAACTTGTATGAAATGAAAATGTATCCATTACAGGAGAGAAAAGAAATAGATAACAAAAGCACCATTTTTTCAAAATGTGATATACTAGATAGACTTCAATACAGATAATGTTAACACAGATAAAAGATGGCACTTCACAACCATAGTCAATTAATGAGAAAGAAATGATGATCACAAATGTGTAGACATTAAATAGTGCTTAAAAAAACATGAAGTGAACATAAACAGAATTAAAAGAAAAAGGATAGCAGTTATAGCAGAAAATTTGAATGTTTTTATTTCATCAAATAATACAAAATATAGACAAAGTTCAGTAAATACAAAAATTCTCTTAGCAATATAAAGCATAATGGCCTAACTAAAATTTATTGAACACTGTACCCAACAACTGCAGTACTCACATCTTTTTTTTCAAATGTATGTAGTATATTTATTGAGATTAACTGCATGTCTGTAAGTCTGTCAGATAATTTCTTTTAAGATAATGGAAAATACTCCAAAATATTGAAGTAGGTGAAAGATTAACATACTCAGAATTTAGTCCAGAGTTACAATAGGAATGAAAAACAAAAAAGTGTAACATTGGAGAGTGAATGAAAAGAAAACTGAATATATATATATATATATACTTGTATATATATATATATATATATATATAAACACACACAAAATAATTCATACATGTTAATAACTGGGCTATTTCTCCATGTTGGAAGATTTATTTTATACTAAATATATCAAATCACAAAATATCTTGTCAATAGTACATACAAGCTTTTCCTTACCATCACTGACTTGCTAAGGATATGCTATTTTTTCATACAGTATAGTTCCTATTTACAGAGTATATTTTATTCATACAAACTGGCCAGTAGTTTTCTTTGTGTTTTGATCCATACACAGCTCTATTAAGTTCAAGAAGTATTTGAGACTTACTGGTCAAATAGGTCATTCAAAGGGTTGAGCATAAAGGATATTCAGCTAGTTCAGATAAACAGGCAATATTCATCTGCCTCTGCCCTTTTCTCCCTGTTTCATTTCTCTTTAGAAGCTCCTTCCTTGCTGTGTGGAAGTATTAATAGAGGAGCAAACATAAGACATGTCAGCCAAGAGGACAATTTAAAAAAAAAAAAAAAAAAAAAAAAAACGAGAAGACAATGAGAAAGTGTTTGCGAAGTCTGTTCATAATTAGAGCATTTGCTACCAAAAGACATTGTAAGATGACTGACGATGAGGACTTTAAGCCCAATGGTAGCAGGATGTTACACAGGTTTCAGAATCCTGCTGCTGAACAAAATATTCATAGGTACTTCAGAAAAGTGCAGGTGTAGCTGTGCCCCTAATTTTGTCCCCATTAGCTCCATAGACAACAGCTAACTGCTTATGTCTAATCCAGACACATTAAATCTATTTACCATATTGAATGGGTTGATGCTCCCTTTATGACAAATAAGGGGATTTACCAATCATTACCTGTTTGTTGTTGTTGTTGTTTTTGACTGGAGATAGACATTAGATGGGTGGGATGGATGCATGGATATTGTTGATATAAAGGCAAGTAATAAACACATATAATGATAACTATCTTGTTTTCTCAGTACCTTCTTACAAAGACTTTTACCAAGAACTTATCCAAGGATATCCCAGAGGAATACTGGGTTTGAATACTTAGGGTATACAAGTATGTGGTTGTCTGTGTAATTAAGAGGATGAGCAATTAGATTAAAATGTACGCTAATTTTGGTTGCATGTTTTTCAGAGATATTTAATAAACCTCCCAGGAGATTCCAGTGTTAAAGCATCATGGGAGTCCCAACATGATTTTTATGGTAGACTTGTACAAATACACACCAAGACTGACACTTAGGTGTCCTGACATGTATATAAGGTGCAGTATCAATTATCATTTCTACCTTAAATACCACACCATAAACAGGTGACTAAAAACGATCATTTTATATTATCACAATTCTCTATATTAGCGATTTGTCTGGGCTCAACTGGGTGTTTCTTCAGTGATATTTTCTGGATCACCTAAATAACTGCATTCTGTTGGTACTCAATTACAAGATGACCAATGTTGAAGACTCAGTTCTACATGGTCTAATCTTCCTGCAGCCCAGCCCAAGCTTATTCACATGATAGCACCAGAATTTAAGAGGGGGAAAAAGGAAGCTACAAGGTTTTTTAGCCTAAGCTTGGGCATGTTATTATATTCACTGTGTTTTACTCACCTAAAGAAGTCATAAGCCATGCCATACCCGTAAGGAGGGAAAATATATACCACACCTGGAAAAGGGACACTGATCCCTAACTTCTATCAACTAATGAGACAACTTATTTAAAGGAAGGCATATTTATTGTAAAGAATTTTCAAATTCTTGTTCCATAATTTTTCAAGTATCATTCTTTGACGCACAAGTAATCCACTGATGACATTTCGTGGGGCAACTGCATATTTTTTTTACCTGGAGTGCATATAGCCAAAACTCTTCAGATCCCATTGGATTATCTCTTTTCAACTTTTTTATTTCATGACATAATGACATAATGACAAAAGCTCTCTTTTCAGAGGAATGTCTCAAGAAAAAGGAGATTTTCCTGTGCCTACAAAGATTGGGGAGCACCAGGATGTTTAAACCCATGGGGAAGTCCTTAGCAAATAATTTCTTGGTGTGAAAGCTCAACTCCCTAACTTTTAGAAGCAACAACTCTCAGGTGTTCCTCACACATCACAATTCCCCTGTGGGTCAGTCTGAGTCATGTGGCAGACTAAAGACGTGCCTAAAGACAAACTCTTGCTTGGCTTCCTTTCCTTTTAATTTGGCATCTCTACCAATTTTTTTTAAGGGAAGGTGCAAGTATAAATGAAGACAAGCAGGCAGGGAGGCAGAGACAGGAGGAAGAAATAGCATCATTTTTAATTTTTTTAATTTAGTCGTTCACACTGGTTGCCTAGATCCACCAGTTCTAGGAGTATAACTCAGAGGTATGTGGCTACATCTTTCATAGACAATTGACCTAACCACTGCTCCAAGGCATCTGTTATTCTTTTATCTATTTCTCCTGGACATAGTTCCTCAGAGACTGGTTTGCATTTATCTCAGGTTGAGATTCTCAGCAATAAAACCTAAGGCAAAGAATCAAACTTTCAGACTATAAGATGAAATTAGTGGTTGCCAGAAGGGAAGGGAGGTAAAATGTATAAAAGTGTTCAATTATGTAAAGGATGGAATTGAACATTAAGTATTGCTCTTAATATAGTATATACAGATATTGATAATCATATGCAACTTAAACTTATAAAAGTGTTCCAATACATTGTTAGTTTACTAAGAACTGTTTCTAATGAAATCTGTGTCCTATGTAACTTAAAAAACTGGAAAGTATGTCCTGTTGACTCAGGTATTAAGTTGGCATTTGGACCATAAGCCACATTATCCCTGGACCCAGCTTGACGACAAAGGGCCCAGGTAACAACCAGAAAGGAACTAATAAAAAAATACTACTTCTTCCTCTCTTTTCCTTTATTTCCAGCACCACTAACAATAAAAATAGATAAATAATAAATCACTTTACTTCCCTTAGCTTCACTGTCTATCACTATATCAGCTACATTAACCTGATTACTATCCATTGTTATTTCCTTTGCATTCTTTCTCTACAGTTGTACTGAATTTTATGATCTGTAAAATTTTGTATATGTCATCAGTTTTCTTTTTGATCATGATATTAAAGAATCTTTACTTAATTCTCAAAAGTACTTAAAACTTACTTCCAATATAACATCAGAATTTTGTTATACTGTCTACTAATATCAAACTATTTATTAAAATAACACAAAAAAATGAAAAGCAAATGATTAACTCTGTGGATTATTTCAGGTACAGGAAACAACCCTTCAACCTAAAATATTTATTTCAAACTCAGAATTTCCATTAATTTGTCCTTCCTAGACCTTCGTAGAAAACTCTACCAAGGTTTTACAGAATCTATAACAAGATTTTTTTATACCTTCATTTCATAAACATTTAGTACTTATTTTGAGCAAGCACAGATGCAAATTAGCCAGAATAAATTCTATTCATGCTTAGGTGGTCAAGTAATAATAATCCAGAGTGTTTCTGGATTACACTTATAGACTGCCAAACATGAATAGATTAATGACTAACAGACGTTTTTAGTTCACTATTAGTTCCATGAGGTTCTTAACTTGTCGTTAACGTAAAACTATTGAATACTTCTTTAGTGGGGAGTATCATGGAAAGAAACGTGGAAAAAAATTATAACAACTGTGTGCTAAAATAAGCAATTAATTTAACTATGTATATAAAACAATGGTAATAACTCCAAATGAGGGTATGTGGAAGCCTTAAACTTTTTGGTCTTGATGATAACTGTCAAATTTCAGAATAGGAAAGATCCAGGAGTGCCACATTAGGGAAGTTTTTACTGTGAACTTAGAAATGTGTAGTGTGTGGGTGACGCCAAGACCATCCTCAGGCTTGATAATTCTCTAGAACTGATTTAACTTAAAAAAGGTTACATTCATGGTTATGATTTAATTGTAGTAAAAAGATACACATGAATATTAGTAAAAGGAAAGTACATGGGAGAAATTTAGGATAAGCTAGGAGTAAGTTTCCAGGTGCCCCCACCTTGGGACATACTTAGTTTATGCAACAAAGGTGACAACACCTGTTAAGTGTTTCCTACAAGGTAAGTACATCCTTAATTTTGTGTCCAAGGATTTTACTGGGATCAGTCAAGTAAATGTGCAGCTCTCACTGCCTGAACTCAGTTGCTTAGACTCCATATTTTCCAGAGGAAAAATAAGCACTTACCATCGCTCACATTATCAGAATAAATTTATATGGTTATGGTCTGCATGGCCCAGAGTCTTAGGCATGCAAAAATAATCATATTATCAGTCAGACTATTCCACAGATTCAGAGGTTATCTCCAAGGAGCTGACGATGAGTTAGTCCTGAATACGGGCCTTCTTTGTACAGCTTGTAAGACAGGGTTGAAGCAATTCAGGCCTGCTGAGTTAACCTTTTCATGCCAGAGCAGCTTGCAAAGAAAAGTTCACAAATCAAAGTACAATGTCAACTTAAAACACTTAGTTCAATATTTGAGTTCCTAACTATTTCATTATCGGGCGTGCTCCCCGTTTCCTGAGACATAAAAATATATTTTCATTTCAGAAATAAGATGTAGAAGTAAATGGTTTGTGTGCTTTTGATGTGGAGAAAGAGATTGGGGAACCACTTGGTGTTTTTCTTATATCTATGTGATGAAACTTCCTGGTGATATTGAGCTGTTTCATTATATCACTTCTATCCTACTTTATCTCATCAAGTCTTGTTTATAATATTCAGTGCTTTTTGGAGGATGGAATATTTGTGCTTAGCAAGTTGACATGTTGTAAGTGATGAAAATTCTAAGTATGGATACATGAAACAAGCTCATTTGGCTTCAAAATGTGCCACTCTCAGCGAAAGTCTAGATTATCTGTATTTCTTAGTTTTCAAAAATGCACCACAAGTGCTATTTGACAAAGAAAAGATTCCTAACTGTATAGAGAATGCTGAAGTAAGATAGTACAAGTGTCATTAGGGAATATCTTTATTTTATAATTTGACAACTTCAAAATGAATTCTGAATTAATTATTAAGACTTTAAGAAGAAACAAGCACAGTTAAATGCAGCAATTTTAATGGACCTATTTAGGGTAGTATAACTCAGTAAACAAATCATCAAGAAAAAAGAAATGGGAATTTTCTAAGCATCTGGTATTCATTTTACATTTGATAACTGAAAAACAAACGACAATGGAAGTCGGAAGCTTTTTAAGGAAAGTATCACATCTCCCCAAACAAGATAATAACCACACCTGTTAGTTGAGGAAATATAGAATGATATAAAATCATATGAGATTTTATTTATTAAATTAATTTTCATTGAATTAGAACACAGATATATTTAAAGGATAAGTGTTATTAATATATCCATTACTTAATAGATATTTGCTTTAATATGTACATGGAGACATGATGATGTGACTTTATTTCTACAGCCTTCCTGGAATCTAAAATCCAAGTATGGAACTATTACCCTTGATTAATCTACTAAAATAATATTTTCATTAGTCATTTCATAAACTTCAGAGATTCACTCTTTCCTACCGTATTGTGTCTTAATTGAATTGAGTTCATTACTTTCCCATAAAATTGCAATACCTAATACCAATGTTTTGGTTTATATTATGTTTTACTTCCATCTGGTATTTTCTTTTCTCTATAAATTCAAATATCAGCTAATAGTCAAAATGCAAGTCAAAACCTATTACCTTCATAATACTCTACTGAATTATATCTGTTTCTGTGCATATTTCTTTAATGGGAATTCATCTAAAGGCTAGAGCTTATACCATGAGATTTAGCAATTAGCCTGATTATTATTTTAATTCACTGTTGTTATGTTAGTCTTTTCTAAAGATCTAAATCATAAATCTCAAGATATTTAACTACAACTTCTATTTGTTGTTTTTCCTCCTTTAATAACCAATTTTATTTCTGTGCCAAGAATTATTACTTATCACATAACTACCTCGGAGGACATCCTTAGTGACTATTTACTTATTTATTTGGATATATTTTGAGTTTTCTGCTTCTCCCAAATATCTCCCCGTGTAGTTTCCTTATCATGGGGGTGTAGTAATCCTGAGGAATCTACCAGTTTTGCCACCACCAGTGGTAATTCTGTTCTGTCATTGATCTCCTATAATATATCATGCAGATATTCTTCATTTGGAATTAAATTCTGCATGCAAGAATTCTACATCCTTTCAACATACAAATTCCATTTTAAAAATTATATTATGATAAAGCACAGAGCCAAAAACTATGCTTTATGCCTCTAAACATCACTTGTAGTAATGAATACACTGCGTAAAAAAGAGTGCACTGACCATATCACTCACTAGCAATGCAGATAAGCTGACCCAATAAAGCACAGTAATGAAGATTACATTTCATGATATATTAAGTGAAATTCCACCTTTTTATTAATAATAAAAGTTAACAACTTTGTCTTTTATAATCTCTTGGATGAGACCATACCAAAAAAACTAATTTCTTTGTAGGTGATTGTTCATCATATAGTGGTGGAATAAGGCAGTAAAATGTGTAATTGTCTGAGAAAATCACTCATTTTTATTATTTTTCAGGAATGCTGACACATGGATAAGAAGAAAATGAATATTAAGATAAACAACTTTTACTTTCTGTTTGATAACATAAGAGCCTCTCAGTCCTAGAAGTTAATCTGTAGCCTAGAAAATTATGACTTTTCCAGCCAGGAGTCTCAAGCTCAGGGACAGCTATGACATGAAATCTCTGATGAGGAGGAACTGTGCTTGCTAGCATTGTCATGGTTCTTGGATTTTTCTGTCTTTTTCATACACCAAGATGGTTTGTCAGTGCACTGTGATTGTGTGTCAGGAAGCACCTCATTACTGGTCTGCATGGAGAAAGAAGGAAGTGAGGGAGGTTGACATGATTTGCATTAATTACGTAGCTATCTGTTGTTCTTTGCAGCCATCCAAGCAAATAATAACTTAAGTAGAGTTTCACTGAGTTAGAGGCTTCAGCTTCTTGTAAAGTTTTAGCAAGCTGATTCTCTATTATAGCACAGTTGGTACTTCTCTGTGTAAAGCCTTGACAAAGAGGAAGGGTGGCCACAGATGTTTGTTTTCGCTCTCAGTGCCACTTGGATACTATCAGTGTGCATACACAAGATAGGAGGTCTCTGATTAAGCTTTTGGAACCAGACTTAACTTCTCTAATCATTAAATTTTCTAGTTACTTTTTTTCAACCAGCGTTCGATCCGATAAGAAACATGGCGCGCAAAGTATAGCAAAGAGACCAAATAATTTTTACAAAGTATATTAATAGAAGTCATCAAAAATAATCAAAACTTCTTTCACAAACAATATATGGTAGTGTTCAAAAATCATAAGCTGGTGGAAATTTGAGACTCAGGGGTATAATGTGGAGAGTGGTAGTCTTTTCCACTCACAACGTTAGACTCAAAGAGTTTAACTACAGTGACAACAAAATGTTTCCCTCTCAAATTGAAACAGTGTATTGCTCAATATGTAAACAAATATCTGCTGAAATTTTGAAAACTGATTTTCACTTTCTTCCATTGTGGTATAGCTTTAGTTATTGGTAGACAGAAATAAAAGAAATGTAATTGGAGGGAATAAATTTAAACTTTGAAAATAAAAACTCTTGTCGTTAAGACTCCGGAAGTAGAGTTTAAGTGATATTCTATCTAGACATAATATCAACAATATATGACATTTGTGAAGTCTCATTGTATCAAGGAAACTCAAAATATTCATCAAATGAGAGTTAACACTGATTAATTAACCCATATGGCCATCCCATCTCTGTGGCTCTAAAAATTGAGCAGCAGCTTCTCCATTATAGACATTTTAATTGCATTTATTGCACTAATTAAGCATCCCTTGTGCTTTAATTAAGTGCACAAATCTTGGGGCACAGCATCCACATTTCCTGAATGGAAAGTTACCACCTCCAAACTGAGGATAAACTTGAGTAACTTATAAGCACTTTGAAATAGTTTAGTAAAGTTCTAAAGGGAGAAAAAAAATTGGGAAAAGATGATTCTTCAGACCCCACAAGTAATGCAAACTTTCCAATGGACATCAATCAAAAAATATTTATTAGGAATCCGATGTGTGCATAGCACTGTGATGAAGAAAATAAGGATGATAGATAAGCAGAATCTACATGAAACCCAACTTTTGGAGGCAGAAATGTCAATTTAATTATTGCATTTCTGTCCCTAAATATATCCCCAAAATATATGAAGCAGCTTATGAGCTAATGTGATCAAATAAAAGAAATGAAGACCTCTGGGGGCAGAGAGAGCTAATTTAAAAAATATTTAAACTCTCTAGAGCCAGAAGGGAGAATATATGAGAAGCATGAAAGAGTTGAAATCAACATTTCTAAGTCTGGATGCCTTATGAGTGTTTAATTGAATTATCCTCTTACGGTTATGCTGGGGCACATTTATCAAGATTTCTGCAATCACTGGTTATTGTGAGCCTAGCCAGACACAATGTGCAAAATATAGCTGTCCTTGGTTCTGAACTTTGCAGGCAATCAGAATAAGAGCACCCTATTCAACTAAGATTTTGTAGTTAGAATCAGACACAGTTTTAACATTGAAAAGCTTTGCCACATTAAAAAAAATCTTGGACTCTTCATCCTCTAACTATTCTATGGACCAACGTAATGAGAATTTCCTGGTAGTTAATGTTAGAAATGAGAGATCTAGTGTCCTAGCCAAGAGCTATTTCATCAATATCTGCATTTTAACAAGATCCACAGGTGGTCTACACACTAGTGATTATACTTCACAACCACTACTAGCCATTCTCCATGAGAGGTGGAAGCTTTTTCTTATTTAAAATGTGGGTGAGAAATCTGAGAGTGCTTGGTTCAGCACCTCTGAGCTGTCCTTTTTGTTCTCTGCTTGTGAAAGGGTCCTTTCTGGTCTGTATTGTACCATTAAGTCAACTTCTTATGGCAGACTCCTGCTGAGGAGATCTGTAATATGTTCTGTCTTGGTTGGATGTGACAAGTCAAGTATGAAGAATAACTTATTAGGATATCAATGTGACTACATACTTAGGTCAATTGTTCCAATTAGCTTCATAAAACAAAGTTGACCATTTTATTCTATATATCTTTTCCCAATATATGATTTTTAATTGTTAGGAATAGTGAAAGATCTCAAAATTTTTTTTTTAAAAGCCACATTTTTGACAGATGCTATTTCCATTTTCATCCTATTACTGAGTTCATTGTGACTTCCACTCTTTTGTCTGTCTGTATCTGTTAGGGAGAATATGTGTATTCTAATTGATAAGGCTCAGAGATTTTTAAGGTAACTGTTACATATAGACATGTGGTAAAAAAAACTTTCATATCCTTTTATTCCTTGTGTAACTTATTTGTATTTCCACTATTTTAATCAACTAGTTTCCACAAGTATTTGTGGAATATAAGTACCTATTCCAAGCCATTCCATGATGACAAGGTAAAATAGAGACAGATATATTAAAAAAAAAAAAAAAAAAAAAAAAAAAAAAAAAAAAAAAAAAAAAAAAAAAAAAAAAAAAAAAAAAAAAAAAAAAAAAAAAAAAAAAAAAAAAAAAACATTTACTCTCTCATATATCATATAGTGAAGGGAAAAACAAAAAAAAGCTTCCATTTCATTCTCATCTATCGATATAATTTCAGGATAAAAGAATAGAAACATGGATCCTCTTTGGGAGTGGTATTAAGTGAATTCAACTAATATGTACTTTAGAAATAACAGGGAAATATCTTGACTGTGGTTTATCTACTCCAATTTTTGAAATTTTAGGCTTAGTGAATAATACCACAAATTAAGGCAGATGTATAGTTCAGTTTCATCTAAACCTACTAAAAAAAAATCTCTTTCAAAGATTTTGGAGGGTTTCCTGATAGCCAGAGTGTACTTTCCAGAACCAACTAAGTAATTTGATAAATTAGAAAGTATAGTAAAATTTTCTCCATAACAAAATGGTCACATATTCATAAAGGGCAGAGAAGAATCCTGAGATGTCCTTATGCAGTTTTCCACTTAAAAGTTAGTACCTACTTCAGTATCTACTAATAGCTAACTGAAGAAGTGTAGAAAATATGGATGAGTTCATTTACCTTCACATGAAGGCAAATTGAAGAAAAGAGCATAAAAATATTGACTGGAACTGAATATACAACATGAACTCACATTACTTATACCCAGTAGAGAGATGCTTACTAAGTACTTAATAATGACCAGAAGATAAGATGAATAAGGAATTATAAACAAATTAGAGTTAAAGAAAGTTTGGAGTGATTATATTAACAGTCCAGTATTTAGACAGATATGTTTTCAAATCCATCAGTTAGATACTCAGGAGCTCAAATGCACAATTGTATGCTCAGACAGTTCAGTTTTCAAAGAAAATCATCAATACTGATGTTCCATTTATATTCTCATCAACAATATTTGAGATTCTTGTTATTCCCCACCTCTTCAGCATTTGATATTGCCAGTATTTGAGCTATTATTCATTCTAAGAGTAGTGTGATTGTATCACATTGTTTTAAATTGTTATGCCCTAATAACTTATGATCTTTCCTAAATTTACTTTCCATATTATGTATTTCTTTGTTAAAATGTTTATTAAGAATTTTTCCCACTCTTAAAAGGAGTTTCTTATTGTTTATTTTAGTAGTTAATTATGAATTTTGGAGACAAGTCCATCAGCAGATAAGTTTTGGAAATTTTTTCTTCCAGTGTGTGGTTTATATTTTCCTTCTATTAGCATTGTCTTTCCACAAAGCAGGTGGTTTTCATACAGATTAATTTATCAATATTTTCATTCATGGTTCATAATGTAGTGTGGTATGTAGAAAATCATTACCAAACGATCAGATTTTCTTCTATGTGCTTTTTTATAAATTCTACCGTTTTGTATGTGCTATTTCAGAGTATGATCCATTTTGAGTTAGTATCTATGAAAAATGCAAAAATTTGTGTTTAGACACTTTTTATTAATTTGTGGAGGAAAGTGGAGGAGAGAAAGCAAATATAGATATGAAATTCTTTCAATGCAATTTATTGAAAAGACTATGCTTTCCCTATTGAATTGCCTATGCTCCTTTATCAAAGATCAGTTGATTATATTTGTGTAGCCTTATTTCTGAGCTCTCTATTTTGTGTTATTGCTCTATTTGACTATTCTTTTGGTGTCATCAGGCTGTTTTGATTATTGACACTGTATGATAAGTCTTGAAATCAAGTAGTCAATGTCTGTAACGTAAAACAATGGGCAAATCAACATTCATTGGCTTACTCCCCAGGAGGACTTACAGTGTATTGGAATCTGAAGGTCTATTATTTTTGGCACTTTAGAGGATAAAGATCTGAACATAAATACTCAAGAGTAGCTCTCAGGAAATAAACTCCTCTTTTACTCTACATGAAGGGGAATTCATGGTTAACCTGCATTTTGATAGCCTCTTTTTATGGAAAATACTGAAAAGTACATGAAGGAAAATGCATTAACATTTAAAACTAAGGACTAAGACTTCAAGATGCTTAAAGAAAAAAGACATCAAACTCAGATAAGATTTGACAGCTAAGAACTTTTTTTCTTCATTCCATGTGTTTATAATTTATCCCCCTAATATGTCAATCCTTCTGCAAGACCCACCTGAATATTTGGAGATGAGACATTGAAAAAAATTAGCCCAGTAGAAGGCCTGGGTTTAGAGATAATAATGTCTTTGAGCACAGTTAGATGCAGAGCACAGGTTGTTTACCTCACCTTCCCTACCAGTCCGTTCTGACTCCCCTACCATCATGGTATGAAGTAGTTCAACTACTTACCCCAGCTTCCTTCTCCAATTTCTCATTATCAATAAATGAATTTTCTTCTTAAAATAGGAGACATAGATGAACATTTTGATTTCAATTATTTTCTCTTTTGCTTAAAGCTGAGGTTTTTATTCTAAAATAGATTTAAAACCTTTAAAATACTTGAACCAACCTACTTTATTACTTCTTTTCCCTACCACAGCGTCAATAATGTTTTGTTTTCTACTACAGAGAACTCTCATATGTCCCCCAGTACAGTAGGAATTCCAACCAGTTCTTTGTTATTAAAATTTATTTCAGAAGTCACGTCCATCACCCTGATTTACTATATTTTCTTAACATGTTTAGAGTACATACAATGATACTTGCGAAACACTTAATATAGTGTTTGCTCCTAATAAAGTTTAGTTCTCTTATCTTCTTACATGAGTTTATTTGTGCTCTTATATGTGAGATTTGTAATGATAAGTTTGTTTTTTTTTTTCTATACTACAAGGATCTCATATATGATTGAATGGAAGGATGAATAAATAAATGAATGAATCAAAAGAGAGTGAATTTTTTTTCCTCTAATTGGTAGACTGCATCATTAGTATGTCTCTGTGTAATCAGATATAAACAAATACCAGTCCCTCATTTCACAAGCCGATCATTTGTACAGTGATCACACCACTGCTGGAGATGAGTCTGCCTCTTCCCAAAACCAGCAGCAGTGTGAGGAGTTTATATTTCAAAGGTTCTCCTTCAGTGAGCAGAAGCTTCAAATGAGACAATATTTAAAACTAGCTGGTTATAATTTACATTATATTTGTCTACATAAAAACACGCATTATCAAAAGTAAAATTAAATGATCATCAGCTTAATTAGTTACTTGGTTGTTATCATTGAGTTTATTGTTTCAATTGTATCAGTGCATATTAGCATAAACCTTAATTTGTACAGAAATCAATATGTTCATTTTAACTATAATGTGTGCATAGATACAGCTTGATGTCATTTACATAAAAACAATGGTACAATGGAGTTAGTTCCTGCTTATATTTAAAAATCAGAACATTTAGGACTAAAATCTGCTCTTTTCTCAAGGTGACAAGAATGATATCCAAGTATCAATTCATTCAAGGTTAATCATGAGCACATTTCTAGTTTCAAGAGAATAAAACTTTACCCTTACATATGGATATATGTACATGAGTAGATAAGAAAAGACATTTACATAGCATTCATTAATGAACAACAGAAACATGTTAGTGTGGAGAAAGAGAGAATTTTTTAAAAATGTATCCCTTTTCATTTCTCAATATGGTTTTCCTTACTATTGCCTCTATCTTTTATTATCAAATTCATAATTAAAGCTTCACCTCCTTTTATACCTTCCTAGTTATCTATCCCTCATTAAATTTCTCCTCTTTTCTAATTTTATACTGCATAGAATCTGGAAAGCACAAACAACTTTTATGTTCACTTAGCAAGTATTTATTACTGATCAATCACTATGAGCAGGATGTTTCAGAGGAACTTTAGAAGACAGTGTTCTGTGCTCTGAAACAGTATTTTCTAATCGATTTATGTGCTACATTGGTCTTAAAATGTCCTTTAAAGGACTGTATCTTTTCTATGGCCACAACATCTAACAGAGGGATGAGTCCAGTTGGAAACCTGATTAATTTTGTCTGAAATACCTGTTGTCTTTTAAATACTGGTGACAATTCCATGCATCTCACCACAGAGGCTAATTAAATGTCAGTGATAAATTATACCTCGCCTTGATTTTTTTCCAGAAATAACCTCCTACTTAATCTCTTGACCTCTATCCCTTTCTCTGAATTTCACTGTCTCTGGGCCTTGACTTCATATTGAACTTTTGACACCTGCTTCTTTTCTTTGTCTGTTTGATTGAAAATGTGTTCTTTCATTTCTCGTGGTGCTGCATTTTTTCCACTGGGTTCTAAGTTTTCTTACGAATTCTCTTAGGACTATTAACCTCCATGAAATCTAATGTCTAGAAGCCCTATTTGCTTGACTAATCCTTACTGATAATATTACTCCATCAATTTCTACATTTACTACCAGAAAATAGTAGATACAGATCTACTAAAGGAGGAAGACAAATATAGTATATGAAACTTTTTTTTCAAATGTGAACTTTTCAGGAAGGAAAACATTATCATCAAGAAGCAAATTAAGAAATAGGGACTTCTAGAACCAACAGGCTAGATAAGTTATTTGTATGAAGGTCTAAGTTATTTGTATGAAGTTCTTAGTAATTAATATTGATAATACTATTAAATTAATCTTGAAATATGTAATAAATACTGAAAACATAGACTGGAGCTAAATTTCAAAAGCATGTTTTTTTTTTGTATTCACTGTAAATATATGTTCCTTGTTTCTTGAGGGTCATTTCCATTCCTGTGAATTGACACATTATCTTAATTTTTCAAGCTTGCTTCATAAACTTGGAAGAAAAAAATCTAAAGTTTTTGTTGTTGTTGTTAGTTTACTTTTTGGCTTGTGTGTGTTTGGTAGGGGGTGAAGGAGGGGTTGAAAATAATTCTTACCTGGATTCACTGTCTCACATTCTTTCCTTATTTTCAGAATAGTAGTTAATAGCTACAACGCAATCAGTATTTCTTTACTCTGTGTAGCATCTCCCATACAGGTAATATCACAAACTACTTTTTTCTTTAAATAATACAGTAACCAAGTTAAATAATAATAATAGCCCAGAGAGAAGGGAAATATGAATGTTGTGTACAAAGAAGGAAAAATAGGCCTTTATATGTGATTTGAAAGGAAGTTTGGAGTTTATGAGGTAAAGGTTCAGGAAGATCATATATCATGGGAATAACAGCTCTGTGTTTTCAAGCTTTCTGGAATCAGCCTAATTTTAAAAAGACAGTTTTGAAATGTCACCATGAGAGGATGAGATTTTCAGGGAATATGAGAATTTGCCAATAAAGCAACATTGTATTATGCCAGGAGAAAAGAACTGGGCCTCAATTTTAACTCTGGATTTCGAGTCTAGAATATCATTTTGTAAAATATATGAACTATTTTTGAATTATTTTCAAATTGTGTAGAAGGCTCTTATATGATGAAAATACTTAAGGATCAAAGATTCTGATTAATATACTAAATATATGGATTGAATAATCAATACTAGTGTTGCCCCAAGCAATGCAGAATTGTAGAAAAACATGGTCAGAGTTCTTACCTGCTTAGGCTGTTCTGTTAGCATGTTACAGATGTCTATTAATTTCTGTAGTGCAAATATTATTCATTCTTTGGAGAGCAGCTCAACTGCAGCTTCCTCTGAGATTCAGACACCAACAAGTGGTAATTTTCTTTTAACCCCTAGTACTCCATTTCTCTTATATTAATACCTTTACAGGTAGTCTTTATTGAACTTTGTATGATTGTTGTCATTTTCCTGTTACTTCCTCTGCTGGACACATTATCACATTCTCACCATGTTTATGCATAGTTTTTGCTCAATGACTCTTTATTTTATGATATTTAGTGAGGGAGAATACAAGATTCAAGTTCAGTAGGTGATGAGGATATAACTCTTGGAGAATAAGAAGTGGAATTTTTACAATAACATGATGCAGTTTAAAACATAATATGTTGGGTGGCCACTGAATACACAGAGGGCACATTGCCACCTGCCAAATGGTTAATTAGACAAAATTTGGTTTATATTTATAAATCTTGTCTTCTGGGTTTATCAAGTAATTAGTCAAATCCAGACCAGTATTACTTACTTCATATCACCTATGAAACACTTTAGATATAGTAGAATGCATGTTTTTCTCTTACCTTTACCCAAGTTAGAATCCTTGGAATATTTTTTTCACTGTCATATTTTCTTCAGACAGGATAGAGTCTAAATGAGAAAAGGAAAAAAAATCTAATATTTTTGCATATTTAAAATAACTTTTAAAAATCATTTAACTTCCATAATATCCAAGCTGCAATTTTAAATCCTGAAAGCTACAGTCCAGTGCAAAGTAAACATAATTTATCCATTAAAGTTAGATACTCAATTTTCAAGTGTCCTGTAGGGAGGACTAGATACTATTTTTACTCAGAAAGTCCTGTGCATACTCCTGATGAAATAAAGAAATAAATGAACCATTTCTTCCTATGGTGCATATTTGACATTTATATTTGCTTTCATTTCAAAGAAAAAGTGGTAGTTTCTCCACATGGTCTTCAGTCCTTAAGAATATGCCATGTTTAGCTTGAATTTCTAGGGCTTAAAGAAAGAGTAAACATAGACTACGTTAAATGAATGCACATTTGAATGAAAGAAAGAAAGAATGAATGAATGAATGAACGAATGAATGAATGAATGAATGAGAATTGACTACATTCTCTACTGCAAGGACTGCTGTGAGTAGAAAAGAGAAGAGATCCCATCATATCTAACTCATTCTTCCCTGTCAGTCCCATTTCCCCCTTATGCTGTCTTTGGATAAGTGCAAGCAGAAGACAAGCTTCAGGAAGCTGAATGCAAAATGCCGAGAATCAATGTCTTTGTAAGTCCTCAGTCAGTCATATGCGCATTGCTAGCAACCTGAGTGTTAAGTACCTAAAGGCTGTTTTAGAGTGTCACACAGACTCTGAGAGTTCTAAGCAAAGGGAAGTCTTATGCAGTTTGTAGATGCAGAGGAAACAGTAAGCTTCATTAAATGAGGTATCAACTGCAGTGTTGCTAAGTTTTTAGCTCAGTAGCCTTGTACACTAACCAAACCAATCTCCCTTTTTTCTCATCCATGAAAACAAATAAGATAATGCTTGCTGGGCTAAGCTTCTATGACTGTATAATATTCACCAAGGTAGTTGATACTGAAGCACTTTGAAATCATATGCATTACCTAGGATGTAAATGATTACTACTAGTTGAGAGGGTAAGTTTGGATATACAGGAGGCAGGTGTGTATTATAAACAAAAGGGAAGTACTTGAAAAAAATCTGGAACTGTAAATAAATATGCAAGTATCCAGAATTTAAGAGGGAAGTATCATATTTGATGCCGAGGTAAAGGCTGTTGTAGGAAAAGTGAAAATGAAGGGTATATTGTTCTTTTTTTTAACATATTTTCTCCCCCAAATCCTCTACTATAAATCTGTCTGTGGAAGACAGTCATGTCAAATATACAGAAAGACTGTTTCTGCCCCCTTGGTTAGAACATGGGCTCACTATTACTTAGTAAAGCAATTGCTCTGAATCCTTTATCAGCCCTGGTTATTCAATCCAGTTCTATTCAGAAAGAGAAATGCAGAAGAGAAATAGTGGATTTTCCATCCTTGAATAGGTGTTTTGTCAAAGGCCTAAACCTATGGCAGAACAGTTATAATGATTTTCCAAATCCACTCTGGGTTTTTCCATTAGTATTCATTTTCTTCTCATACAAATGGCTACCAATTCAAATAGAAGTAGTTGAAAAAGTCCCCCCAAACAGGAAAAATTCTGCCTGATTCCTGAACATACAACCTGTCATAATTTATTTTAGAATAAAAGGAGGGAAGATACAAAGTTCCTATATATATGAACTTGTATGGAAGAGAGATTTATCTGTGACACAATGACCAGGAGTATTTTCTGAAAGAAATTTAGTTTGCTATTAATAAAAGAGCAGAAAGAGGAGTGATGTGTGTGTGTGTGTGTGTGTGTGTGTGTGTGCGCGTGTATGGCAAGTAAGGGGAGGAAAAAAAGAAACATATCAACTACTGAAATCTAGTGATTTTTAGAAAGTAGAGAAAATGCCTCTAAGACAAAAATCACACACTTGTGATCTGTTACAAACCCTCTGGTCAGCACATGAGCAGGAAGGCATTTAACAAATATACTAGGCAGCTTAGTCTCGCAGAAGAATGCCATAAGAATGCTGGAAGGATATCTAGTTGAGATCTTGGGTCAATCATTAAATCTCTCTGATCTGCAGTTTCTTTATCTATGAAATCTCTTCTCTAGTATCTACTCTGTTGTCTATTTTTAAAGGTTATTTTGAAGCTCAAGAGAGATATCGTACAAAAACATGTGTAATTCGTAACATATAGCCAATTTTTAAATAGTTATTTTGGGATATATTACCATTTGCTGATATCCCACTCATAACACTATTTCACAAATCTGATCTGTGAAAGTTAAAATATCAGCAAGAGCATCTTGATAAAGTTTCAGCAATCCTTAAGTGGTTGTAATAGCCAACCTCCAACATGACCTTCAATGGTCCCTGCTTCCATAACCTTGTGAAAGGTCATCCATATTATTAAGGACTAGGGTCAGTCTCTACAACCAAGAGGTTTTGGTGGAAGTGATGGTATGTTGATTTCAAGGTTAGATTAAAAAAGACTTTGTGCACTATATCAATTTTCTGGCATCTCAGATCTAAAATAAAAGACATGAAATTTCTTTATATAAGGATAAAGTTTTTGCTGAGGCCTTACTATGTGCCCACCTTGTATTAAGCCCTTTGTATGTGCTGCCTCATTAAATTTTCACATTAACTTTTACAGAAAAAATGAGACTGACATTAGGACTCTGACCTTCTCTAGTCCTCTTTGAGGGCACAAGAAAGGATTTGTATTCAGAAGCTTGTCCTTTTTCTACTGATGCCTCTCCAACTGTTGAGGAAGTTCTAGGATATATATTTTTCCTCATTTCCCTCTGTTAGTGTGGAAAAGCCAAAGTAAAAGTTCCAGTCATCAAGCATAAATACAAAATTGTGTCACCTTTAATAAAGGATTATGTGTTTCAATGGGGACATGAGAGTGTCACAGAAGCATAAGGTTATCATAATTTGAGAGATAGGTTGAGTCTCATAGAGAATGCCTCCATTAGGATGATTCTGAAATGAAAAGCAAAAAGCAACCATGTATATTTTGGAATGGAAATAGAAACACAAACACATGTATACTCATTATTCTTTTTCTCTCTCCTTTTTTGAGACAGGAAGGGTGTGCATGTGTGTGCATGCACGCATGTGTGTGTGTGAGCAGAGGGACATTTATTGCATAGACTGTGGATAGGTCATACTTCAAAATGGAGTGTTCCAGGAGGTGCCTCTTCAAACTTCATTTCTCAATTAAATGGGGATAGGAGAATTATGGGCATTAATCCTTTCTGAGCTGAGACAGGGATTAAAACAAAAACATGTTTCACCTCTTCAGTAACCCTAGGAATCCATGAGACCTGAGCAGCTCAGATCAAATTTATTTTGAGAGCTCACTGAAGTATTTAAGCTCCCCTTGATTAGATGTTATAATGATCAGACAGAGAAGTACAATGAGCTAAACTTTGCTGAGGGCTGGACGACATTACCTAAGTGGTTTATTCTCAGGCATGTAGCAATATCATTAATTTATTCATTTTAATTTGGAAAACTATTTGCTCTAGAAAAAAGAGTTACATAAGGACTAATGTCCAATTTGTTTTTCGTGTTCTTTAAATGCTAATGATATGTATGAGTTCAGAGGGCCTGCCCTCTCACTGATTCTCCCTCCTGTGATATATGATATAATTACAATGGCAATTGATCTTTGACCAAAACGTTGGTAAAATGGAATGGAAGTCGCTTTTCATGTACCAAGGTTACAGATAAGGACACAAGGAGCTTTGCTCAGGCTTGCAGATTGGCTTACAGAGATTTGTCTCACCCCAGATATTGATTGCTTGCCTTTTACAGTCATCACGCTTAGCCACCTGGACACTCAGAATAAAATGAGAGGGCAAAAATGACTCTTCATGAGAGGATGGTTAGGAGACATCTGAACTAGAAGTAAAATTTGTTCAATCGGATTTAGATTTGGAAGTTTAGGAAAGGAACCTGGTGCCAGTCTCACAACAAATAAGAATGACTGGGGAATTTCTGGATCAGGAATCTGACTAAATCAACAAGTCAGAAGACCGCACTCTGCTCCGCAACTAGACCTTTCTGAGCTTCTGCTTCCTTAGCTCTAAAAAGGAGTTAAAAATGAATGAGCTGTGCTTCTTAGAAAGTTCATCAAAAATGTAGGTATTGTTAAAAAGAGAAAGGACCTAAGAGATCATCTAGGTAACTTATTCTCTCACGTTAGGTCAACTCAGGAAACTTGAATCTGGCTCCAGTTATTCAGTAGAAACCTTCAAGCACAGTAAAGTAGTAAAGTGCGATTTCTTTCAGTTTTAAGGCTTTTGAGACTTATTGGCCATTTATAAGTAATGCTTGATTTTTAATCAATTCCAGTCCCTATACCCATTTTAGCTAGTGAAACCTTTGGAAATATTCACTACCTAAAAGGAAAGGGACTCAGGAGATATAAGAATGAGATTAACTGGACCATTTTGATAAGAGACTCTTCTGATATAAAACTAATGATCCTGTCAATGGATATTATACTTGCATTTTATTTTGATCAAACCTGTGCATATATATTTAAATAACTATAGCTTATAATTGCAAATATCAATGCTCTTACATTGCATCTAGTAGAGGTATTATTATGTTACTAATAGTAGTTCAAGCTAAAATATTCTGACATGTTTTTTTCCTGATATAACTATTAAATTATTCATAATATAATTCTATCAGGTAATATATGAATTGTTTTATCAGTAGTATATTATTTTTTCATGGAGAAATTATTTATTTAAAATTTGCTTAAGGGTCATTGCATTATAACATGCAGGATTACCTTGTACATCATCATAAACACACATTTGTATATAATAAATTAAGTTTACTAACATAATAAATGAAGTTTACCACCAACATTCCAGTTCTAACCTTCACCATATAATTTAACCTTTTACCCAATTTTCCCACCTCTCTACTCTGTCCCTTCTGGTAACCACTAATTTGATTCTATCAAAATTCTACCTTTGATATGGTTTATTTGTTTGGTTTTGTTACAAATCACATATGAATGATATCTTATGATGTTTGTCTATATCTGAATTATCTCACTAAGCCTAATTCCTTCTAGGTCCATTCATGTTGTTGAAATGACAGTTTCATCTTTAAAATATCTGAATAGTATTTCATTTTATATATGTATATACTACATATTTATCCACATCTATCAATTAATATTCAAGCTGGTTCCAGCTCTTGGCTGGCTCTGGTAAGTAGTGGCTCAATTAACTTGGGATGTCCATAACTCTTTGAATTAGTGCTCTTGTCTTTTGGGGGTAAATAATCAGAAGTAGAATTGTGAGATCATATGGGATTTCTGTTTCCCATTATTTAGGAAATCTACTGCTTTCCATAATGGTTATGCCAGCTTATATTCCCACCAACAATGAAATAAGAGATGAGTAGCATATAGTTTTAACAGGACAACTGATAAGTCAAGGACTGTTTTAACCTCCCTATTGTAAGTAAGAATATTTGTCTTTTGAATTATACCTAAAATATAGATTATTATCATCTCCTCACCCTATCTCCCCATATACACATACATTCACATATGGAGAGATTGTTTTCCAACCTATACCATCACACAAAAAAAATTCTTTTAAAAAATGCCTCTTTCCGATATTTTGCTCATTTTGTTTCTCATCTCTATTTAGGAAGAGCTGGAGAACAAGCTGAAGGTCATTTAAGACTTCCCAATCAATGATTCATGTAGCAATGTAGTCATGGCTTAGGAATACAGCTGCCTATCCCAAAATGAAAGGAAATGGGAGATTTCTGCAGCCTCGATGGGATCAGAATCAGAAGCCCACATTAGAAAAGAGCCTGAGCCAGGATTTGAAAAAACACGCTAGTGAACATGGAATAAGCCAGCTTCGTTTGATTAGACAATGAATACTTACTTAGGAATATTTGTGTTAATGCGCCCTCTGATTTAAGTAGGTTAGACCTGAGTTCCCAACTCCTACTTCTCTATTTTCCAACAAAACTCCTCTCATCAGAGGACATTAACCATTAATTATTTTTAAAAATAAAGAGTATAGTTGGTATGAGAAACATATTTAAAACTTTGTAAAAGACGTCATTCTCAGTTGTTCTATTGCTATAATATATTATTTCAATGGTTTCCCAGAATCTGATCCATTAGAAACATACATTAATTGCCATCTCTGTATTAGTCAAAGCAAAAACATTCCTGGGGAACAGAGTGCAAATTAAAATTTACAATTACCATGATAGAAATAGATAAATAAACTGGAAGAACATCTTCCTTTTTTTTTTTTTTAAATAGCAAATATATTGCAATGGGTAATAACAAATAGAAGCAGACATAGAAAATTTTATGAGATATTTCATAAACTGGCTAGTATCAGCAGTTTAATATTCAAAGATTTCCTAGAAATAATGACACTAAAATATCCTAATCAGTAGTAATTCTATAGCAAAATTAGTAAGTTCTGTTTTTCCTCTGAGAGAACTATGTTTGCTAAAGTTAGTAAGTGGAGAGGTCTATAAATAAATAAAGTGTCTATTAAAGAAAACGAAGTACTCTTTGGACAAAAAGTCTTAATATTTTGCTGAATATCAACTTCTAAAATATTTCAAATGAAATCTACGGCTATTTTAGCCACCATAGGCATCAATATTTGTGTAGATCAAGATACAATTGTAGAGATGACATTCCCGAGATAGAAACAGAGGACATTTTCTGCTTGTCACTTAAGAGGAAACAACTATCTGTTGGAAACAAACACAAACTGTATTAGAAGGGAAGCCAAGAATATCCACACATTGGCGAGTGAGAAGTTGGGTAAAGAAAGATGCCCGGAGGCAATCATCTTGTGGGAATATGAAGAAGATATGGTTGCTGGCCCAGCCAGGAACACTGAGAATAGCTGAGATGGCAGGGACGCGTACACCCTTGGCTCAGGTGAAGCCCAAAGCAGAGAAGCTGTTTTGCTCTACACAGTCTAAGTCTGTAGCAGAGATGACAAGAGAGAAGGAGCAACAGAAAACACCTGATTTATGACTCTGCATCCATGCTATAACTTATACTAGAATAGGATTTGTTGCCGAATCTCATATGTGGGACCCTAGAGAGAATAATAAACAACCATGCTATGCACACAAATCAGCCCCCACACCAACATATTCACAGCTATGTTTGCAACCTTCAAACCTTTCTCAAACTTGTAGACACAGCAAATGGTGCCTATAGAAGTCATCAAGAATGCAAAACATAAAATAAAAGAATACGATTAAATATGTATATGCATATATTATAGAAAATTAAAAGATAAGTATCTCAGTTCCAAATAGATCTGCTAAAAAAGCAGAAAAAAACTATGAAATCATAATCCATGAATAATGACAACACGAGGAGAGAATAACATCTCCCTAGGGAAAAAAGACTCATAGACATAGACGGTTTTAACATTTTAATAAAGAATTCAATACATCTATCATAAGAAAACTCAAAGAGATACAAGAAAACTCAGACATGCAGTTAAAGCAGGTACAATAAATATCAGAAAAGGCAAGATAAAGAAAACTCGGAAGCAGAGCACATACATCCCAAGGACCCAAGCCCTCATCCCAAGACTGGGAGCAAAAAACAAAATGAATAACTAAATAAAATAAATAAAGTGCTTCCTCAGACTCTTTAATTCTACCAGCCTATCTCAGCTATCCTTCTTTCTTACAAGTTTCCTTAAAAAAGAAAAAAAGAAAGAAAAGAAAACTCAGAAAACCTAATCAATAAGTTCAAAAATGAAATGAACAACCAGGACTTAGAAATCGAAGTTTTAAATAACTAACAGAACTTCAGGATATGAACTCAATAATTGAGACAAATCACACTGTAAGAGTTATGGAAACAGAATAAGCTGAATGAAAGACAAATCAGTAAATGAAAAATGAACCAGATGGAAGAAAAGTAATAAGACATAAAAGAAATTCTTCAAGAACTATCCAAATGCAGCAAAGATAAATGGTATCAAAGAAGGTAGTGGGAGAGAAAAGGAAACAAATAATTTATTCAAAGAAATAATAGTTAAAAAGCTCCGAAGCCTGAGAAAGGAACTGAATACAAAGTCCATGAAACTACTGGAACACCTGGTTATCTAAATTTCAAAAGACCTGCATCAAGGCACATGCAGTAAAACTATTGAGAGTCAAAGAATATACATATATATGTATATGTAATGAGAGTCAAAGAATATACATATATATATATATATATATATATATAAAGGCATCAAACAGGAAAAAGAAAACTACTTAAAAAGATATTTTCATCAGGCTATCATCAGACTTCTCAGAAGAAATAATACAACCAAGAGAGAGTGAAATAATCATATTCAAATCACTTAAAGAAAAAACTGCCAGTCAAAAATACTATATCCTGCAAATCACTTTGTCAGATACAATGGAGAAATAAACCCTTTCTATGACCAAAAGGAGTAGGGGAAGGGAAGGCTGACAGTATTTGCTAACATTAGACTTTCCTTAAGAAATGTTGAAAGAAGTTTTTATTTAAAAAAATAATAATAATGATAAGCTTCATGAGTAATTGTATGAGACAATAGTCTATACAAGAAAAGAAGGCAAACATATGTGAGTTACTCATGTATCATTAATCACCCTAAATGTAAATATATTGTACTCACCAATAAAATATACAAAGTGACTGGATGCTTAAAATCAAACTAAGATATTTTGCACTTTACAAGAGACACATTTAGGCTGTAAAGACAAACATAGACTTAAAGTGAAGTGATAACAAATGGTACTTCCAATCAATGGAAAATTAAAAAATAGGAACCAATCACTGATATGTTTATATCAGATTAAAAAGAAAGACTTCCAGTCAAAAGAGGTAACAAGAGATAGACTCACATTATATAATGAGCAAGAGATTGGTACACAGGAAGATAAAACATTAATTATGCATGTCTCTAATATAGGAGCACCAAAATATAGAAAGTAAATATTAACAAGCCTAAATGAAGCTAGTGATAACTACTTGTAACAATGAACTTATCATCCAAATAAAAATATCAGTAATAAAACTTTGACACAAATCATGACTAAATTAGTATGTCTTTAATAGATATTTAAAGATAATGCTGCCCAAAACAACAGAATGCATTCATTGAGAATGTTCATGAAACATTTCAAAGATAAATCATGTTTGTATAAAAAAAAAAATCTCAAAAAATTTATAAAATTTGAAATCATATCCAGCATCTTTTTGGATCACTAAGGTATGAAGCTAGAAATTTGTCTAAAAAAGAAAGAAGCAGAAGTTACACAATTTGGATGAATAAAAATGCTACTAAACAACTGCTATGTCAATAGGAAGTCAAAGGAAAAGCAAAAAGTATCTGGAGTCAAATAAAAATGAAAATACAGCTTATCAGAACTATAATGCAACAAAAACTCTACAAAGAGGAAAATTTCTGATGATATATGCTACTCCAGGAAACAAAAATACCACAAATAAAAATCTAAGTTTATACCTTAAAGAAGAAAAAGCATGAGTCTCTAGAGGGAAAACAAAAATCAGCAAAAAGAAAGATAATAAAAATTAAAAGCATAAATAAGTAAAATAGAGATAGAAAGACAAGTCAAAAGATCAATAAATCAGAGTCGGTGCTTTGAAATTATTAACAAAATATATAAACCTTTATCCATACTCACACAGAGGAAGAGGTCTAACATACAAATAAATAAAAAACAAGAGATGTTATAACAGAAACTACAGAAATAAAAGGATCATGAAAGTTTCATACATTTATAGAGCAAGAAATTGGACAATCTAGTAAAAAAGAATCTAGACAAATCCTTAGAAGTATACAACATTCCAAGATGGAATCAGAAATTGAAAATCTCAGCAGATTGATCATAAGTAAGGAAATGGAAATAGTAATCAAAAGCATCCCAAGAAAAAGGGAAAATCCAGGACCATGTGACTTCACTCATGAATTCTACTGAAATTTCAAGAAATAATTGTTATCTCTCCTTCTGAAACTCTTCCAAACACAAAACAAAACAAACCAAAAAAGGGAAGCTTCCAAACACATTTTATGAAGACATTACCATGAAGACAAGACCATAACAAAGAAAGCAAACAGCACCATAAACCGTTGTATGTGATGAACATAGATGAAAAAAATTTCAACAAAATTCTAATAGATTGAACAATTCATTAAAATATTTATACACCATAATATAATGGTATTTATTCCAGGAATTCAAGGATATTTCAACATATTCAAATTAATAAGCATGATACAACATGTAAACAAATGGAAGTGCAAAAGTCAGATTATCTCAAAAGACACAGAATAAAACTAGAAAAGTTCCAACATCTTGGTTTTTTAAATAAAACCTTCAAAAACTGGGTATAGAAGGAACATACCTCAATAAAAAAGGTCATATATAACAGTCCTACAGTCAACATCATACTCAAGTTGAAAAATTGAAAGATATTTTTTCTCTCAGATCAGGAACAAGACAAGTCCAGCCTTAACATCATTATTCCATATCGTGGGGAAATTGTAGTGAGGTGAGCTATACAAGAAAAAGACATAAATTATCCACATTAGAAAGCTAGAAGTCAAATGATCACTATTTGAAGATACCATAATAATATGCAATGAAAATCTCATGATCCAGTAAAAATATTAGAAATAATAAATTAATATAATAGTGACAGCTATAAAATCAATATGCAAATATCTGTTGTGCTTCTTTATACAAATAATGAACTACAAGAAAAAGAAATCAGGAAAACTATAAATTTTGCAATTTCATGATAAAGCATGGAGTACTTTGACATGTTCAGCCAACAAATGAAATTACTATGCAATGAAAATGTTATGACATTATTGAAACAGAATATACAGAGAAATAACAATACATTCTATAGTTATGACAGATAATAAACATTTATATAAGTATGTTACTAATGTAATATAGATTCAATGCAATCTCTTCAAATTTTAATGGTATTCTTCAAAGAATTGGAACAAAAAATTATTAAATGTATTTGGAACTACTAAAGACTTCAATAGTAAAAACAATCCTGAAAAGAAGAACAAAAATGGAGGTATCATGCTTCTAGACATCAAAATATGCTACTGAAGGAAAGAAAAGGAAACAACATGGTGGAATGAAAGTAGCCATGTGGATCAATGGAACACAATTAAAAACCTAGAAAACAATTAAACATATGAATTACCAATTTGTGACAAATGAATCAAGAGCATAACATGGAGCAAGAAATTTTTCTTCAACACATGGTGTTGGGCAAACTGGACAATCACATGCAAAAACAAAGAAAGAAATAATGAAACTGGACTATTGTATAACACCTACACAGAAATTATTCAAAATGGATTAAGGACTTGAGTGTAAGACTTACACAATAAAATACATATAAGAAAAAAGATAAGTGATATGATTCTTGATGTGATCTTAACGATATCTTTAGATACTCAACTCCAGTGGCAAGGAAAACTAAAACAAAAGTAAGCAAATGAACTAAAGAGATCAACTAAAATTCTTCTGCATATTGAATTTAAATAGCATTAAAAAGAAAATTCATCCTACTAAACAGGAGAAGATAACTGCATATTTGTCGGAAAAGGCATCAATATCTGAAATACATAAATAAATCATAAAACTTAAACAGCAAAATAAATCTGATTTCAAAAAGATCGGAAGATTTGAACAGACTTTCTCTAAATAAGATTTACAGATAACCAAGAGACAGACGACAAAAAAATTCATAATTTCCTATTATTATAAAAATGCAAATCAATGATATATCAACTCATACCTTTGAGAATAATTATTCAAAAGAGAAGAAACAACAAGTGGTAGGATATAGTGAGAAAGGAACTGGTGTATACTATTATTGCTTGTAATGTAAATTGGTGGAACCATTTTAGAGAGCAATAGGAAAATTCCTCAAAAATTAAATACAAAAACTCCATAAGATCATTATTATTCTACTTCCAGTTATTTACATAAAGAATGAAAAAGCTAGAATTCATAGAGATATACACACTGCCATGTTTGCTGCAGTATTTTATGCAATAAGCAAGAACTGGAAATGACCTAACTGTTCCTTAACAAATAAGCAAATGAAGTTATGGAATATATACACACTGGGATAACATTCAGATATATATACAGATATATGTATATACAGATACATATATACAGATATATCTGTATATACAGATATATATATATATATATAAAATAGATGGAGTCCTGATATTTGCAATGACATGGGTGGATTTAGAAACATAACACTTAGTGAAGTAAGTCAGAAAGAGTGAGATAAATGCTGAATAACTTTATTCATATGTGGTGTATAGAAAAACCAAACAAATGAATCAACCATATAAAACAAAGAAATAAACCTTTAGACTACAAATCTAAACAAGTGATTACAAGAAGGGAAGGAGGAATGGGGTGGGTAAATTGGGTAAAATGTGGTTAATTATATTGTGAACAATAGAATTGTACTTTTGGTAGTGAATTTAATGAATATATGGATTTATAATTATGCATGCCTGAAACTTATACTATAATATGGCTACTTCTACAGAAATAATAAAAATAATTGTAGAAAATACTTATAAACATTTTTTTTGATTTAGAAATTAGTGGTTTTGACAATTCTTTTTAAAAAATTATTTTCTAAAAGAAAAGTGCAGGCAGGCATGAAGGCAAGTAGGTAAGTATGGAGAGGAGGAAGAAGCATTTTATTTTATTTTATTTTATTTAGTTGTTCATCTTGGTTGTCTACACTGACCCAGAATCTTGAACCTGGTACCTTTGGATGTATATGGACTGCAACACAGTGGACTGAGACACTAGGCCACGAGAGCATTCCAAGAAGAATTCTAATTAAATTGATATCTTGGTCAATATTTTTCCAAAACCTACCTGAATTTTAAAGTAAGTGTTTAAAAATTGAATCTGATAATGCATCACAGTGTCAGTCTACCCTGCCTTTAGTAATATTCTCCTTTGAGATTATGGAAATTTATGTCAATGCAAACTCCTAAATCAATTCCTTCCTATAGTCAGTCTCTTTCTTGCAACCATCTTAACTCCTTGCCCTTGCTCTTTATCATCATACATATCGGAGTCACTGAAATGTCATCGATGAGTAAGAATATGCTACAACACAAATAGTTGGTCAAATTTATCCAACTAAACTGATCTATCTATAAGTTTAATAAAGTAGATTTAAAAAGACAAACAGCTTATCATCTTGATATAACTAAACACACATTTATAGTTTTCCATGCAAAAAAACCCACTTAGTTTATATATGTATTAATGAAGTGATTGTTTTATTTTACAGAACTATATCATTTCTTTGGCAGTATACAATAGTAGAATGACATGATTCTACACCAAAGCATTTGTAGCTTGGTTTGGAATCACGGAACGTATCTGTGAGCTAAACAAAAATGTAGACAATGTGTTATTAAATATTAATATCTGGGTCACAGTATAAAAATCACCACTTATCAAAAGAAAGAATTATGCCTGAATGAATAAAACAGGGAAGGCTTATCATTAAGGCCTTGTAATGAACATCTTTGTTTTTCCTTCTGGAAATTATCCTTTGTCCAATCTACCCATGAAATTTTGCTAGGCACTGTCATGTGTTTACCTAACTCATCTTTCTGGAGATGGTGAACTATCAGATGAGCCTGTTATTCATGGACTAATATATTCCACTCCTTGTCACAAATGTTTGAAATATGACTCAAGATGCTTCTAGAAATATATGAGCAAAGAGTTTCTACTTTTTATTTTGGGACTTGTCTGTGGATTTGCTCCCATTTCTTAGATAAGAAAAATAAATATAAGTGGTCAAATCAGATGAAAGAGGCAAATTATAAGGTGAAGGATGAAATTGGACTGTATACTAGTGAACTTAATGTGTATACATACAGATGTCAATTTACAATAGCGTGTATACACTTTGAACCTATATAATGTTATAATTAAGAAGAAAGGTTGAAAAGGAATAATTTCTAATTGTTCTTAATACTAAGTAAAATTAAGTTGCTCATGACTCCATATTTTTATGATGTCTTTTTTAAATTTAAATTGAGTAGAGACTTTAATTTTCCATAAACAGCCTTATTTCAAAGTTGAATTGGATTTTTTATTTTAGATTTGCTACCTTATTTTCATTAAGAATAGCTTGATTTATAAAGACTGGCTGCCTGATGTATTATGATGGCTAAAATGATATTTTCCTAGGCCAATCTTGAATATAACAGAGACACAATATATTTTGGTAATTGTGACTCCATGAATTTTCAAAAATACTGTACCTGCATAGCTCAGCTTTGTCTCAGAGTGAACATCTGAGGAATAATTGTTTAACTTTGTTCCATTACTCAAGATTTATCCTTTATTTAAGCAAGTAAAAAATAACAGAGAAAAACATTTTATGATCTATTTCTTTGCATCACACAGAAGCATACATGTCTATTTTGCTTTTTATCTATAAAAAGATAATCTAAAATTACTGAAGAGATGAATACAGATTACAATATATGATTGTCAGTAATGGAGAGCAAGTGTGAGAACTATATAATAAAGCAAGTGTACATTCTAGATCTATATAAATGTAATATCTCAATTGAGCTTTAGAATAACCTTATATGATAATTGTTACCATAGACGTGCACAGAGAATAAAAGTATTATTTTAGGTTTATAAAGAGCAGTGGCAGCGGACCATGAGAATTTAGATTTATTGATTTTAAACCAACATTTACATGAAGTCTTATTTTTCTTCCTTGAATTATTTTAAAAAATGTAAGTAACAAAATAAAAGTAAGAATAAGACTAACACATGCAAACTTAGAAATGAGCTATATTTCTCATAATTGGCATCTAATATAAAATTGTCAGATTTCTAGAATCAGAGAATGGCCCTAGAAGGAGAAACTTTGAGATTATAGTTTAAATTGTTCTTCTGGAAGTGAGAAGCTAAGGTACAGAGCATCTCCTCTATATTATGCTATCTTGCTAAAATAATGGATGATGAGATACGTATTTAAAAAAATATCAGTATTTTTTTAGAATTATCATATTGAAATAGTTATATCCTTTTAATTCTTAAATAACAGGTAGGTTTTTCTCCTTAAATTTGTGAAAGTCTTACACAGACAATGTTCATTTACTGTCTAGTCTACTGACTTTAACTCTGAAGATGGAAAACAAGATGATATAACATCAAATATTATCACCTCCAAATAAATATGACAGATACCAAAATATATTGAGTAGAAATGGAGTTACCTCCAGATCCTAGCACAGCCTCCACAACTCCTAGCACTACAAAGAAAAAAAATGGCCCTTGTCCAAAAACGTCAGTGAGTTATAAACCAGGATGTCTTCCTAAAGTTGATTCAATCAGTGTGTTTGGTGTGTGTGTGTGTGTGTGTGTGTGTGTGTGTGTGTGTGTTGCCAATATTTTGTTCAAGGCAACATGATAAGAGTTCTAGGGAATAAACACCCATGCCATCAAAGGTAAAAAGGCAAGAACATGCAATAAATGTTTAAAGAATAAAAAGTGTCAATATTTTTCTGGAAAACAGCCTTCATGCAGAAAAAAAAAATTACATATAAATCAGGAATGGCACCATAGGATGACCCAGTAATACTGAACAAATATTTATACCTGATATTTTAGCACTAGTGAATCATTAATAGCTTACAAATAAGAAAGTGATAAAGATAGATCTGTAGTGGCTATATGGATTGATTGTAGAGGAATTTGGCTAGATCAGAAAGATGAGTTCAGAGGCTATTATGGTTGTTACAACTAGCATAGGTAATAATGGGAACATAAATAAATGAATAAACATAAGAATTACGTCAAGACTTTGTCAAGCCCCTTTCTCCTAGAATCCTAATTAGTTTTGTTATGTTATTCTACTACCTAGCACCATCAACAAAATACATTGATTATTTTGCTTGCTACTGAGGGGTTCTCAGGCCTTGTATTCAAGATTCTAAACAGTTTTCCCCATACCGCTTTGATATGGTTTTGTCAAGTCAGGTCTGCTAGTGCAGTTTTTCATTGTTAATATATCAAACTTTTTTATATCCAGACATTTAAATTTTAAAAAATAATAATTCAACACTCTCCTGAGAGGACTGAGTGCTTTGCAAACATTCTCTCAGATTTACCCTCCGAGAAAGGCAGGCAAGCAATCCCCTGCTTCTATCTCAGCAAATAGAAAGTTACCTTTAATTCATCCCTGTGTCCTTTGAATGACTGTTTTGTTATTTCAATAAAGGTCAGAAGGCTTAATGCACAGGGAAAGGTTTGCTCAGTTTTTTTTTTTTTTCCCCCTCAATTTTTTTCGTTTTTGAAAATGAACACAAATGTAAGCCCTGGTCACTAGTGGAGGTGATAGGCATAGTTTCTACCAGCAAAAAGCAGCTATGACTTTTAATCAGAGAATGAAACCCAGAATATTCTCAAGAAAAGATGTGCTATTGTTTTAGTGCTGCCTCCACAGAACCTCAACCATCCCCAAGACAATGATGAGAAGAGGAGTGGAGTGGTTCCTTCAGAAAAAATAGCACCGTTCAATAACTCATTGTTTACTTAAACATATCTTATTACACAATTATGTAATTTTAATTATAAATTTTTTTAATTTTTTTAATTTTTAAATTTTTAAAATATTTAAAAATTAATTTTAAAATGAGCCACAGTTGTGAATCCTAGGCTATGTGATCCAACTTTCTCTCTACATAAGGGCACAGCATTCTGTTGAGGTAGGATCTACCGACTCTATTCTTGTTGATCTAAGAAAATGTTCTTGTGTACCCTTTCCATATCTTGGTAGGGGTTTTCTAAATCATGTATTCAGCCTATCCGTTCCACATGATATTTATCCCTTTCTTCCACTCTTGCCTATTAGCAGATACCTAGTATCTCTAGTCCAGTTGAGATGTTTTCATTTCCCAACTATTTAAAAGTAAAAAGCTATCCATTTTATTAAAACAAATTGCTTTATTAGAGTAACAACAATTACAATATAAACATAGCAGCAACGTATTTATTGATCATTTATTAAATGCCAGACTGAGTCTTAAATGTTTGGCAAGCATGGTCTCATTTAGTCATAAGAAAATCCTAGTGAGGTAGGCATTGCTTTTATCCCTATTTTGCAGTTCAGTCAATGGAAAAAAGAGAAGTGTGGTTAGAGAACTCACTGGAGATCATATAGTTTATAGACGTCTGCAGTGTGTATTTTCTCTCCAATTCTCCAGTTCTTATCAGCTGCCAGGAAATCTACTCTAAGAGCCTTCTGGTATGCTACAAGTAACCCTCTGTGTCTGCATGTTTTGAAGAAAAATATAGTTTATTGATGAACACAGACCCATCAAGGAAATACCTTGTAGAATGAGGAAAAGTTATTCTCTTATGGACAGTTTTGGGACTTTACGTTGTGGAAATATTGCAAAGTCTATTTTAGTTCTTAAATTAAAAGAGAAGTGAAGGAAAACATTTCTTTAGCATATATGTAAATTTGGGACTAAGTCAAGCTTTGGTTCTTTCTTTTTTTGTTGTTGTTGTTAGTTATAGAGAGTTCATGTGAATTAATTCAGTTTTGCTTCTCTGTATCTTATTCATTATTATAATTATGAAGACTTGAGTAATTTAATATAAAGCCTGTCATGACATAAAGCAAACTGATTTCAGATCTTAAAATTGTTGGACTGAATAAGGAAAAAAAAGTATTGCTTTGGATTGTGAGTTTGGTCACAAATCCTCAGACTATGGAATTCTAATTCCATTTTTGGATTTGATTCTCTAGGGCGCCAGCCCAGATCAAAGGCCTCTTCATGTTTTCATTTTTAATGGATTATGCTTAAAAAGTAAAACCTACTGCCCTCGTGGGTCTTCTACAGCAGGGCTCCCCTATGAGCTGACCTCAACTGCTCAAAGAAATCTGTGTGTGACCTGTATGTAGATCAGCTCACAGCCAGGACTGAAAGTCTTGTTGACCCATGTCCACAAATGGTAAGCCATAGGTATTTGAATTCCGATGATGAGAACTTGAAAACCTAACAGTATGAATACTCGTCCAAGCTGGCACTCAGTTTGAGATTTTTTGGTGATATCCATCCAGTTTTCTCTTTGGCAAAACCCCACCTATTTCCTCCTGCCAATGAGTAGGGAAAAATATACTTTAAACATTAATAAAAAGGGCAAAAATACTGTCAACATGACAAAAATTTGGGCAATGAATTCCGCTAGAATTTTTTGCATATGAGCATTCATTCAATATTTATTCAATATTTATATATGAATATTTACTCACTCATGTGGGTAGCTAAATGTTTTTGTATTCTTTATGATAATTGTGTATTCATATATAAAACTAATTATAGAACCACATGAGTGTATTTCTTTGCTTTTTTAAAACCACACTGTTTCGCAGTCCATTTTGCATTTTACATTTTTTAATATTTTTAAATCTTGTGAATTAAATCACTCTATAAATTGATAAATTAGATAGTATAAATACTGTGTGAATTAATGTTCAAAGTAAAATATCTCACGTCCCTGGGGTCATTCTTTTATATGGGAAAGTTATCAGGGAGTATCTGCAATAAATTGTGAAGAACAAAAATATAATACACTATATGGGATGGAGGTGTTTGACAGTTCCATTCTTCTAAAACTTTGGTGTCAGAGACTAAAGCTCAAGGAAACCTGGAGGGAAAAAAGGAACGAAATCATGAGAAAAGTCTACTCAGAGGATTCCCTTAGATTCATATATGCTGTTAATTGACATGGGTCCCAAGTTAATGTCGCCTGTAGTTCAAAACATCAAAGACCCATTTTAAGCGTTAATTCACATTTTGTATGTGCAAACCATTAACTAAACACCATCCGCTGGGCATACACATATACTTCTATGTCTTTCTGAATTGCAGCAAAACTCTCATCATCAGACTTACAAATGCCATTTCTTTTCTGGTTAGAATTGATTTTCTAAAGCATATGCTCTTTCCGTCATCAACTCACTACTTATTCTTTTATGTAGGTTCTTTATATAAGGTTCAACTTAGCGCCTACAATCTCTTGAAACACTTCCTTGATCCACTCTCACCTACCAAAATATTTCTCATCTGCAACCTATGGTTTCTCTTTTGTGACTTTTAAACACTGCGTTACAATTATTTATTATTATGTCTGTCTTTTCCTGAAAACAAAAAGTACAAGTAAGAAATCATGGATATCTGTTTTTTCATTCATTACCCAGTGCTTAGCATAATATTTGATGTATAATAAATGCTTAATAAACATTGTGGGCCTAAATGGGAAACAAAGGGCATCCCACAATTTATTTTAGAATTGATAATCTCCCTAAACTACATAGAACTCTTGTAAAATTAGAACATAGAGTACCCAGCCTAGGACATTCCCCTCCTTATATTTCTTCTATTCACCACAGGTAATGAAAAACTAGAGCTTCTTCATTTTTCTCAGGCTTCACGGAAGAAAATTTGGCTTTAAACCATTACTCCCAAGGACCCACATTATTTTCTGTATCCTACTGGTCCATCTGCCAGTGGGTTTGCCCAACCATCTGGATGAGTCACACTGTTTGAAACTTTGATTCAGTGTCTCTTTAGAGCATTTCTCTTTCCTTTCTTTTGCACAGATGCCCTCCTTTCTACTACTTCCCTCAATAGCTGCTGCCAGAGGGCCCTCCTCTGCTGCCATTTGAGGGCATCGCACGCTTGGCCCCACAGTCTTGGTGCGCAGCAATATGTCTGCCATTATACCAATCTTGCCTCAGGAAGGCTTTGAAACACGTTTTGGACCACTCCAGTGCTTCCAACTTGTCTTTTCATTTCAGAAAGATTTCAGTAACATCAAATTCCTCCCTTACAGATGTTCCAGTCAGGTGAAGCGATGATGCCAGGATTTCAACAACTGTCCCCCAGCAACTGGCTACACATTGCTCCACTGACAGTCTCTGAGGAGAAAGTGGTATTGGCTGATCCCCAGAAAAGAAAGCTGGTATATGTTGTCCTGAGGCCTGAATATGAAAAATAACTCTGATGACATTTTGAAAACAATTATTAAAAAAATACATTCTATGTAGATTTCCAAGTGAATGAATAAAAGTAATTCTCTTTTGTTGACTATGAAAATTTTAAAGAGGTGAGGTTAACATTATACGGTGGAACAGTAAACATAGATGGACTTACCAGGAGACTAAACTGACTATAGTGAGGGGAATGTTTTAGCCCAGGCTAACTGGTAGAACTGCCAGACCTGAGGGCAAGCAGAAAGGCTTACCAAGAAACTCAAGCAAATGACAATTTAGAGAAGGAAAAGTTGGTAAATGTATGTGTGTGTTTCAGTGTGTGTATAAATTAAAGAACTTTGTGACGTTCATGAAAGGACTGTTTATATAAAAAGACTAATGATCATGAAGAGCAGACTAGAACAATGATATCAAGAAGCTCATAGTAAAAATGACATTTCAGGAATTCATCAAAGGGACCTTATAGGGAACAGCTTGTGGTTGTTTTTGGAATGCGACTAGGATAACATTTAAGGATGAGTTTGCTTAAAGAAACCGATCATGACAAATTAAGTGTAAAGAAATGGGAAGAAGATGGAGACAGACAAAGCAGATGTCTTCAATGCAAGTTTAAAGCAGAGGATGAAGCTGTTATACTCTTCAAAATTTCCAGACAAAATCAGTTGGGTCAAGCATTGTCTACACCAAGGATAAAGATTTAATAAGGTTCATGTAGAACACCTTTTACCTTATGCAAGAGGCACTCCTGAAAGGGGATTCCAGCCCTAATTCTGCTGCACCAGCTATTTTCCAGATGTTCAAGTGAATGAATTCCCCTCTTAGCTCCTGATGCTTTTCCCAGGATTAGCTGAAAGTCAGATATGATCTCTCAGGCAATGACAGCAGCCATCTCTGTGTTTAAATGTCCATCACACCCAAAAACAGGTGGAACCAATATCCTCCAACTTGCCTGGGCTTTTTGTTTCATCAGATTTCCAAAAATATCCTCCTTCCTTTCTACTCACAGGTGTGACCTTGGTTACTCCTTCATCCCGCATGCCAATATTGCTTAATAAAAATGAATACTTCATATAAATAGATAAAAATTTTAACTTTAGTTTTTTATATTGTTTGTAAATCCTTGATAAAATGAAAAATGTGCATAAATACCCTGGGCCAAACTTATTGAAAAATAATCACTTATTGAAAAAATTTCCTGTACTTTTTGATTGAATACTTCTGAGGAGTGCCATCTTTGTCATTGAATGCTTCACAATCAAATGTGGAAATCAAACCAAAGGACAAATAGCTGTATAGAAAATACAATGAAAGAGGTGATGGCTACATTAATGATAGCAGCAATGAAAATAATTAAAAACTCCTAATAAATTCCTTGGCTAATTTTAATACAAGCACCAAATAGCTGGGACCTCCATAGTTACAGAGTATAACTGAATGGACACACTGGGTCCATGATACTTCTGCCATTGCACAGACTGCTATAAAGAAAAACTTTATACTTCTAACTTCCCTCGGAACTCTGCTCCCTCACTCAGATAAAGTTTAAATCTCACTGTTCCTCGGTTTCTATTTGCATTCACAAAAAAGCAATGCTTTCTCACCCAGGTCTGTTTGAAGGAGTACTTAAGGGAAATAAAAGGGTTCTGAGACCAATTTCCAGTGGGAAGAGAGAGGTTTTCTATATATCTAAAAAGAAATTATTGGGACTATGGGTGGGTATCCTACAAATAAACTCAATTCTCTAACACTATCTACTCTGAGCTAGCATCACATTCCACAGGTTAAGGACTCAGCCTTAAAAGGTTGACTTCCCCACCCCACTTCTGAAACTAGTTGCAAATCCAGGTTATTTTTACTGATGGTTCTGACTTACTGGATATAAATCTGAGGTTTCTGTGCTCCCTTTTCAGGTTTGATTAACTACTAGGTTCACAGAACTCAGAGGGATGCTCTTTACTTACTGAATTACCAGTTTAGTCTAAAAATGATATAATGAATACATGTGAATATCCAGATGAAAGAAGTGCACAGGATAACGTATGGAGAAAGGACAAGGAAGTCAGGAGTGGGACTGAAAGTTCTAATTTTCTATCACATGGTTGGTTATCTTGGTAACCAGTCCCCATCTTTAGTGGAGACATCAAAAATCATTTCATTCATATTAAAGCAACATCTTTGGTGTTGTCATCACTTAGGAAATTCCAAAGGTTTTCTGTGCCAAAAGTCTAAATTTCTTATTATAAATCATAATATCAAGTGAGGCAATGATCCTATAGAGAAAGAGTTATTTTTAACTGCCTCCCATTTTCCAGGAGGGATCCTTGCCTCTGTGGTCAGTGCCTTCTTGCTACCCATTGTTTCTTGTTTGTTATCCAACTGGTTAAGATCAAAACATGGGCCTCTGTGTTGGCAGGCCTTCACTAAGAACCCACAGAGATTTATGTTAAACAAAGAGCCCAGGATAAGTGTGATTTATATACCATTGGTTACATATCTTGGCCATGATGAAAGATGAGAATCACATAATCAATATTCTGTATAATTGTTGATTAGTAGCAGGGTTCCTGGTAACTATGTTCCTGAGATGGTCAGGACAATTTTATTCCCCTAGAGAAAGCTGCTTGGGAGTTATTTCATCTAGTACCTATATTGATACTATAAAATAAGAAATATGGGATATTAAAAAGATAAAATCATTATTTAATCTCAGAGGTTTGTTGTTCCTTCTTTTTCAACTTAGCCTCAATGAAGTGGATACAGAGACCATCACTGACAGAGAGAGCTGTCTAGGCGCTCACTGTCAAGTTTGGGAGCCTCTAATGAGGAATTCACCTTGAGGCAGCGGGACCCAGATTGTTGACATCTTAGCTATCATGCTCAAGGAAGGAAAAATCTGATGAAAAGACTTGTGAAAATGGGTTTTACTAGCAGTTGTCTAAAAGGTAACAATATAATTGTTCACTAAACCTAATGAAGTCCAAGACTTAAAGGCTATCTTATGGACCCCAAATCTAAAAGTAAGTAAATCTTTCCTTCCTCCCTCCCCCTGTCCTTCTCTCCTTCCCTTCTTTCCTTCCTCCCTCCCTTTCATGAATCTCTCTCTCCTCTCTCTCTCTCTCTCTCTCTCTCTCTCTCTCTCTCTCTCTCTCTCTCTCTCTCTCCCTCTCTCTGTCTCTCTCATCTCCAAGTCCTTTCATGGCCAGTGCTAGTAACTGAAAAAACATTATCCCAAGTTATCTAAATTTCAGACAATTCTCATTTGACATTATTAGACACTTACCATAAGCTAAACATTATATAACACAATTATGAATAAGGTATCTTCCTCTGGTGGTGAAAAATTCAATGCTTAAGAACAACAAAAATCGTGTGCTTACATAGCTGATATTGTATCAAACTCTATAAGCATTGCATTTAATATCTGCAGCACATCAATGAGATGGTTCGTATTACCATGAACTTGTTTTAGATGAGGAAATCAAGCCTTAAAAAATTAAATCACTTACAGAATCACTAGTAGGATGAAGATTCAGATCCAGAGTGTCATACAGCAAAGACCAAGCTTTTAACTGCTATATTTGCCTCGCTCTATACTTTACCAGAAGTCACTTGTCTCTTCTCTATTTACTGAGGTGACACCTGGGTGCTTGAATTTACAGTGTCATCATTCAATGGGTGAGGCCACAGATTCTGGCTAGATTCACCTACTTCAAAATATACTGGAGATTACTAGTGATAATGTTATAGTGTGGATTAATCTGATTCTCTGCTTGAAAGATGCGATTGCCTTGTTTCCAGATCCTAGTCACTCTAGGACATGGTGATGGTAGTTGCTTCTCTCAGAGTACACATGTCTTCTCTCTCCTTTCGATTAAACCAATATTCTCCATCCAGTTTAGCCAGAATCTGCTTCAGAGAAATGATCAGATTTCAGAGTTTCCTAATCAAAGCCCAGTCAGTTTCCCCAGAATCTCTCTGAAGCTCAGGATTCCTTTCTCAGTTTCCTTGTCCTTTATACATCCCCTTAATCCGACGGCTAAACCAAGAAATGAAGCAAAATACTGTACTATGACTATGTTTCACAGATGCTTGGGTCATCTCACACTCCCTGTGGATCTTTGATGAAATATTTTATTTTCACTTAAATTCAAAACCACTTTTTTATAGTAAATATGGAAACATGCTTAGCAAAGAGAAAATTACTTCACTGTAATTCCATCATAGCAATTCTCCCACAGTATTTGTCACCATAACATTGAATGTCCTCTAGACCATCTTTTGTGATTAAAGGTCTTGAGGTAGCTCTGGGCAATGGTCACGAAAGTTTCCTCCAAGAAATGGACAATATATGGTGCTGTCAGGCATCTCTTTTTTTCTGTCACCACCAAACCCTGCCTTCTCTCCTATGGCTCATGGTACGTTTCCCTAAAGGGTTCAGCCACAGGGTCATAGTATGTAAGAGTATCCCTATGTACAACAGATGCAACCACACAAACTGACAATGAACTTATAGACAGATTCTAGGATTTTAGAGTGAAGTACCTGGCAAAGCAATGCATGAGCCAATAATCTCTACAGTACCCTGTCTCTAATCTGATATCTGGTCCATCACTTCAGATCTGGATTTTGTGGGCAGGAGCCAGGATGGGGGATGCACTTTAGGCTTATCTACGTGAATCATTCTCTTTAAAACCTGAGTAAAAATATAAAAGAAAAATATAAATATTATGAACCCCCCAAAAATCCCATGTAAATTAATAGATAAGTAATAAAATAAACTTCAATTTTTTAAAGACAAAAGATTCCACAAATGTTGCTATATAGAGATAAAATAATATTTTTAAATGCTTTAAATTTTTAATTGGCATGTGATAAAATTAACTTTATATGCATAGTTTATGAATGTTAGCTATTACAAGTTTATGGAACTAGAACACAATCAAGTGACAGAAGAGTTCATCATACTTTCAATTTCCCTTGTACTTCCATTCTGTAATTAACCACCTCCAAATCTAACACCAAACACTGAATTTTTGTCTGCTTCTATATAGTTTTAACTTTTCCAGAATTTCATGTGAATGGAATAATGTAGTATTCCATACTTTGAGACTGACTTTTACTCAGTTAACAGAATTACTTCCTGATTCATCCAAATGCTTGCACAAAGTGACCGTTCAATCTCTTGCATTACTCAGAAGTATTCTGTTGTAGAAATGGAATCATAGTTTATCTCTTCATAGTGTTTGTCTTTGTTTTGTGATTGTACAATAATCATAAGAAAAACTTTACAATATAATTTCTATAGTAGAAAATTCAGTTTTTTCCTAACATGACTGACTTTTAATTTTTATTATTGATATTTTTTAAAAAGTCTTTCAGTTTTATCAATTTGTTTTGGTAAATTTGGGCAAAATGTTCAGTGTGTTATCAAACCCTATCAAATTTTCTTACACTCTAGCAGTAAGATTTGGAAGAATGTTCTGGAGACTAGCCCTGGCTCCATACATTTCAAACATTTTGATTTTTCTCCAGTCCTCTCTCGTTGGGATGCCAGTTAGTACATCGGCACATCACTGAGTAGCAGTTCTGTCCCGGAGCTTACATGTCCCGAATCCCTGTGAGTCAGCACGGTGGGCAGAAGTAATCCCACAGAGAACTACAATCCCACTGAATGAAAAGCTAATGTATTGTTTTTCCATATTCTCCTCCAGTGTCATGGGGAGGTATGCTAGGAGAAGGAAGTAAAGGAGGGGGAGTAGGTGAAGAAGAGGAATTCATAGTAAAAATACAGAATCATGGAAGGAGTTTAAATGTCTTGCTTTGTAAATTTGTAAAACAGGGTGGTTTTATTCTTCATTCTGCTACAGCTGCCCTCAGAGACTAGATCAACAAATTAAACATCAGGATTCAGGTAGATTTTGGAAATCCTTTGTAATTCCTTGCCACTCTCAAAATCCTGATCCCAGTACAGGAAACATTTAATAGTTGAATCTCTTAACTTCTCTTTGGTTTTAGAGAGTGTTTGGAGAGTGTTTCAAACCTGCTTCCCCTAGACTTTTTACTCAGGATTTAAACTGGTGACAGTCCTTATGTTGTTCTTTCACTATATGCTCTTATAGGCCATCAGTTCCATAAAAAACTTGTTTCTCTCTCTCTTTTTCTGTCCCCCAACCTGAGAGTCTTTGTATTATTTCTCAAATGTGCTCCCCAAGTCAGTTTCCTGAGGAATCCCAAAGTATTCATTGTATCTTCTGTTGATTATTGATGCCAGTTATGCAGATTTCCAGTGATTCTGGTAAACATCAAATAATGCAGAAATATCACATTTAGGGGACTTCTGTAGAGTTCAGTCACCTCCATGGCTCCAGATCTCTTTATTTTCTGGAGAGTCCATGGTAGAATCATCTGAAAACTACTGGTGCCACTATCAGGTGTAAAGTAGAGAATCATTTTGCTCTTGCCTGATGAACAAGGACTTGTTGAACTGCTTTGAAAAAGTCAGACCGGTGAACAATAATGCATACACATAGTGAGGTCCTAATTAACTGAAGGAACCTTCTGAGTATGATGTTTCTCTTTCCAGCTGACATGTGAGTGTTAAAATTACTCCCTAGAGAAAGTTATCCAGTCTTTATTTCCCAAAAAGTATTTTTGGAAGCATCTTCTACATGTTATTGATATGGATAAATGTACTTTGAGTGAAAGTGAATGTATTGCCTCATGACTATTGGGCAATTTGTGGCTTTTTGTATAAATGGTCATTGGAAAAAAAGGTCTTTACTTTGGACTTAGGCCATGATATTTGTACTTGTGTAGTTCAATGTGGAGATAAAGAATACAGTTATTATGTTTGTAGAACATAATAATTGTAAAGAATAACCCGCAATCTCCATAGTAGAATTGACATACCAAATTACCATTTTTGAACCCACTAGTTCTACTTTTAGACATTGATTCTGAGAAAATAGTCAGCAAAGTAAATGATTACTTATGTACCAGGATGTCAGAAGCATTCCTATTAAAGAAAATATTGTGAGATAACTAAAAATAGTAGAGCCTTTCATTTGAGAGAACTGCCATAACAAAATACCATAAACAGAGTAACTTAAGGAAAATCATTTCTTTTTTCAAATCTCTGGAGACTGAAAGCCTGAGTTCAGGATATTAGCCAGGTTGGTTTCTGCTGAATCCTCTCTCCTTGGCTTGTAGATGGTCATCTTCTGCCTGTGTCTTCATAGGACCGACCTCTGTGTGTCTCTGTGCCTCAATTTTTTCATATAAAGATAGCAATCATTTTAGATTAGGATATACCCTAATGACTTTCATATAACTTTTTTCATCTTTTAACAATATCTGTCACCAAAGACAGTAACATTCTGAGGTGCTGAGGGTTAGGAGTTCAACCTATGAATTTAGAGGAAAAACAGTTCATTCCATAACAGTCACTTTATAGATAATCCATTAAAATTACTATGATACATGTAATGTTATAATCTGAAGTCACTTGAAATTATGGTGCTTTGTGCATATTTATGAGTATAAGACAATGTTTATGATAAAGAGTTAATTTTTAAATGGGTTATGAATAAGGATTTTCATTTATAATGATGCACACCTGAAACCTACACAATGTTATAAATCAAGGTTACTTCAATAAAACAATTAAAATTGATTGTACAATTTTTAGACTATTTTTTATAGTACTTTAATGAAATAACACATGTATAAAAACAGATCTATATCATATATCTTAAATTGCCTAATTCTTATACCATCTGCTCATAAACATATAATCTATATCAAATTTCACTGCCAAAAGATTTTGGGGATTGTGTGGGATTATTTTGTGGATACTCAGTTCAAAGGCAATATTCAAGCGATTCTCCAAACTTACCCAAACATGCTTTGGTCAGTCTTACTAAGTACACCAGTACTATTTCAGCAGTAGAGCAACTTTCTTTTGGAAGCTACCACTCCTCCTGGCAGGTTGGTGGCACTGAAATTCTACTCTAGGCATGGCAGTTCACACAGCCCTGCTTCCCACACACTGCTTAAGCCTAGTTCTCTCTGGGTCCCTTCCCAGGACCCTGTGGCATGGGGTTGGTCAGGACTGAGTTATATTCTCTGGTGAAGTTGGGCAAGGTGTCCCATTTCTATTGACTATCAGTTGTGTTGCTTAGGTTCTAATGGGATAGATAATTGTAAGTGAAATTGCATCTTCTATCTATAATTACATTTCTGTTGGTCCATACAGTTCATAAACATGAGTCAAATGGGATTAGGTTGGGAGACAACCCAAGAGTCAGGTGCTCCAGAAGGATTTCTATCTAATGTACACCACGGCAGGTGAATCCTTTATCTTTCATGTTTTCTGAGGTTTACTGTATAAGTCAAAACTTTACTGCTACCCAAGTTATGTTTGCATATGCATTTGTTCTGAATAATTTAGCTACATTTATTATGTGTCATATATAATATATGTATATATAATGTCAAATTATTGGATGTGTATATAATTAATTTATAAGTACATATACACAGAGAGAGAGATTAAGAGAGAAAAGAAAAAAGAACAAAGGAAGAAAGAAAGAATAACAGAAAAAGGAAGGACAGAAGAAATTATTGACATCTATTTATTCGGGGTTATATAATAATGGATATTTAGCTTTCTTTTTTATGCCTTCTTATAATTATTAGCAATAATTTATCTTTTTGCCTTTTTAATATCTCTAAGATATGGTAATACACAGTCAACAAAGAAATAATGAAATAGCCTATGTCTAACAAGCCAGAACTAAAAATATCAATCACATTTAAATTTAAAATTCTAAGTTTACTTAAAAATACTAATTTGTACTTCACAAGTTAGGAAAATCTGGTTTGTTTTCAGATGACTCTAGATGTCCTGATTTTCCCTATTTGGAGTATAAAGTCGATATCCAGTACAGAGGCAGCAATGAATGCTGGGCCCTGGATTCAGTGTCGTCTTAGTAGGAAATGCGAGATCTAGCTAGTCCTTATTAGCCTAAAGAGGAAACAAATTGCATGGACATAGTATATGTTTTCATATACATAATGGGCTTCCTCATGGAAGAAGGATTAGATAGATTTATTGGATTATCTAGGCATATCTAGAAGGCAAAACTGAGATCAATATTTTCTTCTTTTTATAACAAGCAAATTGGCTGTCTATTATATGCCAAGCCTGATGATAAGAAGAATAAAACAAATAAATGCTTTAGAAGTGGACATCTGCTCAATAAATTTTTAAAAGGGCTTTATAACTTTTTTTATTTTTTAATATAACAGGTTGTTTTTAATGTGGTGAGTCTCCCATCCTTAAATGTTCTGAGTGAGACTATGACCATCTCCCAAAGATGCAATAATAGGTTTTTCTGAGCCCAGATAGCCTGGAGGTATGGTTTCTAAACTTTGGTATTGGTCCTATTAAAATGTAGATTCCTGTGCATATACTGGAGATGCTGATTCAACATATAACTTGCATTTCTTTCTTTTTATATTTTGCCCTTGGCTCCAGGGCAATAGGCTTTACCTGAACTGTACCTTAGTCACCTTGGCCTCCTGAGCCACAGGGGTGCACCTAATTTGCATTTCTGATAAGCTTCCAGGAGATACTGATACTGTTTGTCCAGGGACCACACAGCATCAGTGGCTTTGCCCACATTAGGACTTTCCAGGTACTTCTTATTTCCAAGATCAGTCGTTCTAAGACTAAAGACAGAAGAAAAAATGTCTGCCTTTTCAAATCCACTTACCTCAGGGACTGAAAAGGGAAAGATGGCTGAGGGAAGGAAAGAAGCACAACCTGTTCAAAAGCAGAAACTGCCCAAAGTGATAGACCTGTTTCTAGAGTTGTGAGATGTTTAGGTCAAGTTTCAAGCCATCTCCCTGGATGATTCTCGTAAAATGGTTTCAAATATAATTTTTTTCAAAGATCCCCAATTACACTCTACACAGCTCTTAGACTGCACTGACAAAGCCTTAAAAAATGATGCATTTGCTCCACGCAGGCAGCAGTCTCTGGAGCCGGAGCCTGTGTTAGTGATGTGTCGCAGCTGGTCTCGGGGCTGCGCTGAAAGCTTCAAGCTTTGGCACGACCAGGCATTCACTCAGCATTAAGCACAAGTTTGACACAGGAGACCACAAACTTGGATGGATTAAATACACATTTTGAATATCTCACAAAATACTAGCAGTAAGGGGAAATGGAGATTTTTAAAAAGAGAAAGCAAAAATGGGAAATAAAAACCATGCACATATAAATGAGCAGAGACATTGGTCTGGCAAAATCTAGCTGTCCCACCTCCACAGCAGCCCTCCCCTTTCTGTGCAGCATTTATATCCATCTTTTCAATGGGAATGAGTCTGAGATTTTAGCCTACGTGTGCACCACTGAAACACAATACAAATTATTTGTAATAAGGCGAACTCTGATCTAGCATCTTATATTATTTAGAGATCTGAGTCAACTGCAGGCAGTTGCTGGTCCCAAAGCAGCAAAAATAATACAAAGCATTTTTTTTAAAAAAGTAAGCATTCAGTATATTCACTTTGGTTACTGGAATATAGCATGTAATAAATGCCATCACCTAGATATATTATGAATATAACTTTTCAGAACAATTTTACCGATATTGACTCATTTGATTCTTACCATAATCCATGTGTTAGATCAGGATTATCGCACCATTGTCCAGGAAAAAAAAAAAAAAGATCATCTAAGGGATTCAGTTCCTTGCCCAAGGTTATATAGAATATTATAGAAAACGTTAGTTTTACTAAAACCAAGTTCTCAGACGTCTCCCTCCCTGTATATAACCAGAGTTTCTAAAACTTCGTACTGGCAGCACAAATACATTCTGCCCATATGTGTAGTTTTCTATTCATATTCATCTGAGTCCTTTAAAGATTCTAGGGAATCTCTTCCTGGAAATATAACACAACAGTAATAAGGGGCAGTGAAATATTATTCTAAGTATGCCAATGTTTTAAAGGTAAGGATTTAAGAGATACTCTTTATCTCGTCTTCTTCCCTCCCTTTCTTTTCTTCCTCCCTTTACCTCTCCCTCCTTCCCTCTTTAACTCACTTTTTCTTTTAGTGATTGGTGCTGGGAGGCAGCGGCTCTAAAAAAGATTAAGAAACCCAAGAGGATGAAGAAAATTGTAGGCCATAACCCACTTTCGATGGAATGTGTTAAGTAAATAACTTCACCAAATAGAAGAATGCACATGCACATTTTGCCAACCTAGAGATATATATGTGGCAAATTGATTCTAACACGAATGTTTGAAGACAATATTACATCTAATCATCTGACTACTCTACTTCTGGCCCAACACAACCATTCGGTTAGTTTTTACCACAAAATTATTTCCAAAGTTGTCTGTATATCCTGTTCATGCAGTCTTTACATACAGTTTTTGTTTTCAAAATTCTTTAACTTCCAACAATTATTTATTAAGCATCTACCATAATTTCCTGGTTAAAATGGTAGGAAGATATAGTCCTGGTTTGTAAGATGCTTAATTGGAAAGGGAATGCATATATTTTAACAAACATGTGCATTAAATGTGCATTACAGATATACCAGTAGAAAATTTATATGAGAATCAGTGCTGCCCAAAGAAGTGATCAATTGTATGGAAAGAAGCATGCTAGAAACTAGCATAGTAGATGAAATATTTAAACAAAGACCTTTAACTGAGAAGGTATACAACTGGACATTGTATGCATTCGTATGGGTTTAAGTTGGTAGAAATCCAAGGGGTAAAACAATGCTTACCAATTTCATCTTACTAATAAAAATAATCCACAGAATTTTGACACAAACTAGATGATTAGTATTCTAGAGAGCTTCTCTTTATACATATTTCTAATGCATTCAGACCATCTCCTTCTCATCTACCCTTCACTAAGGATTGGTGGACACATCTAACTTCACAGTATTGCAATATTGCTCAAAAGAAAATGATTTGTATAGGCCTGGCTTATGCTGGTGGATTATATTTAGAAATAATTTATTCATAATTCTGCCTCTTTGCCCTATCTGTCTAACTAAAAAAGTTACTTGCAGATATGTTAAAAAGTTCAATCTGTGGCAAATCAAATGATTCCCACTAGATTAGCCTACTATGATTAGTATGGTTCTTAAAGAGAATATTCACTGACGTATCATAGAAAGAGCTACAACCCATACCAGGAAAATAAGGTGAGAGGCATTATGCAAACTGAAGTGACTGGGCAGGGTAACAACTGGCATTAGGAGGACTGACAGCGAGGGGAACACAGCAGCAGCAGGGGTAGAAGACACCAGGACGTGATGACGCTAAGAGCAGAGAGGCCAGCCCCAGCCATTTTGTAGATTTCTCATAAATACTGATAAGAACAAGGCCAGGTTCCAGCCCCAGAAAATTGAACTGTATGAACACTTAATTAGGAAGAAGACTTAGGAAGCATGGAATTTAGTTAGATTGAATATGTGCCTTGTTCTGTTCATAAAGCACCTAGTGATTTTAGGAGGCAGATACGATGCCCCATTTTATAGAAGAGGGAACTGAGTCTGAGGAAAGCTAGAGAGAAAATGCTTATGCATACTTCAGGAAAGTTAAGGATGCTGGGTTTCTAAATTCTAACCCAGAGCTTCAAAATACTATTAAAAAACTGACCATTTTGAAGCTGGTGAGTCTGTTCTCTGCTGTGTGTGTGTGTGTGTGTGCGTGTGTGTGTGTGTGTGTGTATGTGCGTGTGTGTGTGTGTGAGCATGCACGCCTGTTTGAGAGGAGAATAAAAAGTGGGAAGGGGTATTGAGGACGATCGGGTTATTACATGACCCGTTAAGATTTTAAAACACGGCATTTATGACAATCATATTGTGATCCATCTACTAAAACATAAAAACATGGAGGCCTAATCTCTCTAGGTTTAGGATGCAATTCCGTCCCTAGAATATCAAGTAACAGTATCGAATGCAAAGGCTGCCTTTGACTGAGGACACTCTGGGAAACAATTTTCCACTGCACGTTAGCGTATCTGCAATCAAAGCCTGTGTGTATCTGTGATTTTTTTTTAATCCTTTCACTTCTTTCTTCCTCTTTTTCTTCATTGTGTCTCTACTTTGCCCGCCTCCCCACCACAACCCCCCCAAATACTTTTCTTTTGCCCATGGAGATGGAACCAAAAGGAAATTGATGCAGTGGCGGGTTTAATATGACATTTGAAAAGTGACTTTTTGATTTTCAATTAACCTTGCACAAAGAGGAAATATTGAAATTCGCCCCTTTGTTCTTGGCTGGATTTGCAGACAGGCTGGTTGGTACCAAGAGCTGAAGGGGTTTGGGGTGGGGGCAGCGGGGAAGGAAGGGCTAGGGGAGTAAGAGAAGCTGGCACCTACTAAAGCACTCTGCTTGTGTTTGCACAAAATGAGAGGAGACTCGCCTGTAGTAATTACTCTCAGAAGGGGAAAACAGGTAGGAGAGAAAATGCTCTTGTCATTTGTTTGACTTAATTGTATGCTTTTATGAGCCGTCTGGCTGGAAGGATTAAAGTTACTTTTAATAACACTTCCTTTCAGAAAGAATTTGATTTGAAGTTTCCCAGCAGGGCCTCCCAGTCAATAGCAGGGCCCTTCCCAAATCCCAGTCCCCCTCCTCCTTTCCCCTCTAGTCACCCCTCTCCCCTTCCCTTCTTTGAAAGTCCCATTGTTCTGTTTGTAGAGGAAAGCAATGCTTACACCGCAATATAGTATGTAAAGTTAACTCTGTGTGTCTCTTAGTGGATGGTCTATGCAATCTTGACAAAAGGCGATATCCGTCCCCCTTCCCTTTGTAAGAGGAAAGCGTCCAAATCATATGTGGAAAATAAAGTAGTCGGATGCTATGGACCTCATTAGGCTGCTTGGAGACCAGCGGGATGACAAGGACCAAGTGCCCCAAAGACGCACAGTGCAGTGCATGTTATTACGACACAGTATGGTTTCGCCGAGGGACCCTTCAATGCGTTTTCTTCCCCCTGTCTGTGCCTGTCCTTGCGGTGTGTCTGCTCCCGGCTCCCTAGCTCCCTAGTTCCCTGGCTGTTTTCTCTCGCTCCCTTTTTCCTTCTCAAAGGTTTTGTTGTTGTTGCTGTTTGGGGGGTTTTGTTTTTGTTTTTTATTTTCTTCCTCTGCGTTTCTTGCTACTCGCTGGCTTCCACCCCGCAGTCTCAGCCCGGTGGCGTCGGCAGGGTCCCCCGGGCAGACGAGGGCGCGCAGAGGGCTGTGCCCGGTGTCCCTGGGGCGTCCGGGGCAGCGCCGCCGGGTCCGTGGGGCGGTCGGTCGCCGCGGCTCGCGGGGAGACGCGCCATCGCACCCCTAGGTGGCAGCAGGGTGCTGAAGCTGGCGCGGCCCTCCGCAGCCTTTCTGGTCTGTTTTCCTGAACAGATTGCCAGGCGATACGGCGGCTAAACAGCCCAGCGCCTCCCCGGAGTGCAGGTCAAGCAGAAGAGCAAGCAGGACAGACGCAGCTGGCGGGGCCTCTGGGGTCAGATGCTGCCGCTCCGGACAGCGCATCTTCTCTTCTCACGCAGATGTGCTGCTGTGTTTTAAAAACCAAACAAAAGCAAAACAAAACAAAACAAAACAAAAAAAAAAAAAAAGGAAAAGGAAAAAAGTAAGTTCAGCTTGGAAGACGGAGACAAAAGTCCCTTGCTTCACACAGGACAGATAAGGCGCCAGGAGAGGGCACGTGTCTGTCCTCGCATTGATGGAGCGGCTTGTGCAGGAGGCCAGACGGCAGCAGTCGGATGCCACAGCCTCCAGTCGCCGCTTCACTCATTGCCAAGCTGTACACTTTGGGGGCAAGTTTCTTTCTGTCGCCGAACCTCAGTTCCCTCATCTATAAAATTGGGGTTATTATCGCTTTCAGCTCTGTGTACATACAAAAGATTGTCGGTATTATTAAGAGGAACAAAAGGGAAATACTTTGGCAGGAACAGTCTAGCGGCAGCATTTGGCCGAGGCAGGAATTTTCCTTCGGAGGATACATCCAAATGGTGCTATCGTATTTATTGTGATCAGCTAGACATTATTTATTTGAAAACAAAAGGCAAAGGTTGCTTCACAACTGAAAAGCAGAGGAACTTTATCTCTAAGCCACTTCGATTATCTACACCCAGGCCCCCTGGTCATCACCTGGAAATCCTATACATCACAAATCTTTATCATCGGAATCTACATGAAAAAAACCCAATAGCTGCATTCTGGAAGGGTCCCAGAATTAAATAGGAAAAACACAGATTTCTCTGGTGTGTGATATTTTGGAAGACATTACCGTTAACACCGCATAGGGCACACTGTGAGTCAGGAAATTTTCTCACCAAGGCCACTCAGAGAGAGAGAGAGAGAGAAATCAAAGTTTGTTTTTTTTAATCCTTCCTAATACAGTTCATTCTCCTGCTTGCCAAGAGTTCTGTCCCTTTCTAGCACCATAGCAACCCTTGTAACAAAAGAGGCAGGGACACAGAGGTTTCTGATGCTTATCTCTTTATCTTGTCTGGGGTCTTGCTTCCTTTTTCACTTCTGGTCCACAGTTTCAGCACAGATACCAGGACAAGAAGCATCCTCTCCTGCTCTTGCTCCCGGTAATTAGGCATTATGTGTACAATTGTAACTAAAACTAACCTCGATGATTTATACCAAATAGAGTACAACCAGAGTCCACAATTTGTTTATTAGGAGTTTTATGGGACTCAAAGCACAGCTGTTCCAGAGTACATTAGGGTATCAAGAAGCTGAGAAACAGGAAGATATTAAAGAAAAGTCGAATCATTGACAGTCATCCTTCCTTTACAAGATATGCCAAATCACAGAGCAGAGGGCGAGTTGAAAGCTTCTGTCGTTAGTTTTCTCCTGTTCTGTTAGAATGTTAGACATACTAAGTGTTTTATTAAACCTCTGTAGTTTCAGCCATAGCAATATTATCCTATCAGTAATCTCAGCGATCTCATGCTATATATAACTTTCTATATAGCCTCATGTAGCTTTCTAGCAGTCCCTTATAGCTTTCTAGTAGTCACTCCCATTGAACTAGTTTTCCAATTTAATGAAGTTCACCATTTTAATGACCCCCCCCTCACTATTCTGGAAATTGACTCCCTCTATCCCTCACACAAATTTTCCTATTAACCTTGTCAATCTGAATCCAGGATTGATATATGAATCATATTTAACAAGACCTTTACATTCTGTTCTGAAAAACATGTAACAGTAATCCAGAAATCTCCTGGAGAGATGTGGGGAACTGGTCAAAACTGAAATCTGCATTTGTTCCTCCAAAAGTCAGACAACCAGACATTGTTGATGAAAATCATTCAGCAGTTTGATTGTTATCACTAAAATCATAACATCTATTGTTAAATGGATACTTTATGTTGCCTGATATTTTATTTAATCCTAATTACACATTAATCATTGGTGGCTTTTATTTATCTCTAGTCAAAATTTGTCCTCAGGTTTCCTATCACCAAATACCTTCTCTTAGAGTAGAGAAGCCCCTCACCTGTCTCACAGAAAAATTAAACCCATTAGGCAGAAAGGAGCTGAAATTTCTGTTCCCAGTATACATGTTTATCTACCTGCATCCTCTGTCTACCTTTGGTCTCAAGGGAGAAAGAGACCCTTTATCTGTTGTAAGGAATTTCATTCAGGAATTCACTTAACCCTATCTTTACTCATTTCCTCTGGGATCTAGATTCATCAGTTTCTGCTTCTGCTTCTTTAACTATCCACTCTAACTCCTAACTTTTTCTTTTCTTTCTCTGACCCCACTTTCATACATGTATCAGTCAACCCCAAGGTACTCTCTAGATGCCTGGTACTCTGCTGTCATTCTTTCCTTTAATTCTAGCAAGTTCTGTACTACAGAATGACTTTCTTGCACTTTTCTGGTATTTTTTTACAATTCTTCATCATCCTTTCAGATTCAGGCTCATGGAACATATCCTACAAAGTAAACTTTCCTTAGTATCCAAAACAAGCTTAATGTTGCCCTAGCAGAGAATAAAAACCTTTATCATAGTAGTTACACACAGATACATTTTTTATTGTGTGTGAAATTTCTGTTTTACACACTAGAATATGATCTTCTCAAGGGCAAAAAAAATGTCATATTCATCCTTTTTTTTTTGAATGCCAAATACAGACCCAAGCATATAATGATAAATTTGTTTCAAACATGTTTAGTCATATTGCCTTCTCTATTTGTTGCCTTCTAAGAAAAAAATGTTTGCACACATCACTGCTGCAGATGAGAACTGTCTGAATTCCATTCTGTCTTTTCAGATGTGTCTCTTCTTTTCAACTGTTGGCAATGAGATTAGTACTCTTCCCAAGGCTAGTCACTCTAACCATCCAGTGGTCTAAGAGCTCATCTGGTAGAGAAAGATCTTCCAAAATAATCATAATACAGTCAATGAGACATTTCAAGTTTGAAATGAATGAAAAAGAGAGAAGGAGGAAGTTGTCAGTAGAAGCAGAACTGTTAAGTTCAGAAGTCAGCTAAAGAATAGGAGATAGAGAGAGCTATGATGATTCCTTAATGAACTGTGTTTTGTAAGTAGAAATAACAGCAACAAACACTTGATCAGATTTAAAATCATAACGTGTCTCAACTTCTCATAGGCAATGATAGAGTCTGGACAACTTCTCATACATAGTCACAGAGTATAGCTAGAACTCAATGTCTTTATACTAAGCCCAATGATCTCATAGGCCAACCTATTTGCTTTGCTTCTCCTTTTAAATAGTCTATTGCCATTGCAAAGGTTAAGCATCAGGTGATTCACTAGTTCATAAATTCCAAATGACTATAAGTTACAGAGTCATTCATTGAGGATATAAATGAATGATCCCAACTGATTGATGTTTACTATAAAATAGGCAGTCACTTTGTCATCATCACCATCATCATCATCATCATCATGTACTCTGACCAGGCACTCCTCAAAGGGTATTATATGCATTAGGCATCGAGCCTTCCCAATAATCCCACAAGGTAGTAAAAGCATAAAGATTAAGTACATTTGTTTCGCACAGTCAAGGAGAAGACTCAAAGTGGATACACATATGAATTATCTAATTTAATTCTCACAGCAGTTTTAAAAAGTAGTAATTCTTCATATCTGAGGAATCCAGGGGCTCAATTGAATAATACTTTTTTCTAGTAGCCAGGAATATACTATCTTGTCTGATATTAAAATTCATGTCTGCTCTTCTACTCTGTTTAGCCTCTGTCTTACAAGTTAAATATTGTGGAATGAGTGGGATGTTTCTGAGTGTGAGACACTGAATTATCTTCAGAGAGCATCATTTTTGTCCCCATGTAAGTGATGCTTTAAATCTTCTTTAGGAAAATAATAATAATAATAATAATAATAATAATAATAATATGTTAAGTATCATTTCACAGAGGGGAATTTTTTTTGGAATCTGCCTATGATTTTTTTTTTCCTATAGTTTCTCATCTTTTCTCCTCAACTTCCAAAAGTTTTTGCTCAGAGATTTTTTTCCTTAAGCAATAAAGTTATTTATAAGGCAGAAGTTACTGATTGTTTTAAGTGAGCAGTAATGACAAAAGTCTTCTATTTAGTTGAGAAACTTCACAAAGCTGCCTTTGCTAAGAGGATGGAAAGAAATGGGTTCACTTGCATAATAAGCCAGTGGTTTCTGGAAATGAAAACAGCAGACTGATCCTTTTCTCCACCCATTAACACAGAAAGTCAAATTGTTCCTTACAATAAAATTGCTAGAAGGAAAAAGAGTCTAGGTCGGTGCAAGAATCAGTAGAAGGATCTAAGATGCTTGGGAATGTCTAGTATTCCTGTAGGTACCTCATGACTGAACATATAATATATTGTAAAGGGTTTTAATATTTTGAAAAAAGGACAAGGGAAGGGAGGGAAGACGGAAGGAGAGAGGAAGGAAGGATAGAAGGAAGGAAGGAAAGAAGGAAGGAGGGAGGAAGGGAAGGAAGGAGGGAGAGAGGGAGGAAGGAACAAGGAAAGAGGGAAGGAGGGAGGGAGGGAGGGAGGAAGGAAGGAAGGAAACAAGGAAGGGAGGAAGGAAGGAATCAAGGAAGGAAGCAAGGAACCAAGGAAGGGAGGAAGGAAGGAATCAAGGAAGGAAGCAAGGAACCAAGGAAGGGAGGAAGGAAGGAAGCAAGGAACCAAGGAAGGAACCAAGGAAGGGAGGAAGGAAGGAATCAAGGAAGGAAGGAACGAAGGAAGGAAGGAAGGAATGCAAGACACTTCTGCAGACTGAGCAAGACCTGGGTTACAAGAGTATCTTATGGACATTAAGGACTTCACTGAATTAGGAGACCCAATTGACAGTGATGCATTGAGACCAAAAAAGAAAAGAACTAATCATTTTACCTTAGCAATTAGCAATTTGGAAGAGAGCAATAAAACTTGGTAGGATAAATTCTCATGTTCTTAAGTTCTAGAGGAAAAGTGCTTGCCAAAGAAATACATGTCCTTAAGGGTGGGGAGGGTAGTTTGATTAAGTGAAAATAATATAAAATTGATATGTATATGTGTCTTGAATTTGTGGAAGAGGTCATATTGGTCATTTATTAAATTCACAGTGATTTCTTCTGTATCCAAATGGATGAGTCTCTAGTTTCACCAAAAGAATCTCAAGCAATACCACAGAAAAGACCAATCCACCTTTTGATTTCAAGTCCTTACTGTCCTTATTAATCACAGTCTTCAAACCATACATGTCATCAACAGCTCTAGGTGTTCCTCAGTGATTATTCTCATTATCATTTAGAAAAATGCTTGTGTTTCTAGTTGGAAAAGTTAGATCTTATAAAGACTTAGAAAAGCATCTTTAGTTTCAGCAGCCACAGCTTCTGAGTTAGGGAATGGTGTTAATCAAATCTGACCCAGAAACCTCTGTTGGACCCAGAGGCAAGCTTCATGTCACACAATATACTGGTCTTAAAACACTACTCATCAATGAAACTTACCCTAACTTCAGTATTTCATCACTCTTGGAACATTTTCCTCTTCTAACTCCTTTAATACTTGTCATCTGCAATATTCATCTTACTACATTTCATATAAAAGCATGAACAGGAAGTCTCACATTCACAAGACAATATAAAGCTCTTTGAGAAATGTCCCTATTGGAGTGTTTGCCAGGTTGTGTACAATTGATCACCGGTATACCAAAGGGAATTAGGAGCCTCTGATGGAGTAACGAGATAAGGCTTTATAGATTCTCTTACAGATTTTAATAAGCTGTCTACTACAAAATTCGTTATTACCTCCATTTGAGTTATAAATTCAACTTCAAATATGTATGCTCTTTTTCACCCTCTTATTTTATTACTAGCATCTTGCATTAGCATGGAACACATATTGCAATTGATAAACCAACATTGAAACATTATTATTAACTAAAGTCAATAGTTAATAATAGGGTTCATTCTTTGTATTATATGTTCTTTTAACTTTGACAAATGTGTAATGACATATATACAGTATTATTGCATGTAGAAAGTTTCACTGTCCCCCAAATTCCCTTTCTTCCAACTATTCATTCTTGCTTTCTTCTCCCTGAACCTCTGGCAACCAATAATATCTCTACTATCTCCATGATTTTGCCTTTACCCAAATGGCATACAGTGGGAATCATATAATTTGGAGGATTTTCAGATAGATTTCTATCACTCAGCAATAGGGATGTAAGTTTCCTCCATGTGTCTTTGCAGCTTGCTAGAGCATGTATTTTTATTGTTGAATTATATCCCATTTATGGATGAACTAGATTACCCATCATATGCTCATGGTTCCTTTGTTGTTAATTAACTGACCATATATTTGTGAGTCTATTTCTGACAATTCAGTTCCATTCCACTTATTTGTGTCTGTTTTTATTTGCGTATGATACAGCTTTGATCACTATCACTTAGTGTAGCTCAAGACCTGGGTATGTAATACTTCCACTTTTGCTCTATTTTTCTCATGGTTGCTTTGGCTGCTTAAGGTCTTTTGCTAAAAAATCAAATTTGTTTTATTTTCTTAAAAAATGCCATTGGAATTTTGATGGGGAATGCATTAAACCTGTATACAGCTTTAGGTAAGAAGGCCATTTTAACACTGTTAATTCTTCCTTACCAAGAACACAGAATATCTTTCCATCTTTTTGTTTTTAATTCCAGTTCCTCTAAGAAAGCCTTAGAGCTTACGTTGTATAGATCTTTCACCTTCTTTGTTATGTATATATCATAAGGTACTTATTTTTGTGCTATTGTAAATGGGATGGTTTTCTTGATTTCATCGTCTTCTGTTTGCATATACAATCCAACAGACTTAATGTATATTAATTTTGTAGCCTGCCACTTTACTGTATTCATTGATTAATTCTAGTAGTATTTCATGGAATTCTTAAGGTTTTCTATATATAGTATCATGCCATCTGCAAATAGAGATATTTTACTTTCTCTTCTACAATTTGGATTCTCGAATCTCTTCTTCTTGCCTAATTGCTCTCTCTAGGACCTCCACTAAAATGTTAAATAGCAGTGGTGAGTGTGGAGAGACTTCTCTTGCTCCTGATCTTAGAGGATCTTTAAGTGTTTCACTATTGAGTATGAGGCTGACAGTGTATTTATCATATATGACCTTCGTTGTGTTGAGTTATGTTCCTTCTGTGCCAATTTTATGTAGGGTTTTTGTTGTTTTTTTTTTTTTTTTAATTGTAAATGCATACAATTACCAGTGTCACTTTCCTCCTCCCAGTAAACATCATCCTCAGTTCCATCCATCCCCTTGCTGATCCTGTGTTTTTAAAACACTTTCATAGCCACTTCCTCTTAACACCTTTCCATGATCTTAGAATCCGGTCACAAACCTGGAGGATGGATGTTTTCTTCATTCTACCTGTAGGTGTTAAATTGTTACCAGCTGACTGCATCCACAGCGTCAACTCTTTCTTCATTAAGGCCTTAAAAGGATTGTTCACTGACTCATCAAAAGGTTGCAGTTGACAGGTTAGACCATCAGGTATCACAAGTTGGGTTTTCAAGTCTGCTGCAATTTCTTTTATGCTCTGTGTAACACAGGCTTGGAAGTGATCAAAAATAAGCAAAGCTATTTTTTTAAAGTAATTCTCCAGGTCTTTGTGACCAGACTCTGTTAAATCAGATTTTCATGCCTTCTTCATTCATTCATTCTTTATCCAGGGTATTCGTTTGCATATGGATATCATTATTGTTATTGATTTCTAGTGCTGCACTTTTGACTCATAAGCATAAATAAAAGAATTAAAAACATTTATATAGCTATGGATAATGTGTATAGCCATGTATAATGTGCATGCTTACTTTTCCCTCACAAATTTGGGTCATAAAGTACGTGTTATACATGACAAAATATGATATTCTGTCTTCTGCTACATTCATAGTAATGATAAAGCTAGTTTACTTTTGCCTCTAGTCACTCAGTTGTTTTCCTTCTGCTTCCTTCGCATTTATGGCCTGGGATAAAGTCTAGCCTTTAAGGTAAAGTATGAACAGAATGAATATCTGTTAGGTTGTAATTTGCTGGCCAAATACTCAGATGTTGTAATTTGCTGGCCAAATACTCAGATGTTAATATGGTATCCCCTTAAAATTTGTGGGGGGAATATTTCACAGACACGGTCACATGGCATCAGAATGCAGTACTGTCCAGAAAGGAGGATTTTTTGACTTAGGGGACTGCTTACTATTGTGAGTGCGCTGGTGAAACCACACCATGCTGTGAGTGTGAGGGGATTTTTCACTAAAAAGATTACATGCTTCTACTGTCAATCATTCTGAGGGTGATGGTCACTTCTGCTTTTGGTATCAGTGTAATATTGACCTCATAGAAAATGTTTGGAACTGTTCCCTGTACTTCAATTTTTTTGAAAAGTTTGAGGAAAGGAGGTTTTAATTCCTCTCTGAATTTTGTAAAGTTGTCTGATTCTAGGCTTTTATTTGGGGGGTGGAGACTTCTGATGCTTCTTCAATTTCCTTGCTCGTGATAGTCCTATTTTCCATTTCTTCATTATTCAGTCATGGTAAGATGTTTGTTTCTAAAAATATTGATGTTCGCTATGTTATCTAATTTATTGGCATATACCTGTTCATAGAGCTCTTAAGGTTATTTTTGTATTTTTGAGGCATATATTATAACTTCTCCTATTTCATTTCTGTTCTAATTATGAGAGTTTTTTCTTTTGTTTTAGTGAGCCTAGGCAAGTTTGTAATTTTTGTTCATTTTTTTTCAAAGAGCGAACTTAGTTTCATTGATATTCTGAATTATCTCTGATTTCCATTTTTTTTTTATTTCGTTCAGCCTTTTGTTATTTTCTTTCTTCCACTTTTTTGGGGCTTCATTTTTTTCCTATTTGCTTTAGATGCTTGGTTAGATTATTTATTTGCTACTCCTATTGCTTATTGAGATAGGCCTGTATTGCAATAAACTTACCTCTTATTACTGCTTTTGCTGTATGCCATAAATTCTGGTAACATGTGTCATTATTCTTGTTAGTCTCCAGATAATTGTTAAATTTTATTTTGATTTTCTCTTTTAGCCTCCATATATTTTGAAATCTTTGAACTTTCTTTTTGAGGTTGGTCTCCAGCTTTATGCCATGGTAACCAAAGAAGATGCTTGGTATGACTTCAATCTTTATAAATTTGTTGAGACATGTTCTTTTCCCCAACATATGGTCTCTCATTGAGAATATTCCATGAGCAGTTGAGGAAAATGTGATTTCTACAGTCATTGGGTGCAGTAGTTGGTGTGTCTAGTAAACCCTTCTGCTTTAATTTGTCATGTGCACCTGTTGCTTCTCTGTGAATTTTCTCCTTGTTGCTCCATCCATTGTGTAAGTGAAGTATTGAAGTATCCTCTTATTATTGTATAGCTGCTGATGCATCTCCTTTGTTCTGTTAAAAATTGCTTTATGCATTTTCATGGTCCATCATTTGGTGCAAGCATATTAATAGGCCTTATGTCATTTTACTGAATTGACTCCTTAATCACTATATAATATTCATTCCTGTATTTTTTTTTAGTTATATTTGAATGTAGGATTTCTCTAACCATTGACTTTGAGCTTATGTTTATCATTTGAATATAGGTGAGTCTCTTAAATGCAGCTGAAAGGTGGGTTAAGTTTTTAAACTCATCTAACCACTCTATGCCTTTGGTTTGTGACTTTAGTATATTAATACTTAGAGTGATCATTGATATGTAACTGTTTATGGCCATTTTTTACAATGTTTTCTGGGTGTTCTTGCAGACAGTACCTTTATTCTTCCCTTTCTCTTCTTAGGTGATTTGAAAATAACTATGTTACATTTGGGTTTTGTTTTTTTTTCTTCATTTTTCCCTGGATTTATATTTTGATGTTACCCTGGGGTTTACATAAAATCTTACATGCTTAAAACCAGCTTTTATTTGAAAACACATTAGGCTTGAGCTCATTCTAAAAGTTTATATTATTACTTTCCTCCTCTATACATTTTCTATTTTGATATATTACTGTCTTTAAGTGGGGTTTCTTTTCATTTTAGACTTCTTTTAATATTTCTCATATAGCTGGTTTCATAGTGATGAATTACTTTTACTTTTGCTTGTTTATAAAGCTCTTTATCATTTCTTCGATTCTAAGTGATGGTCTATCAGGGTAGGTTATCCTTGGTTGGAAGTTCACTTATGTCATCACTTTGAATAATATAGTATAGCATTCTCTCTAATCTGTAAAGTTTCAGCAGAGGTATCTGCCAAAATCTTATGGGTACTCCTTTGCATGAAACTAATTTTTCTCTAGTAGTAGATGTTTCTAAGATGCTCTCTTTCATCTTCTATTTTTGACATTTTAATAGGCTTGTCATATGTAGTTTTAAATGTATAGTTTTGTTTTCATATTGCCCAGCCATCTTGTCATTTTAACATAAATGTCAATTTTGTCGCATTTTTAATAAGCCAGGGCTGTTTTATTGCGGGGCAAAAGAAGCAGTCGCTTTGTCCCCGTTCTATTCTTTTGAGGGGGCCCCAAAGCAGCTGCTCCTTTTGCTCTGTGTTAAAGAAAAATGCTCGTCAGTGCTGACTTCAATAGACTGTGGTTGCTACTGTTGTTACCGCCCCCTGTGAGGAAGCAGGAGCTTGAAGGAAGACGATCCTCCACTATCTTGCATGTACATTTTTCCCCCAAAGGGAACAGAACACCACATGGTAAAGCCAAGTTAAGAATTATGGGGGTTATTTCTGGCACTAAGGGCGGGTGAGCTCTGCCACTATAGGTGTTACTGGGTATTTCTGGCACTGGGAAGGTTAAAGCAACACTTGCTTTAGGCAGGGCAATTAACATGGGTCTTAAGGGGCACAAAATTTGGTTTTCTCCTAAGGTCCCAAAATTCCTTGCACCACCCTGGCCAATTATATGAATTCCTACCAGACCACATGTAGTTACTATGCAATCCCTAAATGGTATCACAGACTACTTACCTGTTGCTGTTCTGACTGCCCTGGTCCTACTTGGATTGCTCCACCTCCTCCCTTCCTCTCAGTCACCATCCTATTTTTGCCATCTCAGTGTCCCATTTTTGTCTCAAGGAGATATGGTCAACCTACATTTTCATGATGATGTGTCTGTTTAGGCTTTTTTTTTTCTTTGTTTGTTTAGAACTCTGAATTTCTTGGTTCTGAGAGGTCTATTTCCATCCTCAAGTTAAGGAAATTTTCAGCATTTGTTTCTTCAAATAGAGTTTCTGCCCCTGTTACTATTCTACTTCTGGGAATTCTGATGCAAATATTGTTCTTGATATTATTCTAGAGGTCTTGTATGCTACCTTCATTTCTTTTACTTATTTTATCTCTTTGATTGCTTGAGTACATTCCGCTGCCTTATATTCCAGCACACTGATGTTGCTACCAGCCCTTCTATTGTTTTCTTTAGTCTAGAAATTGCATCCTTTAATTCCATGAATTCTGTTTGATACTGCCTCATATTTTCTCTGTTAGTTTTAGTTCCCTTTTTTCGTTCCCCCATTGTTTCCTGGTTTTAGTGTATATTCTTAAAACTGTAACCTGTCTTCATCAGGTTTATGTAAGTCTGTTTCATTCAGATTTTCCTTTGGGGTGTTATTTTAGTCCATTATTTTTATTATATTTCTCTGTCTCTTTGATCATTATAGCATTTTGTGTTTATTTCAATGGGTTACTCTTCGTGATGTATGCTCTTGTATTAGGGTGCTCAGTTTCACAGAATAGATGTGGTATTGTTCTGGAAATCTGGGTTTCCTTTAGCTGTTTGATCTCAACTCATCATATTTGTTGAAAGTGTGAGTCTTGTGTTGAGGCCTGAGAGTCCAGCATACAAAATTGTATGCAGCATAGGGAATGAAGTGATATTCCCCCAGATTCACAGGCATAGATAAAAACACCCAAGGAGAGAGATTGACTTCTGGATGGTGACTCAGTAGGATACACTTTTGGGTTGCTCCTCACAGACACTGTAAAAACAAAAAAATTACCTATTTTCCTGGGACAAACACCAAGAAATAACTGGCACCTCAGATGGAGACAGGACAGCTGAAAACTAATGGTGGGTGAGGACACCTGGTGCGGTTCTGAGCTAAACCAGAAATTTGGATTTGGGATAGAGCTCAAGAGTCTCTGGATGTGTAGTGGGGCTGAGACTAGGGATTTTTGGACCAACTGTTGAGGTAGGGAGAGGCGGGCCCAGTGGGACTGAGATTCAGAGCCATGGAGGGCTGACTAAGGAGGGGATGAAAGGAGAACCAGTGCACCAGGAGCTGAGCAGGAGCCCATGTGGTAAAATTGCACTGGGCACAGCGATAACAGGAAATCAGCTAACTCAGGCCCTTCCCACAATCATTTCATGCCAGAGCCAGGGGTCCACTGTGTGGAAATCCTGCCCACTTCATATCTGCCCACCAGAAATCCCATCCATCATATGCTCCTCTCCCTGAATTGCAGTGAGAGGGCAGTCCCAAACCTCAACACTACTCGCTAGTGCCACCTTATAGTATACGCAAAACTATAAACTGATTGCCAATCCTGGGCAAGTCAAACCTATGCAGGGAAACCGAACCCTCAGAAATAGAATGTTGAACAGAGCAAAGGCACAGAGAAATATATGTGAAATGATGACTTTAATCAAAAACCCAGAGGAAAATCTGAATACAGCAGACATATGTAAATTATCTGATGAGGAATTTAGGGTAATGGTGATTAATATACTCATGGGAATCAAGAAATCTGTAGAGACAGTAAACAAGAATGTCAGGAAGCAAAGAGAAGAATTAAAACAAGATATCAAATAGGATGGCTGAATTAAAAAACTCAATAGAGGGGCTCGACAATAGGATTGATGATGTTTCCAACACAATCAGTGATCAGTAAGATAGGACAGAGGAATTTAATCAAGCAAACCAGCAAAGAGAAAACAATTCAAAGCATCGAACACAGCATTTAAGACCTCTGAAATAACATCAAAAGGAACAACATTCGCATCATTGGGGTCCCAGAAGAAGAGAAAGAAAAGAGGGCAGAAACCATTTTTGAAGAAATAATAAATGAGAACTTCCCCACTTTGAAGAATGAAGCAAACCTCCAGATCCAGGAAGTTCAAAGAGTTCTAATAAAAGAAAGACAAACAGAAGTACCCCTAGATACATTGTCATAAAAATGTCAAAAATACAAGATAAAGAAGACCTCTAAAAGCAGCCAGAGAAGACGTGTCACATTTTAGAGCAGTACCCATAAGATTTTCAGTGGACTTCTCAAATGAAACTTTACAAGCCAGAAGGGAATGGCATAATATATTCAGAGTGCTGAAAGAAAAGGAATTTAAACCTAGGATACCATATCCAGCAAGATTATCATTCAGAACTGACCAAAAAATAAAAACCTTTTCTGACAAGCAAAAGTTAAAGGAGATCATCACCACAAAACTAGCTTTGCAAAAAATAAAATAAAACAAAGGATGCTCTATAAAGCATCAGAAACTACACAGAATAACAGTAAGGGAGCAAATATTAAAAGTGGGGAGGAAGAGAAGAGAACAAAAATGTGGATAGAATGAGTGGAAGACTAATATGCTTTCAGAACTGTGAATGCTAACTTCAGGGTAACCTCAAAATACATCCCCAGGGAGAAAGAGAAGAAGAAACCAAAAGATGAAATCAATCAAAATATAACTGTACCCATCAGACCTAAAAAGAAAGAGAACAAAATCGTCATCAGTAGCAACATACAAAAGACAAATTATAAAATGACACTAAGCAGCTATATATCAATAATCACCCTAAACATTAAAGGACTGAACTCACCAGTCAAACAACAGATAGTGGACAAATGGATTAAAAAGCACAACCCAACCTTCTGCTACATTCAGGAAACCCACCTTCTTCCAAAAGATAAACAAAAACTCAAAGACAATGGCTGTAAGACAAACTTACAGTTGAATGGTAACCACGAAAGAACAGCAACAGCTATACTCATATTAGATAACATAGACTTCCATCTATAAAGCATAACAAAAGACAGAGATGGACACTATATAATGATTAAAGGATCAATCCAGCAGAAAGACATAAAACTTGTTAACATATATGCACCAAATGAAGGAGCATCAAAATATATCAAGCAAGTATTATTAGACCTAAAGTGAGATATTGACAGCAACACAATACACAGATCACCAGGCAGAAAGTTAATAGGGAAACAGCCACTTTCAGTGATCATCTGGAACAGATAGTTCTAATAGACATATACCGATCACTTCACCCAAAGACTACAGATTTCACTGTCTGCTCAAGCATTCATGGAACATTCTCAAGCATAGATCATATGCTGGGACACAACATCTCTCAACAAATTTACAAAGATTGAAGTCATACCAAGAGTCTTCACTGACCATAATGGCCTAAAACTGGAAATCAGCCACAAAAAGAAAGCTGAAAGACCCCAAACTAATTGGAAACTCAACAATATGCTCCTTAAGGACTCTTAGATAAAAAAGGAAACCAAAGAGGAACTTAAAAAATACTTAGACACAAGTAAGAATTAGGCAACAAAAGAAAATAAAAGGAATCCAAATTGGAAAGAAGGAAGTAAAACTATCATTATTTGCAGATGACATGATTATATATATTGAAAATCCAAAAAACTCTATCAAAAAGCTTCTAGAACTCTATCAATGAATTAAGCAAAGTGGCAGGCTACAAAATAAATGCACAAAAATCTGCTACATTTTTATACACAAACAACACGCTAGAAGAAAATGAGATCATGAAAATTACACCATTTAAAATAGAAGTTAAATGAATGAAATACCTGGGCATATGCTTAACAAAAGAGGTTAAAGATCTATACAATGAAAACTACAAGTACTTCTTAAAAGAAATAGAGGAGGACACAACGAAATGGAAAGACATCCCCTGCTTGTGGCTGTGAAGAATCGGTATCATTAAAATGACCATTTACCCAAAGCAACATATCTGTTTAATGCAATCCCCATTAAAATCCCAGGGGGTAATTTCCAGGAAATAGAAAAAAAAAATTTTAAATTTGTATGGAACAGCAAAAGACCCCAAATAGCCAATCATTAGAAAAAAAAAGAAGAATCTGGAGGGAATACACTTCCATACTTCAAAATATATTACAAAGCAATAGTGATCAAAATAGTATGCTACTGGAATAATAACAGAGGCACAGATCAGTGGATTAGAACTGAATCACCAGAAACTGACCCACTCACAGTCAGTTAATCTATGACAAAGTAATCAAAAGCATTCGATGGAGAAAGGAAAGTCTCTTCAACAAATGGTGTTGGAAAAACTGGACAGTCACATGCCAAAGAATGAAGCTACACCACTCTCTAATGCTTTTCACAAAAATTTACTCAAAATAGACTGGAGACTTGGACATAACACCAGAAACCATGAAACTCTTAAAAGACAACATAGGAAAGACTTTCCATGACATCAGTCATAGAGAAGACTTTGGGGACTCAACTCTGCCATCAAGGAAAACAAAAAGAAAAGTAAACCACTGGGACTACATCAAGCTAGGGAACTTCTTCACACAAAAGGAAACATTACCAAAACCAGAAGAAAACCTACTAACTGGGAGAATATATTTGCATTCAATATTTCCAGCAAAGGCTTAGTATCTAAAATATGCAAAGAACTCATAAAACTCAACAATAGAAGAACAGGAAGAGGAACTGGAGAAACGCTTCTCTAAAGAGAATATACAGATGACCACAGGGACATGAAATTATGTTCCTACTCCCTAGCTATCAGGGAAATGCAAATTAAAATAACAATGAGATATCACCTTATACCTGAAAGACTGGCTATTATCCAAAAGTCTGGAAACATCAAATGCTGGCTAGGATGTGGACAAAAGGGAACACTTTTGGGAGTACAAATTGGTACAACCACTATGGAAAACAGTTTGGAGTTTCCTCAAAAAACTGAAGATGGAAGTCCCATAAGATCCTGTCATTCCACTTCTGGGCATCTACCCCAAAGGTAGAAAAGCACCCATCCACAGAGACATATGTATCCCCATGTTTATTGTCACCTGATTCACAATAGCAAAGAACTGGAAAATTACCTAAGTGTCCAACATCAGATGAATGGGTAAAAAAGATGTGGTACATATATACAATGGAATACTACACAGCCCTTAGGAGAGATGAAATTCTGTTACTTGAACCAACATGGATGGAACTAGAGGAGATTATACTAAGTGAAACAAGTCAAAAGAAGAAAGATAGATACCAGATGACCTCACTCATAGGTACAGATAAATAGGCAAAACAAAGGAAGAGATGAAACATAACCAACCCTGAAACATAACCAACCTTGAGACATTTGCAACAAAACTGAGGTCACCAAAAGGGAATGGGGTGAGTGGAGGCAAATGGTGGTGGAGCCCACTGGACAATGGGGAAGAACACTGGGTGATTTGGTGGAGGGCATGGTGTGTTGAAATATATCTAAGATATGGGGAACCTATACATAGGAAATTATTTTAATGTGCAGAAAAATTACTCTAATAAAAATAATTTTTAAAAAACCCCAAAGAGAGATACCCAGGTGTTGCTAACTCAGTCCTCAAGCAGGCCGTGGTCCCAACATAATTCATAGCGGAGAATGAGCAGGATACTGGTCTAGTGGAGCACGCACCTTGTGAAATTTCCTGTCCATCAGGGAAGTGATAGTCCCAGCAGGTGGTAGTAAATAAGCTCTGAGACCTGGGGGTGGAATTTCAGAAAGTACCAAGTAGATAAGAAGCTATTTAGCTGCAGCTGGAGACTGACTGGAGCTGCCATCTTTATGTAGCACTTCCACTTATTTTCCCTTGGAGAAGGGTAGAATTAAATGCTGCTTGCTGGGAATCAGTCAACTATCTGAAGGGATGATGCTGACTTGGCATAGGCAATGGAATAGTATTAGTTTCACGCAAGTGTGGTAATGGCAAAGAGGGCAAGCACGTCTCTTTGGGGGTTTTTCCTATAATGGCAGGCTCCAGGGGTGGCACCATAAGGTAAGAGTGCCTCTGTTTAAATGGAGATTAGTCCTCTTTCCACTCCATGTAGAAGCTTCCAACTCAGTGACTGAAGCCAGTTCCTGAGTATGGGAATACTTGCTGTGGGAGAAAGCCCTGGGAGAGTATTGGTTTCACTGGCTTCTTCTCATGACCCTGGATTCTCTGAACAGGTTGATGCAGCACCAAGACAGACCAACTTCTCCTACAGTTTATGGAGGCATGTGTCCCCTCTCTTAGTGGAGATGTTGGTCCCATTTCTTTTCTAAGATTGTAGTTGCCAAATAGAGGGGTGTGTGTGTGTGTGTGTGTTTGTGTGTGTGTGTGTGAATGTGCGCATGCATGAGTGCATGTGTGTGTATATGTATTATGGGGAGGAAGTGAGCTTGAGATTTTAACAGTCACTGACTTGGAACTGAAACTGCTGATCAAAAATGTGTGGGCTTTTTTTTTATAAAAACAAAAAATTATATTAACTACTGACAAAAATGGGGGGGGCTGTTTTATTAGCTTTAAGGGTTTTTTTGCATTAAGATGTTACTTTTTTAGAGAACTTTTAGATTAACAGCAAAATTAAGTGGAAAGTGCAGAGATTTCAATATGCCTCACACTTGTATAAGCTTCCCGTTATAAACATTACCTACCAGAGTGAGCCTACATTAGCTCATCATAATTGATTGAAATCTATAGTTTACATTATGATTTACTCTTGGTGTACAAACTAAAAGTTTGGACAAATGTACAATGACTTGCATCCATCAATGCGGCATCATACAGAGTATTTTCACAGCTTTAAGGATTTTTAAATTGAAATTCTTTTGACTTCTGCACTTAGATTAGTCATAGCCAAAACTTTAAGTGCCTGGTAACTATTGATATTTTTACTTTCTCCATAGTTTTGTCTTTTCAAGAATATTAAATAGTTGCTATCAAACAGTGGTTTTTTCAGATTTGATTGTTTCAGTATATACTTTTAGGTTCCTCCATGTTTTTTCATACTTAATGTCTCATTTTCTTAATGAACTTAATGACTAATTTCCTTTTAGCAGTGACTCATACTCCATTGTATGGATATACCAGAGTTTATTCATCCATTAGTCTATTGAATGACATCTCTGTTCTTTCCAATTTTTGGTGATTTTGAATAGAGCGCTATAAACATCCCTATACAGTCATTCGCATAAATGTATCCTTTAGATAAGTCCTGAGGACTGATATTGTTGAATTTTATGGTAAGTGTATGCTTAGTTTTGTAAGAATTACCAAAGCTATACCTTTTTCCATTCCCCCCAGCAATAAGAGTGTACTTAATGCCATACATCCTCAAGAGCATTCAGTATTGTCAGTGTTCAAAACCTTGATCATTCTAATAAGTGTGTAGTGGTCTTATTTTGATTATAATTTGCATTTCCCTGATGACATATGCTATGGAACCTCTTTTCATGTACCTATTTGACATCTGAATATGTTCTATGCAGAGGTTTCTATCAAGTCCATGGATCATTTTTTCATTTTTTGCTGTTCTACTGTTGAGTTTTAGGAGTTCTTTGTATATTTTAGAGCTTTATAAGATAATAGTCTTTTATAAGTTATTTCTTTGGGGAATATTTTCCCCTGCTGTGACTTATTTTTTCATTCACTTGACAGTGTTTTTGTTAAAGCAGATTTTTTAAAATTTTTATCAAAGTTCAACTTATCCACTATTTATTTATGTGTCACACCTTTGATAGTATATCTAAAGAGGTAGTGCTTTATCCAAGGTCATATAGGCTTTCTCCTATGTTATCTTCTAGGAGTTTTAAGTTTCATAGCTTTACATTTAAATCTGTGATTAATTTTAATCTTATGGCTGTGATTTACTATAATTTATTCTTCTCATTTATTTATTTTGCATATGCATGTCCAGTGGTTTCAGCAGCATTTATTGAAAACACTATGTTTGCTGTATTTTATTTTCACTGTTACTTTGTTGAAGATGATTTGACTATTTACCTTGGTCTATTTCTCATCTCTCTATGCTGTTTCAATGATCTAGTTGCCTATTATTTCACTACTACAACACTGTATTGATGACTATAATCTTACAGTAAGTCTTGAAGTCAAGTGCTATCTATCCTCCAGATTTATTCTTCTCCTTAAATATTGTATTGATTGTTCTGGATATTTTGCCTCTTCACAAAAATTTTGGGATCAGTTTGTCAATATTCACAAGATAGTGTTCAAATTTTGATAGGATTATGATTGATCCATAGAAAAATCTATAGAAAAATCTATAAAACTGACATCTTAAGAATATTTTTTCTTGTCCAAAAAATTAAAAAATTTTCAATTTATTTAGCTCTTACATTGTGTTCACTAACCTTTGTATTTTCCCTCATATACCTCTTACACATAGTATATTTCTAAGATTCCTAAGTATTTTTTTCAAGTGTTTGTATAAATGGTGTTGTATCTTTAATTTCACATTCCACTTGTTTATTACTAGTAAATAGGAAAGTGATTGACTTTTGTACATTAACCTTGTATCCTGCAATCTTGCTATAATAGCTAATTAATTCCAGGAGATCTTCTGTTAATTCTTCTGGATTTTCTATATGACTATAGTGCCATCTGTAAACAGTATCTCATTTATTTTTTTTTAAGTATTCTTTGTATTTCCTTTACTTACTTTAATGCTTTAACTAGAACTTCAAATATGATGTTGAAAAGTAGTGACAAGGGGACATCCTTATCCTGTATCTTATCTTAGTGGGAGAACTATGCATTTCTCACAATTAAATATGATGTTACTTGAGTTTTAAAAATGACTTTTTTAACAATGTAAATAAGACTTTCTTTGGGATTTCTTTAATATGTAAGATGGAAAAGTTTGAACTTAAGTGAAGATGGTGAAAAAACTATATTCAAAAAGTTTTCTTTAATAAATCACTAGCAACCAGAAGCAATATCAACTGTGTGGGAAATCAATTCAGTGAGTTTTACACTTGGTCATTTCTATTCAGTATTTTTATCAGAATGTTAACTAGCCAACGATTACTTATCAAGATATAGAGCATATAGTGCTATGAAAGATAGTTTAAAAATCTCTATTCATTTTAAATCAACACACCTGTATTGGTTCCCAGTACATGAGGTACCTTGTCAGATATTATAAGGACTCCAAAGATAAAGCGTATCACTAACCTGGATGGGAATACATTTCTATAGGGGATATAAAATATGTATGCAAAGCAAAATGTGTCATATCATGAGAAGGTGTCTTTCTCTTACCTCCTTACCTGTCATTCTATCTCTTCCTCACCATACCAAGGATTCTGCTGGATTTGATTTTTTTTCTTTAAAATGTTAAACACTTTCCTGACTCAGGGGTTTGGAATCTAATGTTTCCTCCGCCCAAAATAGTCATTCAACCTAACCAACCCATCCAGTGCCTGCCAAATACCTCAACCCCACGAACACATACACAAACGTACTTTAGATGTGTTTCATTTTCCTGAGCTTATGTGAAATACCACCACCTAAGTACTTCTATTTACCAATAGCCTGCTCTTCATCTTCATGGAATTTTGATTCTGCATGAATTTATATATATTTTCTTAATATCTGACTTCCACATGATCAAAGACGGCAGAAAATAAGCTTCTTTTATTCTTCACCAAGTGTCCAATAACTCGGTCAGATTTCTATACATGGGGAATTCCATATTTTCTATAATAACAAATATAAAATTGACAATGATGATTCCCCCAAATGAGTGAAGATGATGTTTGTACCAAAGTGGTGACATTTGGGTTGAAACTGAAACATTGTAGAGCATTTTCATAGTCTAAGACTGAGGAAAGTAATAGTCATACTATGTTATGCTTTATGTCACCCATGACTCAAGTATGTTATAAAGATCTTAACTGACACTTTCAAAAGTGGACACTGATAAATGGGAGTGCACCGCGAGAAAGGCAACCCAGATACTAAAGTGCAATACATATCAGATGTGACATTGTTGAAGTAATTGTATGCTTAGCCTGAAGAAGAGAAAGAGACATGTGATGACAGCTTTCCATCATTTCACCTTGAGAGCAGAGAGCTTAAAATTATGTTTTGAAGCTCCAGAGAGAATTTAGCATAAGACTAATGGTAGAAGTTATTGGGAAGCAGAATTGAACTCAGTATATGGAGACTCCTCTGCAGATTATTGTTAGTAAAACACAAAAGAGGCTGTTTTGCTATTTATTGGGAGATGAGGGCCATGTGACCTTATGAGTATATTATAGGGGAAAACACTGAACTAAGGTGCAAGATAAAATGGGTTATATCTAACCCATAACTGACTCCTATAGGTTCAGAGTGGCATAGATGATATTTATGGCTGTTTTCTCACTTACAAAAGAGAGATGGTGATGACAATATCAATGACAAGGACAGTAGCAAGCAACAATAATGACAAACCCATGGATTGTTGAGAGAATTGATTGAGAAAAAAGTTATATATTACATAAGATACAGAAAAGGAACAGCAACAAAGATAACTAACATTTACTAAATACTTGAACGAGGAACTGTACTAAGCATATTTTGTTCCATAGTTATCTGTTGTATTGATGCATTAAGCATTGTTATTAGTATAGCTATTAATGTTTCAAGCTAAAATGAGTATTATTAATTGAATGGCCATTATATACCTGGGTTCATGATAAATTTATTTGATTTTCTCTTTTTCCAGTTGTGCTCACTCAACAGGGACCTTCCACTACAGTCCTCCATCACTGAAAGCAGCATCCTTGAGTCTGAGACAACATTGAGAAAGGATTATAAACACACTATGGTACTCACACTTGCAAACACAGGAATTATACATAGTATTTTTCACAAATGGAGATCATTCCATGATGCGATAATTAAATGCATTAACTAGAAATTTGTAGAAGTGTATTCCAGTCATTAATTTGTTATTAACTAGCTCTGCTACCTAAGCTCACACGTTATTTGTGTAGATTTAAAATGAGTTATTTATTTCTATTTTATTTCTATTGTCTATTTTAGGTTCAGTATTCTATTTTATCCTTATAAGATGATTCTCTGATAGAACTGAAAATTTTAAATGGAAATCTAAAGAGCCAGCAAATGAATCCTAAGATTGGGGGATTGGTATGGAAACAAATGTATGCAAATGTAATACATAGATTAGATTGGAGAAAGTCCAGTGACTTAAGAACAGAAATTATAAGACAAGGGAAGTAATCAATTTGGAGCAAACTCTCTTCCTCATTGGGCAAAAGACAATAAGAATTTTTGCAGATAAGGAGTCCTATGGTTATGTGTAATTTTTATCTATTCTCTTGTCCTAGTAGAAACTAAATATAAGTATAGGAGTCCTATGGCCTCTCAGCTTTTAAGCTAGCTTTAAATTTTCTTGCTAGGATTTACGCGGTGGTGGTGCAGTAGCAAAGAAGAGTGACTCTGGAGCCAGAAGATTCCTCAGAAGCTTTAACAAAGTGTTGAAAGATTTAATGCACAAAACGACTCAATCCAATAGTTCTCCTTCAGCCTAGTTACAGAATCAGTTAGAACAGGAAGAAGGAAGAAAGACAACTTCATATAATTTTACTTATATGGAGAAACTTAATAGAGATCATAGAATGTTGAAAAATTGAAAGACTTCCCCCTAAAATCTGGAACAAGAAAAAGATACCCACTATGATCACTACTTTTCAGCCTAGTTCTAGAAGTCTTGGTCCAATTAGAAAACCAATAAATGAATGAAATAAATCAAACAGAATTAGACATTTAGTATATAGAATTAAATTAATGGTTGCAAGAAGAACAGAGGGCAGGTGGTGGGAAAACTGTGTAAAAGGGTCAATTATATGATGAAGGAGAGAACTGGACTATTGCTGGTAAACTTAATGCATTATATACAGAAGTTGATTTCATCATAGCACACTTAAAACCTGTATGACGTTAAGATTCAACCTTCCTTCAGCAAATTTTTAAAATTCAAAAATATTTTATAATATATTAAAAGCAGATTTTAAGATCTAAAAACATAAAAATTAGAAGGCATTTATTCAGAAGATAAAACACTTGATATTGCAATAGAAATGTATAAATAAACAAGAAGAAAAAGAAAGTATTGATTATAATTGAGTTTCTACATTACGTAAAGAAGTAAGTAGAAACTTTATCTTCATAACAACCCCAAGACTGCAGCAAACTAGAGTTCAGAGAGATTAAAATTTTTCACAGTCATGCCAATATAGAGGAGTGGAGGTAAAATTTAAGTGATGCCTACGCTTTCCATAGTATCTAAATATATTATTATTCTAATGACATTAAAATTATGCATAGTTGCTTTGTGTCTATATAATGTTTAATCGCTACAGAAAAGTTAATTTATTTATATTTCTGAATTAGGTAGAAACTTAAAAATAAATAGTGGTTGGATTAAAACCATAACCAAAGCATTGCATATAGCCTTGCAGCAAAATAATCTAATTGCCAATCAAAGTACAAGACACAAAAAAAAAATTGAGCAATTTCAAATTTTTGGTGTATTTTCACTGATCAGCCTCCAGTCAATTCTGGATATCTCTGTCAGAGACAATTTATGACATTGTTATAGACTACAAAGTCTTACAGCATTAAGTCCCGAACTTACTTAATGATCAGGGTGTAGTCCTAACTTATCAATTTACAAAGTAGTTAGGGTGAATCTCAAAAAAAGCTGATTTTCTTCAGCAGGGTAATACCTGTAGTTATGAATCAGCATATAAACTCTGAGATATATTTATTCACCAAAGAGTTACTGAGCATCAGCCAGCTAACACTTTTCTAGGTACTGCAAATACAATAATGAACCATACAGGTGATGACCTCGTTCAACTAAAAGTTATATTATTCTGCGAAGTGCAGAGAATAGAAACAGAGAAATCCTAAATTATAAGAAGGAACCAATGGCATAAAAAAAATAGAGGGAAAAGCATTGCTGACCGTTAAAACTTCGAGCTGAAGGTGGGAACAAGATTGACAAGTCGCAGGCACAGAAGGAATGTTTCATGACTTGAGTGTGTTGGTCTAGTGGAGAGGACCTTAAATAGGGTCTTAGATAGTCTGGTGCCAGAATATGTGAGTCTTCACAGGCCAGAGTCAGAAATGCATTTTTTCATTCTAAAAGCATCCAGAAATTATCAAGATTTTAAGCAGGCAAGACATGATCCTATTTACAGTTTTTACAAACTATTGGGCTACTGTGTTGGAGAATGGGCCAAGCACGAATAGGGAGATGTGTCAGAAACTGCAGCATCCAGGGACAGATGACAATGGATCAGGAATGAAGAGAACTGGACAGATCTCCCATCTGATGTGATTAAAAAAAAAAAAAAAAAAAAAAGTCAGCGGATCTTATTTGTGAATTGTACATCAAAAGATAAGGAAATAGAAGAATCGAAGCTTTTAAATTTTCTTTTCTGGCTAAAACATCTTTGTTTTGTAAATTCATTTAGTATTTATTGAGATAAGTTTGCTTTACTAAATAATATATACCACACTTTAAAATGACGTTATAGTTGGTTGGTTGGTGAAGTAGTTAACTAGAGTAGAGGAGACAAACTGTGGAAAGAGGAGATTGAGGGTGAGGAATGGGCAAGGCACTGAAGAGTTCTGTTTTGAACTTGGTAAATTTGAGATGCATATTAGAAATTCCTTAGAGATATTCTTCTGGAGATGGGGGAAGAGGTCAAGGCTAGAGATACAGTTTGGGAGTCATTATCATATAGATGAATTTGAGGCCTTGGGAGTGCATGAGATTACCTATGGAGAGGAGATAAAGGATGCCAGGAATGAGCCCTCAGGCACTTCAAAATTTTGAGAGCAGTATTTTTCCTTAAATAAATGTCTTTGTATTTAACTAGTAGATTTAATTTCAGAAGTTTTCTATTTAAGGATAGTTAGGGCAAAGCAGAGCAATCTTTTTTTTCATGAAATTTTCTCAAACCCCCATGTCCCAAAGGGCATATAGAGTTACAGATAAGTTCAATAAAATAATTGCAAAAATAAACACAGTCAAACAAGTTTAAGAGGGACTTCTTGATTGCTACTCTGTACTTGATAGCATTTCTATCTGTTTTTGGACATCACCTGTCATTCCATTGTCCTAATAATAGATTGTGATTATGCATGTTATTTTATCTTTCCAAACTCAGAAGGAAACATTGTGTTCTATGAACTGTACCCTCACAAGTTTAAACCCTGTCAGAAGTACAGCTAGGGAATATCTTTGTCACTGAGCAACTGCAGCACAGCATTACTAAAATCTTCTTTAAGCTACTCATTGAAGAATACGATGGTGCCATTTCCATCCCTAGTAACTCCCAGTTCCGAAGCACAGTGTTATTATACTGTATCAATTCCAAGGCCTGCCAGCTGCAGGTTTGAAATAGCTACACTCTGTGAAACCCAACTTTTAAATCCCAGGAAAGGGAGTTCAGCCCTTTATTGTCCTAAAATAGACCAGTGCTGTATGGCTCAGTAAGGGGTCTTTCTGATGGCGCCTTCAAAATTACCATCCTCAGTGTTCTATGTGGGAAATAAAAGTCCTGGAGAACTTTTCATGAACAGGCTTTTGGCCTGAGTCTCCTGAACAAAAATCTTTTCAGTGTCTCTCTATCTGTGTACATCGTGATCCATGATTACTTATCACCTTTGCTGAGAGAGGGGTCTTTTTTATCTTTTTTCTTTTTTATGAAACTGTACGTCTGTATATATGTGCTGGGCTATATTGAATGATTTCATTGTAAATGTGGTCTGTGGTTGGTGGTAATGGAATTCTTTTTTAATAACTGAAAGCGCTACAAAATGTAATATTCCTCTGATTGCATGAGTAAAGACTACTGAGCTGCATGGATTTCTAGCAAGATTTGTGTACCAAAGTAAACTCCTTAATCTCCCACTGCTCTCGTTTCCCTTTTCTGTTTTCACAAATGTGCCCTTGTCTAACTTTCGCTTTCTTGCTGTTTGTATGCTAAGGAATAACTAAAATCACCTTCCTGAATTTCACATCTGGTTCCCGATGAAGGGATTATTCCTGCCCCATCGAACAACCTTCTAGATCTGCTTCCTATTCTGGCTTCTAACATATTCTTCCATGTGTCTTGTCTGTGTTTCCAACTGCTTTCATGCGTGATTTCTGTTATCCGAGGGCATGCGTACCATAATCTGGCTCCTCTGGTCTAGGAAGGTCCTCAGGCTCCTCCTCTATGGCATGTACTCCCTTCATCGTTAGCTTCCTCATGATCCCTGGATTTTTCTCATTTAACTCACTTTTGTGGTTCTCTGATCTCCTGAAGGTAAACATAGTTTTATGCCTGGTTCCAGAAAATCAAAGTCCCATAGAGAGAAGAATTCTCTTCCTGCCCTCTAGAACATTCATTTCAATTCACTTTGAATGAAAATGAGGTCTATGATATTTTTCAAAAGTACAAAAAAGTACACTTAGAAAAATAATTATCTAAAGAATGTTTTTCATTTTACTACTCTTTCCATTTTCTGTCTTTTAAATATGATGTAGGTTTCCTTTGAAGATTAACTGTCTTAAAACAAGAAAAGTCTTAAGCAGCTCACTTTTTTCTTTTTTATATCCTTGCCTCATTGACCTTTCCAAAGTAGAGTTTATGACCTTTAGTATTTCTTCCGTACAGACCTCTTACTTCCTGTGCCAGTTTTCAACTCTCTACAAGTAAAGAAGTTAATAAAGGAAAGAGAAGGAACTTTGATGCTGCCGACTCTTAAGCAATTTAAGCTGTGACTTTCCTAACCTTAAAGTAAATGAAGCCAGATCCAGTAGCTGCACGATCAAATGCTGTTACAGGATAATTTAGTCCAATTGAATATTACAGTAATGGGGAGAAAATGAATTCTGTGCACATTGAAGTTTCTGCTTCTCCAGGAGAATTAAACTGCTGAATACCCATGTATCCAACTGAAAATATCTCAGATATACCTTAGCCTGATGTGTGAATGTGAAGGTCAAATCTGTTGACCTAACTTTCTGAAAGAGATCTCCACACTGAAGATATCCATTTTCTTTTGTTCTTGAAACATCAAATGTTATTCCTATAGTTTTGATGACCTGGCTTAATTTCACAAACAAACTATACTAGAATACATAAAATTATTTTCTTCACTTAGCTTTACATTTTACAAAAATCGACTGACACACGACAGAGGTCTACACACATACTGACTTATCAAGCCACTGAGAATCTATGGTAAATATTTGCTAACTTTCTTTCTATAAGTGAATGCTGTTTTATATTTTTATGGAAATATCTTCCTTCCAAAAATCACATACAGACAAGACGTGGAAGAAGAAAATGCTGAGCACTTATCTCACGGTCAAGACTAAGCATTTGCATAGTATTTACTATATCCAAGTAATTGAACAAGAAACTGGAGGCACTGAATACTGTGTATCCAACTCTTGTTACATCTCTCTCTACCGACAAAATCCAAGTGTGTGCTCTTTTAGAAGCAGTGAAGGCAGGTTTATTTCCTGTGAACTCAGGGAGTATTCTCAAGTCTGAGTGGGGCAAGGGAGTGGGGAATACATTTATATAAGGTTAGAAAGAATGCAGGAGTGGGGACATGTAAATTAGAAGAGGAATTACAAGCAGAACTCAAGCTAGTTATTTGTGAATTCTTCACATAGGTAATAAACAAGATTCAGTTTACTAAACACATATTTGCAAAATGCACATAAGACTCCATTCTCAGGTAATAAAGAAAAGTCCTTTTATCTGGTTGGTAACTTATTTGGCTGTCTCTGCATCATTCCAGCCAAGAATGCAAGGCGCCTGATAGCTCAGATGAGTTTTACAGCTGGCCTATGGTAGCTAGAAGCTGGGGGTGCGGTTTTTCTTCTATACTCTAAGGAAGAACACAGAACAAGAGAAAAGGTAAAACATAGTCACCAAATACTAGGATACTTGGAAGGGTGTTCCAAAAAAATGAATAAAAAGGACATTTCAAATCCAAGAAGCAGGGAGAAGTGGGGGTGAGCAGGTAGGGTGTGGAGGAAAGGCAGGACTTGCGGTAAATCCAGAATAGACCTGATAAATATAAAGGAGACTATAGAACATGTTTTAAAGAAAGAGAATAGTATTAAATTATAAGATCAAATGTTGTTATATGTTCAGGGTCTGATAGCTATTTTGTTTATTTTCCTGAAAAGAGAGAGATTTCAGATGTCCCTTCTAAACTGTCATCTTAAAATAATTATGTAGCCCAGAGAACTAAGTTCATCTGAACATATTATATCTAAATGAAGCAACTACTTCTGAAATGCACCCTTTATTTGACCCTGAAACCATGTCCATGGCAAAGGCCTGAGTCATTAGTGGGTATTAAAAAGAAATTCTAGCAGCTGTTGACCACAACCTGGTGATGGGAAATACATCTGGAATGATGTCCTCTAGACAGAGCAGAATGTACTAACTCAATGCAAGCATTTGTGTGAGGCACAGTATAACACTAAAAAATTCTTACCTTCGGGTAACTAACCTCTGTTGCTTCCCAAATTCTAGGATTCATCCCTGATGCTTTATTAGCCATTGGATAGAAACGTTTCTTCCTCTCCATCCAAGGACCTCTCTATCCATGCATGTATACATCAGCTGTGCTGGACAATATATTCAATACCTGTTCTTTACCCAACATATTGCTAGGAGCATAGGAACATATTATGAAGGATCCAAATTAGCCTTCATCTTATAGGACAGGTCGTTTTATAAAAAACAAATCACACCAAATTATCATTATTTTTATCCTCTTTCTACTACTAATGAATCATGATGATTAATTTTTCTGGGCATAATTTATGATTTTTTTCATTTTTGTCTAGAAATACTACTTTTCAATGCATTTTAGCTACAAAAACATCACCTTATGTTGTTCATTTCCTATCTTCATTTTAGTCTCTCCATATTTTCCAAAAACCTGTATCCCAATTTCACTTATAGTTAGATGTGCATGATTAAAATGCCACTGTCTTAATTATATTTCTTTAGTGACGTCATTCTCTGTCAATACCATGGTAATTGCAAATGAGATTTGAGACTCATTTACTGCACAGATCAAATAAAATTGAAGTTATGTGCACCATTGGTGACCAGTTTCTTAACTTCTGCAAACAAAATGCAGTTAAGTGTCCAGGGAACTTACCTCCTTGATGCCTGTCTACACACACAAAATTTGCTGCCCCTCTCATTCTTGGAGTGCTCCACATTGTTCTGTGGGTTTCCCTGATGTCCTCATCCTGATCATTATCATTACCATTAAACTTAGATCTTCTGAGTTTAGTCAAAAAATTCAATTAGTTCAGGCACAAAAGTCACTGTGTCTGTGACTATGTCACCTTTTATATTAACCAAGGAAGAGAGTAAGGAAGAGAGAATGTGTGAGTTGAAAAGAAACGCTAAATGGAGTGCTTATTTAAACATATTCTAAAATATGTTTGTCTACTTGACCTAACTACTGACTTAAATGCAATAAGAAGGCATTTTAACACCATTAGTATTTGGATTCCTGCCAGAGAAAGCTCCTTGCTTTATATCCCCTTAGGCTGTACTGATGAAACTACCTAAAAATGGAGTTTAATAGCACTTAATTCATTTTAAATGCTAAAGCAACCAGTAAAGTATATCAGATGATGAAAAAAATAAAATTTTAGAGGTTAAAGAAAGTATTCCAGCTGAGACATCCTTGCTTGTATTTAAAATGTGTCATGTTTTCTCTTAGAAGCGTAGTGAGGACTTGTCTTCACTCAACAGTGGTTTCTGGCAGACACTGCTTTGCTCCAACATCAGAGTTGTTGCTGCTTCCTCGAGTGTGCTTTTCCAGACCACACAGTCGTGTTAGGACTGCAGTTGTGGCTGATGTTTGCAGTCTTGGTGGTGGTTGGGCTAGCAGCATAATAAAATTCTTTCCAGCAATAAAATTAAGTAGTCCAAATTTCAGATGCGAATTGCTCAGGGACAGGATGCTAAGTGCTTCTAAGTGTTTTGTTGAGAGCCAGTGTTTAAGTAAACATTACAAATTATGGTTGTCTAGTAAATAACATGGACTGGAGCCCTTGAGGAATTTATTATTCATAATATACATCATTTTGTCAGCTGGATCCTGTAGCTTATTCTCAAAGAAATTGACGGAGGTTTTGGTTGGATTGTGGACAAGGCACAGTGAGTGATTTTCAAAGACTCGCACAAGGCCAGGCTTACAAATCTGCCAAGCTGAACATCTCAGAAAAAAGGGAGCCCAGAAAGGCTGTGATTCTCAAGGCACATACTTAGAGAGTGTTTTTGAGATTTGATTGGTTTAGTTGCATTGTCCTCAAAAGGAGGATGTGGTCAGTTCTGGCCCTCTTTTATTGAGTTTACCCTGAGGAGCCCATTAGGAATTGCTCTGCACAACTGGAGGATTAATCACTTGAGTAGAATTAATTAGTTACCAGTGTTTCTTCCTTTTTAAACCGTCTGATATTTATACATGTGTATGCATACATGTGTTTATGTGTGTGGTTAAATAAAATAAGTTTTCACAATAAGTTTATGTTCCATACAAGTTAGAGAAATTGATCATTGAATCCATCTTTCTTTATTTCACATCCTGTCAATAGTCCTTCTGTTGGTACTTTGTTTAAGCATGTAAGCACATTTGACTTCTATTTATGAATTTGATTCTTCTATTTATAAATATTTTTGTGTCCCTCTCTGGTGCCAGCACAGTGTTGGGCCCTGGAGAGTGGTTAAGCAAAGATGTAAGTTCATGACTAGGTTGTAGTGATGCACATATTATGGTAGAAATAATAACGGTCTATTAAAAATAATAAAAAAATAAAAACACTTGTGTCAGCCTTTCAGATGAGAGAGATCTTCCTGGAGGAGACAATTCATTTGATGAGTCTAAAATTAGGGATTATAGGAGTGAAAAGGAAGCATTCAGACAAAAAGAAGAGTGTGTTTAAAGTCAGTGAGAAGAAAGTGAGGTCGTGGCAGGGGTCACACTTCATTGGGTCTACCTTGAGCTCAGCTTTTGCATGGGGGTGAGAGAGAAAATGGATGTTAGAGAAGGTGAAATATGCAGGCTCAGGCTCGGGCTGGTGGACTAGAGTTATCTGTGGCAGAAGAAACTAGAAAGCATTTTCTTAGTTCTCTTTGTGGAGACAGGGAAATCAGTTTTCAGTTTTCTCATGTGTAAAATGAAGTATTTGAACTCTACAGTCACCCAGCCCCTTTCCAGCTTTAAGATTCTGTGATTCTATGAATTTTTGGTACCTTGCAAGAAAACATAAAAAAATTCATGAACACGTGAATCAACTTCTCTTCTGCAGGAAAAAACAATTTCATTATCCAATATGTATATTTGGAAAATTGCTATATTATTAGACAAGTTTCACACAATTACATCATTTAACTATTAAAGTGTTGTCTATTGTTGGTATAAGAAGAAAACATAATTACACATATTTTATTGTTTGCAGTTTCACTTTAAAAGAAAATGTGGGATCCTGCAACTTGTACTTAAAATTTCTTTGAAATTAAAATGCAGTTGAAAATAGCTTCCTGAAAAGAAAGGCAAGATATTTTTGGTAGAAATACAATGGTGAAAATTCAAGTAAATATCAGTCATTATTATTATTTTTTATCAACATAAAAACGGGCCAACAGGATTTCATGCTGGAAGTCTTCTTTTATGAAAAATAAAAATAACATCCATTTGCTCATTTTTCTCCTTTGCAATAGACCCTCATGTGTGTGCTTTTCAACCTCACCACTATAAGCATTTCTACTTTTTCATCAAGCAAAATGTCTATCAACTTATGTCTAATTAAACATAAACAGTGGACAAAAAGGTGTATGTCTGTGTAATTTTATCTTGTGGTCCTTTTCGTAATCCCCTTAAGAAAAATTTAGTCAAGCAGTTCAATTATTTGAATATTTAAAATTAAATAAAAAAAAGAAAACTGGGGATATGAGCTAATTATCCAGAATCATTCAGCAAACACAATGTGAAGAATAATATTTGACAATTTAGAGCCAAACATGACACTGTTATGTAGATTTACCAGACCGGGGGCACCTACCAACATAATGGCTTTCAGGTATTCCATGTTACACCAAGTAGCCAAAAGTGTTCAGAAAACCAGTCTCTTCAGTTAGATTCAAAATAAGTAATCTTATTTATTCAACAAACATTTGTAACATGACTAAATTTTACTAGGCATATAATTATGCATTGAAATGATAAGAACAAAGGTAAGCAAATCCTTGTCCCCAAGGAGTTCACAGTGCTTTGAGGATGCTGCCCTGTAAATTAGCAATGATAAGCTTTGAAACAAATGCAAATAGCAAATAAGCATGAAGTACTGACAAAGGATATACATTCGAGGGAATATGACCCAAATTGCTGAGACATTGCAAGATCTCCTGAGGAGCTAGTTTTTAATTGAGATCAATGGAAGTAGGTGGAGTTAGAAAGCTAAGTTTGGGATCTTTTCTGAGTTCTGAGCAATATCTGCACTTACAGGCTATGAAGGAAAGGAAGTGCAAGGAGGCCTGAGCAGAAGCATTCAGAGAGAGATGGAAGTTGCAGGCAGGATGACTTTATGAACACCAAGGGAATAGAAAATTTCTAAAACAGAATAGTTTTCAAAGTTTAAGACCAGAGAGGTTAGGGAAGAACATGATCAGAATGCAGATAATGGATTCAACAACAATGCCATTAGTATCCTTGAAAAGGGTTAGTTCATGAAATTGTAAGACTGGAATCCAAGGGACAATGGACTGACTAAAGAGTGACTTTGAAGTGAAGAAAGGTGACAAATATTTTATCAAGTTGGATTATATAGAGAAAAGACATAGTGAGGTAGAGAGGGACTAGTTTTGTGTGAATTTGTTGTTGTTGTTAATGATATGAATTTCTGAGCATTTTGAAATACCAAGGGAAAGGAAATGGGTTTATGCATAAGTAGAAAGAAATCTAAGAGAAAATATATATGACCAAAAGAGAACTGAATGATAAGAGCCAAAGTACACAGTATGGAATTAGCTTCAGTTGGAGCAGAGGAGGCCCTCACACATAATAGAAAGACAATTCATTAGATAATAATAGAATTTCCTCTTTCCAAAGCAAGTTAGTTTGTTTTGTTTTGATTTGGTATGGTTGGTTTTGGTTTTATTGACAAAGCCTAAAATTTGGCCTTAGAAATAGGTAGCTTGAAGTGATTGCAGTTATTCACTGAGGCGAAAAAATTCAGAAATAAAGAATGACTGAGTTGGATGAATGACTCTGGTGTCATTTGAGATAGTGGGAAAGTTCTCTCCTAATAATGAACTTAGGTAACTGACTAAATCTCTGTATTATTTCAAAGTATTACATCATCTGACCCAGCACCACTCTTCTCATCATAACTACCATTGTTTTTTCATGTCCACTCACTGTTCACTATGAGGAAGGACATTCAGAGCATGTGGAAGAAAAGTTGGAGTAGCAGGCATACAGGGGGATAGTGGAAAGTGGTATAAATCATCTGAGAAAATATAGTCCAGCCCAGAATAAAAACCCACATTACTGATAATTGAAAATATTTAAATCAGGAGGTCTGAAGCCAAAGATTTCTAACTCAAATAGTCCCTGAAATATCCTAATGGATAGAGAGAGGATCAAGGGCAGGAGGCAGAGTGGCACATTTTTCTGGAAAAGAGCAAGCTATAGCAGTGTGGTTTAGGAGAGAATCCTACTCTGATAAGGAAGATTACAGAACTAGTTTCCAGAACTCTTGCCATGTGTAAATTGATCTCTCCTTGTTATCTCACTTCTTCCTTTTATACTTCTTCCCTCTTTCCTCTTGCCTTACTTTCCCTTCTCCCTTCTTGTTCTGTCTTCCCCACGCTCTTTTCTCTATGTTCACTGTAATTTATGAAAAAAATAAAACCAATATACTAAGATTCAATAAACTGTAGTGATATAAAGTTGTGGCAGAGCAATCTCCACCAGAGCTTCATTTGTCCTGCTGTGGGCATTGTCTCGAAGGATCCGCAGTGTTCTCTGCCTGACCTATAATTAACTAGTGGTTCCAATCCATCCCAAGGTCAGCTGGCTTTGCTTCCAGAGGCAGCCCTTTATATGTGGGCTACCCTTTATTCTGCTTCCCTGTGATCTTCCAACAAAGTGTAATTCTGCAGAGCTGATCTTAATACTTTATTACTTGACCTGCAAGGAACATGTAGACACATATGGATGTGTACTCACATTTATCTGACCCATCTGCCCTCCTCCAGTCTCTGCCACTCAGCCTTTGCTCCTTGACTGCTTGTATGTCCCACTGGAATGGCACATAATCACTTTCTTCATAATAAAGAAAAACTCATTCCATATATGATTGTCAAATTCTGAAGGCCCCAGCCAGCTAGAGGTTACCATCAATTGTTGAACACTGACTCATTTCATTGTCGGAAATCACCTTTCCTTATTTCAAATGAAGTGGCTGTTGGAGGGAATTGGCAGGGGTGCTCTTCTTTCCTACTTATAGGAGAGATTCAGCATGAGAGAGAGAGACAGAAAGAGAGAGAGAGAGAGAGAGAGAGAGAGAGAGAGAGAGAGAGAGAGAGAGAGAGAGAGAGAGAGAGAGAGAGAGAGAGAGAGAGAGAAAGAGAGAGAGAGACAGACAGACAGACAGACAGACAGAGAGACCTTCATGAATCATGCAGGTTGTCTCCTACCATGCCAAGAAAATTATTTTCTCTACACTACCCATCAATACCATTGACCTTTGTCATAAAAAGCAGGTCGCTTATATCTATATCCCATTAAAAGGCATCATCTTACAATCACTTCTTCAGTACTATTAAAGTCGTGTCAAAAAGAATCATTGACTTATTGTCAAACACATTCAACCTTCTACATTAACGTACCTAGCGACACCTCACTAATCAGCCAGCAATGCCATAAGCCCAGGGAAACCCAGGAAAGCCAAGGGAAAAAATAGTCTCTGATCTCACCCTCACTGACTGACCTGTTAATTTTCTTTCTATCTTGTACTTTGGCACAGTTGATGATATTTAGTTCAGTCAGTCCCTATATATTTGAGAGTGAATATTTTTTATACTATCTGAGGTGTATTAGTGAGCGGAAATTCCACAATACTCCAGAGGATGCAAATGAGCTTTCATGACTCCCTTTTCCTTAAGAAAGCATTAGGTGCCAAATAACTGCTTGCTGAATATATACATTGGTTGAATTAACAGAAAAATGGGATTATTGTCCTGTCCAATTATAGAAATATTGTTTTATGTGGATTCCAGGGAATAAAACAATAATTTGACTTGCTTTCGTCATGTAAGATATTCTGAAAATGGGGCATACAAGTGAGAACTTTAATAAAAATGAAATTTGAATATCTGGTTAGGAATAAGTATGCATTTCTGGAAAGAAAACTATTAAGGAAAAAAGCTAGTTCCAGACATGTAAGGAAATAAGGTAAATTATGAAAGGAGTATCTTGTAAAGAGTTGAGGGCATGTTTGTAAGAAGAAATATATCCAAGTGTACGTAGTGTCTAAAGATACCTGAGCTCTAGAAAAAAAGAAAAAGGTCTTTTGATCTTATCCAAAGTGTATAGGATTATCTCTTTCGAGTTGTTTTTTTTTTAGCACAGAAAATATATAATGAAAAGGAGTAATTTAGGATTGTTCTTCACATAAGCTAAACATGGCTGCAAAATTATTGGAGAAGTTGAGCACCTGTAGTTTACCTGAAAAGGAATGGATACGAGAGAATTTAGAAATGATTAATTCACTGAACATATAGAATGAAGATAGTATGAACAGCTCAGATCCAGGATTCTAGTCATTATATTTCCTCTTTCCCACCTTCCTCCTTCTTTTCCTTATGACTTTCCTACTTTTTTTTATTAGGCTGTTTTGGTGTATCTATCAATATACACCAGGGTGTGTTGACTGAAACTCACTCTCCTCCAATATGAAATACTGTTGGTGTGATTAAGAAGCAGAGCGGTGGTTCAGAAAACCAGAGTTATAAAGACTTGAGTAGGAGTTCTGCCTCTACTACTGTTTTACTCTGACTTTGTCCAAGATGCTCAATAATTCTGTGACTTTGTATTTCTCATCACTTTATACCCATTATCTTTAATCCTCATGTCAAGTCTACACAGTATATGCATGTATATGAGAATTATCATCAGCAATCCAACTTTGCATTTCCGTAATCCATGGAACTGTTCAATTTCATTTACTAAGCAACTTATTGAAAACTTTTTTCCTTAGTTTCTGCATGGCATACTCAGGGCTTTTATCTTAACTCATTGGTGACATAATTTCAAGTAATTTGACTAAGTTCTCCAATTTTGAATTTAAACATTAAATGTTAGAAGGTATGAAAGTTAAAGCGTGAGATCACTTTTTTTTTTCTTTTGGTGACTATCTTTTCTCACTAAGTATTTTCATTTAGTTCCATTACATGCTGACAATTGTCAGATTTATATCTCAGCCTCTCACCTTAAAATGCCTCCTAAACATCTTTCTATCATTGTTTCAGTGAAACTCTTGACTTACTTTCTAAATGTGCCTCCAATAATCTCCTTGAGAAGCCATAGATGGGACTACTATCTGCCTAATCTGCCTAGCAATAACAGCAAAAAAGCTGAGTGAAATGATACTTCCTTTCTTCCCCTTACCTCTTATAGCTAATTCATTAATTAGTAGAAACAATCTGTTTATATTTTCTATATCTAATACTATCATCCTAATCTTATCAACCATCATTTTTCATGTGATTAGTTGCAATAGACTTAAGCTGGTCTCTTTGCTTCTACTTTTTATCACACCATTTTCCAACCCAAATCCAGAATGATCGCAGAGAATGTAAAAAGATCATTGTGCAAGCTCCTCAATGACTTTGCTTAATGCTGGAATAAAAATCCATTTCCTTTTCCTGGATTTCATGACAGGACCCTGACTCCTTCTCTCCCTTCCACTTGCTGTCTTTAAATCACAAACGTCTTCCTTCCAATCTTTCCATGAAGGACTACTTTGACCTTCTATCTTTTTTTCTTTCTTAAAACTTTTGAAACAACCCTTTCCTCTACCTAGGATGATCTCTCAACAGATCTTCAATGACTGGTTTGTCAACATAGCTGTAGTCTCAGCAGAAAGCCTTTCCATGATTTCACAATCAAAAATTGCTTCTAATAAATAGTGAATGATCTGCTATTCAGTGTATGGTCCTAAGACCCACAGTCTTAGTCCAACAAACTTGGCATTACCTAGAAGCTTGAGTCTCACCAGGGGGTTACTGAATCTTAATCTGCATTGTAACAAGATCAATGGTTGATTTATAAGCACATTATAAAATCTTAGATGTACTGAACAGATTATTCTCTTTTATTTTTCTTTAACACTTTTATTTTCAGATTTGTGCTTGTTTTAATAATATATATTTGTATGAATTAAGAATTAATTAAGAAATAATTAAGAATTAATTAGAAGGCCTATGTGAACATGGGTCTTCTTTAGTATGCTAAGGAATGCTGCTGACATTCATGTGGTTTATTGAATGAGGAAATGAAGCATTCACACTTGTCTGAGATGACACTCAAGAAGGGAAAGAATTGGATAGAAATTGTTCCATTCACCTTGTAACTACTCAAATTCATAAAGGATATTATGTATATCTGTGTCTGTTTGAGAGACTGAAGGAGGTTCACAATCCAAAAGGTAATCTGCCTCAAATTACATTGAAATTCAATGGATAACCATATCCTTCAAATGTCTTGCTCTACAATAGCTACCGAGGGTCTTTGAGCAACTGTCCCCAAAGTTTCCATGAGTAACTCTGTCCTATCACTGAAGTTGATACCTGGTCACAGCTGAAGTTTTGTTACCCATATGGCTAGACAATGAGTTTACTTCATTGAACTATTTACATGCAGAGAATAAATTGTAGTAGGGAAATCAACAGGCTAAAATGAAGAGTGTAGTCGTAAAGAAAATAGGAACAGAAGGAAAAGATGGGTGAGAATACTGTTGAAAGTATGTGGTAGAAAAGTCATTTCCTCAACAGGGACATAGTTTTGTGGTAGAGAGAGAAGGCATAAGTATACCTTTTTTTTTCCTGTGACTGTTTTGCATGTGCATCATTATATAACACTCAAACTATCATGCCATACATGACACATATGATCTAAAGAGTCAACCATTAGCACATACTGCATTTGTCTTTCCCAAAACATGACTTCAGCTTTGCCTGTGTGTGTATTTTCATTTTCTCTTTTTCTTACTTTCTCTGGCACCATTACTTCCCCTGCTCTTTATTTTTGAGCAACTTAAATCTTTATAACAGGTAAGTGCTAACTAGCACAATCCATAGACAAAGTTGGAATTTTTGGAAAGTTAAATCAGATATGCTCATTGCATATAAGAAAAAGCATACTATTAATTGAGAATGTAAATAAGTATAGAATTACATGTGAAAGATTAATTCTGAAGTAGAAAAAAATGCAAATTGGCACAGTTCGGAGAGAAAGAGAGAAAAGGAAGAAGGTGAGAGAGAGGGAGGGAGATTAAAAAAAAAAAAACTGTGACAACCAAAGATGAAAGTAGCATTTATCTCCTGAATCCATGACTATCAGGGGCTAGGAGAATTTCTGCCACTCTACCCTGGTTTCTTTGTTTCAAATCTGCAGAGACCATCAGGCTCCATCTTCAGTTAGAATTATTGAGAGAATTAATCATGGCCATCAAAAACTTCCAGAGTGAAAAATTTATGTCCCTTTGCTTAGAAATACAATTTGAATATGTCTACATCTTTATAATTTGTCTAATCTTTTTATATTAATATTATTAATGCATATATTGCAATTTGTAAGGAACTAAAATATTAAATATAGAGGAAAAACCTACGTAGGAAAACAAACAATAAGATGACCCATTGTTTGAAAGAATAATACATGTTATCCGTAACAGAATATTTTAATATACCCCAAAGTCCTTAGAACAAATATAGTTGGCTTCACATCATCACTGCTCTTTTTCCAGAAACTGACCTCTGGTGTTTGGTGCTCTATTCAAAGATCTTAACAGATACTTTTGGAATGGGATGATGTAACTATTTGAGAAATGAATGCAGCCATCTGCACATGAGTTGAAATCACAAATACATTCACACACACACACACACACACACACAGGCATCATGGACACATACTTCAAGTCACTTAGGAGAGCAGCATTTAAGCTCAATTGAATATTTTTTAAAACAAGTTGCTATGCTCATGAAATATGTTTCAAGTTGTCTAAACCCTGAAAAGGCAAAGACAGTGGTGGAAACAAACAAAAACAGTGAAAAGCAAATATGGTGTTTTCCAATTCAAGAAGCTGTAGTGGATTTGAGAAGTGACAGAATGTAAAATGCCTCCATTTTTATTCCAGCAAAATCTTCCATTTAAGTCTTTGTATATGCCTGGCCTAACACATCACAGTTACACACCAAAGCCCTCAGGAACTGGGTTTAGATCAGTGTCAGAGCATTTATATTTTAAAATATACCCTGAAAATGCCAGCTCTCCCCCTGCTAGGATGGCTTCCCCGTGTCCTGCAGTTAGAGTTGTCAACATCAGTAATATCGTTGACGTTTGAACTTCTTCCAAGTGACTTAGCCACACACTCACTCTCCTGAAAAAATTTCAATATCTGCCCACCTGCTGAGGAGAAGAGATGAAAGATTCTTTTTCTCTGAAATTAAAAAGAATTGAAAACTAACAATTCTGACTGCATACCTTGGTTAGTGCTAAAACGTCCTCTGGCCCACCTTATTAATTGACCTACTAGAGTAAGCCAATAATCTGTGACACCTTTAACACAATCAGATGCATTAGAAATCTTTAAAGACTCTTGCATGGATCTGGTAAGCTGCAACTAATAATACGGTAACTAAAATAGATATTTTGCATCTAGCAATTTTCATCGATGGTGATAAACATAATTATAATAGACTCCAAAAGGGCAAATTGAGGAACCCAATCTCAAGGAGACGAATGCATAAATGTTACTGCTGGCTTTCCTAATTAGAAAAATAGAGACATTACTCTAAGTTTCCTATAATCTTACATAAACTTTTTGACCATTTTGCATTGATTCATTCTTAATTCATTTGATTTTTGTTGATTCATTCCTATTTTAATGTATAGAAACTCAGGAATATCATGTGATAGAGATGAAGAGAGTTAAAAAATTACATCTACCTCAGTTCCTGCACTCAAAAAACTTATACATAGAATACTAAATAATTATGTATCAACTAATAATTTGAGATTTAAGCATAAAAGATAACATGGTAATATTAAGTACAAAAAATGCTCTAGAAATTTAATTGAGAGATATTTAAATACTCAGACTGCTCAGGAAGATAGGATAAAGTGGGCACTTTATAAATAGATAAAATTTGAATAATGTGAAGAAATGAAAAAGCCATTTTCCATATGGAAGGACAACACCAGCAAATGCAGAAAGGAAATAACAAGTGTAGCACAGGGGAGGGAGGAAATAATTAATGTGATGGCGACTTTCCTATGTTAGTGCAAATCATTTATTTGCTAAATGATAGATTCTTTCATTCCTTCAAATAGTCCAATGGCATTTAGTTAAATTAAAAGTGTTACAAAAAATCATTTATGTTCATTTCTAACAGTAGGATGGAGAAGATAGGAGAGAGGAGTATACACCATTTACTTTGCAGGAACTCCAGGAGAAAAAAGCATTTGGAACTGTAATTGTCTCAAATGAGGGACTCTGGTCATCACATTTCTAGGAATTACAATGACAAAAATTTTGGTGAATCATCTTTCTAGTGTTTTAGTTTGCTAGTCTCTCAATTTCTAACATTTGGCACGTGGTCTTTTTCTTCCTCTATTTTTTTTTTTTTAACATTGTCATCTTGGTTTTTATTTTCTGTTTATTTATGTCTCATTACTCATAGTTTCTACTCCCTTTGTTCTTGACTTACTCTTGATTGCTCATAATGCACACTCCAAGGTGCCACGTTCATTGTAAGCTCCATTTCCTAACAGAATGACGTTTTCCATCCTACATGTCTTCACTCTATTTCTTGAAAGCAAGAATTTCCAACTTGTTAGCCATTGGATAAGTGTTTCCTATAAGGCTACTCATACATTGTTGAATTCCCTAAGGATTGACTTCCCAATAAAAAAAAAAAATGTATATAGACAGTATTACCAAACATGGTTGCCTGGGGCTTCTCTTCAAAGTAATCTGTGGTCAGCTTTCTTAGAAGCTGTGGTAATGGAAACCACGATGATTGACATACCTTATAGAAAAAATAAGGACTGCGATTACTTTGTAAGCCCTTCAAGAGGGACATATGTAGTAATGAGTAAAGTTTTTACTATGGTACAGATAGTGAGGAGACCTTAATTTTGATTAGGTTATTTTATCTCCAAATCAATTCTGCAAAGTAGTTCTTATTGTTCCCATTTTAGAGATAACGAAACTGAAATTCAAATGAAGTAAACAACTTATCTCAAATCAAGAAACTAGTAATTGATGAAATTTGAGTTTAATACATGCTTTTTAAACTTAAAAGATGATTTAGTTCATCTAACTCTAACTTCCCCACTGCCTTATTATACAAGTATGATAATTTCAGAGAAAATGTAATCCTGTTCTTGGTGACTTCAAACTAGAGTAATCATTCATTTGATGAACCAAATAATTGCTTTTGCTCTCTCATTTACTTTAATTATGGGCAGCATTGGATAATATTAGCTCATATTTGTCAAATGTGAAACTGAAATTTTTTAAGGACTTTTACACTTGAATTTTAAAGCACTCCTTTTAAATTACCTATTGATTCTCAAATAGACTGCCCTGATGCTCTACATGTATGTTACTGATGATATCACTAAATTAAATTACCTAATACTTAAAGAAAAATACTTTTTTTAATGATGTTTCATAAGAAAGTCACAGTTCTAAGAAAAAATATTACATTTGTGACCACTTTGCAGAAGAAAAATCTACTTGGGAAAAGTAACATATTTATAAAATTGGGTCTCTTATCTACACTATGAGTTTATTCTACAAATAAAGCAAAACATAGTCAATAAATCATTACAGTATAGTCTTAGACATGAATGCATGGATACCTCATGAAGTACAGCTCTTTCCTAAGCATTATAGAGTATCTAAAGTAATATTCATGGTTCCATGTTTAAAGAACTTAAAGCATTTCACATGTTCTCAAAATAAACAGAGCATAGAAATAAGATATTATGTAAGCAACAAAATAAATAGAGCAAAAATGTGTGCTGCAGAAATTCAGAACAATAAATCAATGTGGGCTGAAAAAGTCAAGAGGAGTATGATGGGACTGGTGATAGGAGGCTTAACAATGAGTATAAAGGAAGATAGATACATGCAGGTGCATCAAAGTTTAACTTACACTCTGCCTAAACACAGTCATGATTCACAGTGAAAAACTCTGAATGAAATTAAATTTTACTTTATTTTTTACTTTCTACACACAGAATTTTACAAGTAATCATCCATCAAAAATTCCAATCAGTTATTCTATTCCTGGCTTCCTCCTTACCTCCAAAATATTTTTTTTAAGAGAGAGAAAAAAATACATTTGGTACTTAACTTTTTCTCTAATAAATATCAAATCACCCCAGAAAACTAAGATTTTCTAGAATAAGAAATAAATCATTCACACCAGGTTTGCTTTTGAAAGATGGTATAGGATCCAAAAAAAAAAAGTGAAAGATGCCCCTGCCTTCCATTATCAGGTTCTTATTTACTCGGACCTCAGAAAAACTTATAAAGCCCATTGTGATTTTTCCTTGCTTCATTTTACGTAATGATGAATGAATAGAGATCAAGACATCTCTTTGTCTTGACTAGTGAATTTTGAAAAATTAGTTAGGACAGCACCCTGTCCTTTCCATGTCGGCCATTAAAGTAGGAGCACATACTCCACTGGCAACAGAAAATGTACTTTTTTTAAGCATGGGAGAAAATCCATCGAATGTTTAATATTAAAGATCTCATGAACCTCTTGATTTTTTTGATCTAACTTCTGGCCTTTGAAAATTTAAGTAATCTTTATTAATAATTTCAAGGTTCATGCCAATACCACTGAAAGAACAAATTAAATTTAAAAGATGTATGGTAGCTAGAGTAAGTTGTGCTTTAGATTATTGACTACCTGAATATGCCATTTAATATGTCTAAATATTTTGGTTTGAACCATAAGAGGTATTCAAACATTTATGTTGATTGGGATTCATTAGGCTTCTTTGATGTAAGAATTTCTGTTTTTTAACACAACTAGTATACTGCTAGTCACTCTTTCTACCATATCACCTTCTTTCTTATTCTATTACATTTGCCTGAAATTCTGATATCATTCAATTTAGCCTTTTTTCACTCTATCCTCCATAATTCCTGATTTACTTATATTTTACCATTACCTGTCTCTCTCAGTTTATTACAGATTAAGAAAAAAGAGTTGCTCATTTTCCATGTCTCCAATTCTCCCTTTAGTATTGTATTCTATTATTATATCTATTCAATTTATATTTTCAAGTAGTTTATTTATTTTATTTCTGAGTCCCATTTAAATTTAGTTGATAACCTCTGATTTATTTTTTTTTGACATGTATTTTTGTTTAAAATATTAGATAGTTATTTTATATTTTGTGTCTGATAATTATAATATCTGAAGTCTTCAAGAGTCTAATTCTATTTGTTTCTTCTGTTTTTATATCACAGTAATTTGTTATCTATATATTCCTAGCCACATCTACCTATTAACATGAATTTTTAATTTTTCTTAGAATAATTTGTAGGAATTTTTAAGTCCTTTATGAAAGTAGCATTCTGTCATAGAGAAATGGCAATTGCTTATAGTCACACAAGGGAAGCATATATTCAGTAGGGCTAGAAGATACTATCAGCTTAGAAGTTTTTAAAATTGAAATGTATTTGAGGTTTTTCTAAAAAAAACAAGAAAAGTAAAGTAAGATTTTAAAGCTATATGAAGGCTGACTTGTGAGTTTAAGTTCTCAAGGGATATTTCCTTTGTTTTTCCATCCTTTTAGTGCAAGGTTGGAAAATTTTCTTAGTATTTCCTTCATAACAGTGGGTGGAAGTTTTTGGATTCCTCACTTTGTAAAGCAACCCTTTATGAGACTGTCCATATTGAATCAGCCTATGCTTCATCTCTTGCTCCTGTTACGTAAGCTGAAATATTCCAAAATAAAACAGGTTTTGTATCATTCACGTTACCTCCGGAGCTTCAGGCCTTCACTTAATTTTGGTACAAAAATGTTTTTAAAAATTTATATAATACTTTAGATTTTTGTTTGTTTATATTTCAGAAAGGTCATTGTGTCATCTGTTAGGGAAAATGGATGCATTTAACAGTCAACCTGACACTTGCCAATCTGACTCAGAATTTAGAAATTTTATTTCACTTTTACAAAGAAGAGGAGAAGATCAGGGATATTGAGGTCTTGACTTTGAGAATTTCATTTCTTCCCAGGAATGACTTAGGTAGAGATACATCCAGGCAGCGCTCCTCTTAGAAAAAAGGAGGAGGTACATTCATTCAGTGGTTTCTACTTTTGGAGGATGCAATCTAAGGTTTCCTTTTCTATGGTTTTCAGTATTCTCAACCTGTGTAGCTGTATGTCCCACCTTTTTCTCCTCGCATTGTCCTCTATATTCTCCTTTAAACATGTTTATAGTTATCTGAACTTGTTAAGAAATGTCTTGCCTCTATCTCTCTGAATATTCATTTTCCTCCATCTCTAAAAGTCAAATTCTTATGCTCCAACATCAACCTTAACTGGTCATCAGGTTATGGATCCTTCCTGAATTCTCTCTATCCTCTGTCCTGAGAAGTGTTCATCTCTTCCTTGAGGGTATCATTGTACCTTGTATGCAGGTCTATTCAAACAGCCATCAGCTATAATCAGTATGTATATATTATTTTCTCCCTAATGACATCTGAGGTTCTTGAAGGGGCAAGTGGCAACTTTTTCATCTTTATGTATTCAATGCTAGAGAAAATTATAATTACTCAATGAATGATTAATAAATTAATTAACATAGAAGACACTGCTAGTATCTACTTTTATGAGCTTAAGTATAAAGATAACCCAGAATTAACACACATAAAATAGTGACCAAACAAGACATATACAGAAGGCATATACAGAAATAAACTGTTACAGGGACTTGATGTTTACTTTAGGTTCAAGCCCATTTTACTTTATGTCTTCTTTCTTGACTAAGCACAACATCAGCTTGGAAACTGTGAGAGTAGACAGATAGATACACTACAGCCTTTCCACTTGGAAGGTTCTAGTCAGAGTATTGCTTAATATGAATATAGAGGAGTAGAGGCTTAATTGATTCGACTTTATAGCTTTTTCTCCAAAATTCCACATAGATGTTAGGTCAGATATACCTATATCCATTTTACAGGCCATAGCATTTTGTTCAGGAAATTTCATTTTAGTCAAGGTCAGTCTCTACCTAGTTGTTGCTTCAATAACTACTGCTTAATGTTCAAATTAACTCAGCAGTAAGAAAAGTAGTACTAGCCTCTTAGTAGTCTGAATCATAGACTGAGAGGTGTCCACCACAAGCTATTTCTTTCATATACCACAGGTGTATTCAGCCCAGCAACCTGGATATGCTAAGATATTTGGAAGATAAGGGGTCATTTTCTTTTTAAATCTCTATGAAGCTACCACATTGTCAAATGAATGTTCTGTCTTATCATCTGAATCCATGTTTTCTTTCCTCAATCACTGTATCTTTGTTCTAGTGTTTCTTTATTGCTGCTCTTTGATTTGCTTTTGTTTTTATTTTCTATTTGCTTTGCTTTTCTAGAATAAAATAAACACAATAAAACAATGCATGATGACTTTTTCTCTTAGTTCTGTAAGGGGTTAAAAATAACAAAGGGCATATATATATATATATATATATATATATATATATATATATATATATATACGTTGATCATCATCTTAGGCCAGTATTCCAGATAAAAATGAGAACTCAGAAAATCTGTCATCTATGGTAGCAGTGAGGATGTGCTTTGCAAAGAAAGATGCAAATTTTTGCTAAGCTGCTGGTCAGCTGCAAGGCCTGTAAAGGTTGGGGAGCCTTGGTTGCTGAAAGCTATGGGGGAGCAAATAGACATTTGTGTGAGTTGCCTGGGTACTGGGAGGCATCTGAATGAATATGAGGTGATGTTCAACCCCATTGTGTTTATATGAATGCACATTACCATTTCCCGCAAGGAAGCTGATAACAGCACCATGATGCTTTGCTATAAAATCCATTGAACATTTTCCTTCATGTTTTACTCCTTTTAAAATGGCTCAGGAACAGACATGGGGAGCGTCATTGCCCCTCTGTAACATTCTCTTTCCCCAAATGAGAACCCATTGGAACACACTGTAGGGGTGTTTCACTACACAATCCTTGGCATACACAACTGTAGCAAATGAGGGATTTTTCCTTTTAAACTCAGCAGGTTTGGGGGTTGTGCAAAGCGGATGGGGTGGCATGCATTGTTTTTCTGGTCTCTCTGTGTTTCTATGTTAAAGCTTACAGGAGCAGATAAAGAGCAAGGGGATTTAATTATGCGTAAATGGAAGACAATGAAGAGTCCTTAGGAGTGCAATTAGCTGTGGATGTGGATGTGAGCATCCTTGTAGCTGCATTTTATTTACATAGGAATATAAAAGTTCAGAAACATGCAGGATTAGGACTTGTAAAAAAAAAAAAACCTTTTATCAACAAAGACAAATTTAAGTCAGCCCAATATTTTGCAGATACCACATGTTAACACGAAATGATGAACAAAGTTACCCCCTCAGTAACAACAGCGACTCTACTAAGAGCAAACATTTATCTAATGAAAGAATCCCTTCTGTAGAAGCGTAAGTGTTTAAATGTACTCTAAAATGTCTTTAAAAGAAGAAAAAGTAAACTAAAATCTTTAACCTATGACTAGATTTCTACTCATAATTCAATACTTTCTGCTGTTAAGTAGCCCCGGGGTGGAAGCCAGAGACATGCTGATGAAATTAGAAAGCAAGAGAATGTCATCGGGGTATGAGGAGTGAAAAATACTATATTATGGCTGAGGTTCTAGATAACTAATATGTTTCTCTCTATATATATTTTATTAAAGAAATATCATTACGTATTAGACTTGCTTAAGGTGATGGATTCCTGCAGCCTGGAAGTGTCTTCACTTTTCATAACCATTCATGATAACCTATCCTAATACTTAATAATAACCTCTATTCTGTCAACAGTTATTGCTCATTCTCAATCACCTAAATCCTTCTGTTTACCCTCCTGGTTCATTTCCTCCTGATTTGTCTTTGGTGAAACTGGAGGACCGGTAAGCTCTCCATTTTCCTTTACAACTGAAGATTTTTTTTGTCATGATTTTTTCCCAACTCAGAACAAATCTTGTGACCAAGAATCTGGCCATTATTCCCCCCACTTGGGAAGTTTCTCTTTCACCATGAGAATGGACAAGCAAAGCTTAGTGAAATATACTATTAAAGATCGTTTAAGTGAAAGATTACCAAGTTACTTAAGTATTAAAAATGATTCTTAGTAACAAGGAGATTCAGTAGAACATTACGGGATCAACAAATCAGAACTAAGAATCAGTTTGATAAAATAGGAAGAAAGACAAGAAGTAGATTAGGGACACCTTATCTGTGTAGGAAGCCTAAACTGAGAAAAGTATTTTGAAAATTGAGACTGGAGACTGAGGAAACCTGAATGAAAAGACCACATGTGGAAGTGGAAGTGTTGAAATAATTATAAGTACTCTGCTGGAAGATGAAGTCAATGACTGTGCTAAATTTTATCTGAATTATGTATTATTAGAAAATAATGACTTTAAAAGATATTGATATCTATTATCTCTTTTGTTCACAATGTTACCTTCAGTTTTAAATATTAATATTGTATCTCAATCTATATGTCACACCATACCTTCCACCATAGTTCCAGCGTCCTTTACCACCACATTTTCCCCTCATTCCTTCCCTCTTCTCTCCTATCCTGCTGGCAGTCATCATCTTGCGTCCTGAGAGTTTTTCCTGGGGTTTATCTATTTATTTGTTTCATTTCATTATATTCTACATATGAGTCAAATCACCCTGTATTTCTGTTTCTTTCTGACTTAGTTCAATTAACAGGATCCTTGCCAATTCCATCTAGATTATTGCAAATGACCCATTTCACTTTTTAAAAATAATATCTGCATATAATTCCATTGAGTATATATATATCACTGCTTCTTTATCCAGTCATCTGGTGTTGGGCATTAGATTGTTTCCATGTCTTAGCTATTGTGAATTGTTCTGCTATGAACATAGGGGAGCAGATATTTTTTCTGATTAGATATTTTGTATCTTCTGAGTATATGCCCAAAAGTGGGATTCTTGTATTGAATGGTATTTGAATCAGAAAACAATGACAACAAATTTCATTACCCTTTTTGTTTGACTAACCACAAAGGACAGCCCTGCCCTTGCATTTTCTGTGACATAACCATTTTTTATTCTTCCACGTGATTCCCATAAGACTCATGGACCACTCATTCTTTTTTCAGCCCACTTCTATAAGAACCCAGTTAATATTTAAAACTTTCTTTTCTTTGAGATATTTCTTATTAGTGAATGTGCTTCCTATACTAGATAAAATCTCTAATTCTCTGGTGTATTCTGCCTGTCACATAATACAAGTTTCTTGTAAAAGTACCAGTTTTTATTCCTCAGTGGTTATTGCCCTCCAAGAAATAAATAATGCCTGGGTTTTTAAAAAGGGAAATAAAAAGGATAAGAGTAATTTAGAACAATTAAAACTTTCAATGTACCTTATGAAAGATTCTTCTGAGACTAGCTCAAGAGACGCAAGTGTCCCATGGTCACATGAGTTGTATGACATGTGTCCTGACTCACCCCAATCTCTACAGGCTCGATGTGAATAACTAATATGAGATGAGAGAAGATTCTCAATAAGGAACATTGAATACTCCAAGGTTCTAAACAATGATGCCCTTTCTTCTACTTTTCTACAAGTCCACCAGGTTTAACTTTGACCAGAGACCACCCTAAGAAAACTGCTTTGGAGGAACAAGAAATGTGCGGTTTTTCTGGAGATGAGGGTGAACTCAGTCGCTTTCAGACTGCACTACTTCAGGTTCAGTACTTTCTCCCACAGATTTCTCAACACCTTACTTTGGGGTGCATATTCACATTGCTGAACACTCTAAGAAAGAAGTTATGCTGAATGCATCAACTTTATAATATTCTGTTTTATATTACTAGTATGCTGCAGCAAATTAAATTTTAAATAGTTTCTGTGTATGTATTCCAGACAAAATTGTAAATATGCAAAGAATATATAATTAAAATTGTGTTTCCCTACACCCCAGTCCAGGTCCCTGGTCCTTTCTTCACTGCCCAAAGGCAAACACAGTTGTCAAATATGTTAATGTTTTAAGTATTTACATGATATGCATATGTGTATACGTGTGTTAGAAAGCAATTATGTATAATTATATATAGTTTTTTAGTTTTCTCATATTTAAATATGAAATCAATGACATATATAGTGAGGAAACAATGTATATCACCATACTGACATGCACTTTTTATTTTCCAACAAATACATATGTATGAAGGTCCTTTCATATCTATGCATGAAAAGAGGCTCCATTATTTTTAATAGCTACAAAATAAGCATGTAGATTTTTCTGATCTTTTTAAATACACACACACACACACACACACACACACACACAAAACAATGCTACATGGAATTTTCTTGTTCTTGGTTCTTGTGTGTTTGCTTATTTATCTGTAAGATAAAGATCTTGAGAAGGAATTTCTGAGCCAAAAAGTGAAAGCGTTTGCATTTATGATAGGTATTGCTCAACTGCCTTCTACAGGTGTTGGACAATTTTATACTCTTGCATTGCTTCCACATATCCACAATGACACACTATGAAATCATCTTATTGTCTGAGTATACAAATAATTAAAATGTTATTTCTTTGCATATGACATTTTCATTTCATTTGTTTGAAATAATTATCTTTCCTGAAAGCTGTCACCTTTACAAATAGATAATGGTTATATTGAATGCTAGGTTATCCATTTATATCAACCTCTTTCCTCCCCTAGCACCTAGAACATAGTCCTATAGATGGGAGGTGAACAGTTTTATTGATTCATCAATCCTACCGTGTTTGATTATGTGTCATCAGTATGTGAACTCACTGTACCTGACATTTCATTTTCATTTGGAAACTCAGATGACCACACTAGGAATTAAAACACAAAATATCTCTCACTTTTCCTCTGTGTTGTGTATATTTAATGCAGAGTATTTAGTTGGAAGATAAATACAAACTCAGTTTCATGTGTCAATATGTTGAAAGAGGATGTATGTAAATGAACTTCTTGACAGGATGTAGGACTTAGAGCTTCCTTGGCTAGGAATTCTTCATTTGTGAAGGATGCTTTCCCCCAGGGGAGTGAAACAAAATTCGATTCAGTTTTTTTTTCCCCTAAATTAAATTAAATGAAATGGTCATATGGTCCCCAAGGGGAAACATACTTCAGATTCTGATAGGATGATGGCTTACTCCAAAGAAAGTAACTTTTGAATAAATTGAAACTGTCTCAGATAAGACATGAGGGAGGAAGTAAATTGATGTACTGGTCAAATGAGCAATATTGTTAAAAACCCATTCCAAAGATCATGGTGTGCTCATGGCAGGCAGTTGAGTATAATGTTCACTGAGAGGAGTATTACCTCAGTAAACATTGCTGGTGTTTATTTGAATATTTCTTCATTTATCTATACCCCCCTGGGGACTAAATAATAGGTTAGGGAGAAGAATTCTTTATTTTTTATCATAAATCTGCTAGAGTGACATTTTTACCATTTCTTAGTCAACACTTGTTTTATTTTATCAAATTAATTAGATCTCATTCTGTTGAAATCCAGGTATTTTTCACTCCCTACTTTATGTTATAACATGGCCTAAAAGTTACAAATAATCTATAGAATGTTTACTAAATGACTAGTCTTGTGCTATTTGCTCAAAAACATACAGAAAATAGTTTCTAGACCAAAATCAAAGCAAAAGATAGGGTTATTATCTTCCATATGAAACATGTATGAGCTCTAAAAATCAGTAAATTACCTGCCCACCTGTCGCACCCAGTTTCAGGTCCTGACTTTAATCCTTCTTGCCTTCATTTTTCCATCTACCCAGGCCTTATACAGTGGGAACACAGTGATGTGAGTTCCTGTCCCACATCCTGCTCTTGCTATGTGAGCTGCAGCAGCCTGCTTCATTTTCCTGGGACTCATTTTTCCTTTGTTGTGATCTGAGGATATAGGGAAGCCAGCATAGCTACACTGGAAATTTAAGGCTTCAGAACCATCACCTAGAATCCTGATCCTTCATCTTCCCCATTTAGACTTTTATTTTCTCTATGATTCTTTTTTATCTTTTTCTTCCTTGAACCTCTGTTGCCAGCATCCCAATTAGGCTTGTGCAAATGGCCTGTGGTTTCTTTCCCTTTCCCTCCCTTTCCTCAAATTCTGCTTTCAGAATGACACAGCCCTGGCTTCTGTTTGCTACTGAAAATGTGAAGATTATAATCATTAACTATCCATTATGATTTTGACCTGTCAAATGTGTCCATTTTATTTCTTCTTACTCTCTCTTTACATAACCTTTCCTCAGTCACACTGGATTTCCATATTTCCAAAAGTACTTCCTCTACTGAATCTTCCATAATGATCTTTCCATGTAGCCTAGATACCCAGCTCCTAACAACATTCAAGTCCATCTCACATCCAACTTCTCGCCACTCACTTTACTTACATATCCATGTCCATAACTTTTTTCATATCCCTCATAGTTAGAACACTTAACTCACACGTCTTTTGAATTGCAGCAATCGGTTGTCATTTCTGTATAGCATCAAATTTCACTGAGAGTAGAGATTCTTTTGTCTCAAAGACTGGATTTTACTTGCTTTGGGATGCAGTGTGTCACTGTGATTAAGAGAAAGTACTAAATCATACTGAATTTCTACTTCAATTCAGTATTTTCTTTGTTATATTTAATGCATTTTTTATATCCAGCTCAGTTCCCTTAATTCCATTAATTAATTTATTATTTCAACATATAAGTGAATACATAATTTATTCAAACATTAAAAAAATTAGTCCACTCAACTATCATGTGTGGGGATAATACTGAACAGACTTTCAGTGTCTGGGACCTTGGCATACACAGGAGAACCTGGGTTTAGGAAGGCCTGGGACTTGGCATCATGTTCTGCTGTTATCATCTTGAAATTCTTTACAATTTTTTTAAAAAGTGCCCACATTTTAATTTTTTACTGACCTCTCCCAAATTATATAGTCAATCTTTATGGTGAAAATGTAAACATGGTCTCAGTTCTTATGGTAATATAGAACATTAGCAAATTAGAAAATGAAAAAGGAAATTGACAGTGATTAGTGTTATGAATGACTAGTGAAAACTTTAAATGTGGTGGTCAGGGAAAACTTCTTAAGTTTAAATTTAAACTTGAAATTTGAATGATTACATGTGCCATGTAAATGATAAAAGACAACATTCCAGGTAGAGGAAGCAAGTGCTGAGATGCTAAGGAAGGAAGGAAATTGGAGGGTTTAACAAACACTCTTCTTGGGAAAGAATGAGGAAAGTGGAGAATGATTAAATCTAAAGATTAACTTGGGCCAGATGATTAAAGCCAGAATAAGGGGTTTGCATTTCATTCTAAATGTGATAGAAAGCCATTACAGGGTTTATAGTAAGGACATTAAATTTGATTTATATTTTAAAAGATCACTCTTTTCAATTACAGTGGGACAGAAATGGAGCAGACATATCTGTATGAAGACTCTTACCCAAGTTTAGATGAGCAGTGATGGTGCATTGAACCAGGAGGCACATGGGAGCAGCAATATTGGGGATACATTTTTGAGATAGAGTTGATGGGACTGTTGATAGATTGAATGTGGGGGGGAAGAAAGGTTTTAAGAAAAATACCTAGAGTTTTGGTGATGATGTCAATTTTTGATAAATAATTATAGGCAAAAATAATTTTCGAAAATGTCCTTTCTTGAGCTTCTGTGATGGGTAGCCAGAAGGGAGAGTGGCATTATCACTGTCATAAAGCTGTGATAACAACAGTTATCTCATGTGTCTGTTGTGCATATTTGATGAGATCATACATGGAATGAGTTATTCTCCATGCCTGCCACAATGAAATACCCAATAAATGTCACTTATTTGCTATTTCTAAGACATAGAGTCAAGTGAAATTGTAGCTAATAATTCAGAGCACTTTGTTGTAGTAAATGTATCTCTAAAAGGACTACAAGAATAGCTAGTTGGAAGGACAGGAGGGTTTAAAATAGCACAAAGGTCAATGTAGGGGGAATTATCCTTCTCTTTAAATAAATACATTTTGCTCATTATTATCTTTACTATATCCAAGGCCACTTTCTTAGGAGTCTGTCAGAATCCAGAAGCCAAAGAAAGAGCCAATGAAATGAAAAATAGAGACATGCTTGTGACAAGAAGGTACGCATTCTGCACTAAGAATATATAAGCAATTTATAAATACTCCTTCAAATATCTATGATAAAAACTGATACAAAGTCCCACTGTTGTTACTCCTTCTTAGTAAGATCTGGGTTTATTTTGGAAGCTGCAGCATTCGTCTTGTGAAAATGGTTATGAGATTTAATAAGTAACCCTTTCTCTGTTTTAAATGTCCTGTTAATATTCTGTTTATATACAGCTGTTCTTTTATCACTGTAGGGAGTCATGGCTCTAAGAAAAACTGTTCCAACTTATCATTGGTTATTAAGTATGACAAAGATCAGTCACTCAGGATTGGACTTGCTGACTAGACAGCAGACATCTAGACAGCTAAATGACTTTGGTGTATATTATTTTCTATTTCTTCATCTTAGAATCGGAAAGACCACCTTGAAGAATTTTAAATTGCAAAAATCATATATCACAGTATATGTAACCATTTAAGGCCTAGCATAATTTTGTCTTTGAATAGTATCTAAATATTGAAGGAATGAGCCTGTCCCCAATTGTTGCATCATTGTCGCTAGGTGTTACGTTAGCATATTTGGAATATAAAGCAGTACTAAAAGAATCGTCCTTTGAGGTAAGAGATCTAGTTCTAGCATTGCCACCAACTGATTCCTCTGGCCTTGAAGTATTTAAGGTCTCTAAAATGCCAGTGGCCTTACCAGCCTTTCCTTATCCAAGTCAAAACTAAAACAAAAGCAAGCAAGTAAACCAAAGTGTGGCTATGAGTGCAATTTACAATGGCAGATTGTCAGATAGCAGATGATTATTATGAACAACATTTTTGCTGTCCTGAGTCCTTCCCAGGGTCTCCCCAAATTTCTCCTCTGCTGATTACAGTCTCTCCAAAGTCTTTTTTGTACCACATGCTCACCAGGGTCCTTTGCATTGTCTCAATTCTGTTGCTCTGCATAGGAAACTAAAAATACATATCTCGCAGATTTGTGTTACGCTAAATGATCATTTAAATGTTCAGATCAGAACCCCTGGAATTTTCCATCTGCCTTTCGTCTGCTGGGCTGGTTCTGGAAGGGCACTGCTGAGAGCTTCCCTGCGGGCTGGCTTTGCCAGTGGGTGTGATTGAAAATCTGTAGCTAACACTTGGAGAAACAGGGTATGGGGATAGTTAATAAAGGACAAAAATAGAGATCAAAAAGATACAAACACACATTGCAGTTTGATCTCAATATCATTTTTTTTTAAATAATACATTTGCACATTTTCAAGATCAGGTTCTCCAAGGTTTTGTGTAGAGGACAGAAAATTCTTGCAAGTTGCAGGGAAGCTGATCTAGTTTTAAAGAAAAGGGTAGAGGTGGCAAATTGCCAATTAGATTGCGGGTGAGGATAGGAATGGGAGGGTAGAGATAGATGGTCTTCACGTCAATAAATACATGCTGATGACAGAGAGAGGGGGAAGACACATTTTAGGCTGTGCAAAGGAAGGCAAGCCAGACATAGCAGGTGAAGCAAATAACACACTTGTGTTTTGTTTTTGCTTACAAAAAGAGCCCCCCAAACATGGAGATCATTATACAGAATGTCCAAGGCAAATTAAGGAAAATAATTATTGTAGCTGATGAAGCAGAAACCCTATTAGAGCTAAATGCTACTTCACAGTACTCAGTAGTGGAGGTTCTGAACTAAATGCATTTTTCAGCATCTTTAGTGTAGTATATTAAATTAAGTTTTTAACCACTTTTCTCCTCCCCTTTATTTTCCTTCCCACCTCCTCCTCTTTCTTCAGTCTCTCAGGCAGGAAGTGCAAATTTGAAAGTCTGTAGAAGGTGCTTGAAGAAGGGAGTGGCTGAAAAATAAATCCCATTTTTCCCAGCTCCCTTTTAAGATGAAAAGTGAAAACCTAGATGAGCAATTAATGGTGGAGGCTGGGGTTTAAAGTGACAAGGAATAACCTGTCACCACAGAAATGGGGCAGGGAAGAGGGTATGGAGAAGCAGAGAGAAGCCTTCAACTTGTCAATCTCTTCTGTTTTCCTTTAGGGAAACTCCATTTTCTTTAGCCCTTGTTTTCCTCCACTCTGAAACAGGAAATCCGAGATGGGGAGAATTTCGGTTGATTTGGTATGTATATATTTCCCTCACATATTAGTTAGCGTAGTACTGTTATAGAGCTCCTTATTTTGACAAAAATATAAAGTATAGGGAATTGACTTTTATGTTTTTTGTATATCCCATGACACTCTTGCAATATTTGACATTTTGACCATATGGCAGATATACAGATAATATATACATGTGTATACATACACATGTGTGTACATGTATGTTTATAGGCATATATGCATGTGTGTGTGTATATAATTATCTGCAGAAAAGGAGTCCTGTGACACCACTTGGTTTTCCACCACTATTTCTGCAATGGAGCTGTCTTCAGCACTCTTCTGGTCTTGCAGCATTCAGTGCTGTTAGTCCAAGCATAGTGTGCCTGCTTCCATTTCCTTCAGGAAATGACTTGGATACCACACCTGCCCTCCCCATCCTCGCTGGATCATTGTACTCTGCAGCACGTGTTATCAGTACCATCTGTTCACACACAGAACTGTTGATAGATGGACAGGAACCATGCTGTAGCATTTCAGTTTCTCATTTCAGAGTCCTTTATCAAGGTTTTGCTCATAGCATATACTGAATGCCTTATTTATAATAATTTTGATGATCAAAAAAGGGTTTCAGTTTAGATAACCTAAAACAGATTGAAATGTGTAGACTAATCAGTTTAAACTTCACTCAATCTCCCCAAACCCTCTACTAAAGGGTTTGCATCAGCTGCAGTGAGGGGTTACCATCCAACTCCTCAAAGATGCTATAACTCTCACATGCAGGTGTCAATGCCGGTTCCCTTTCTGCTACTTAGTGATGGGATAATGGGAAAGCAAGAACACAACTTTAATCATCACTTACATGGGATGAGAGTAAACCTTGTTTCTGAGTTATGATAAATTCTACTGCTTTACTCTGTGCCAGGCATATCTGCAAGTGCTTTACATGCATTTACTTAACCAGTTCTCACAACAACCTTAGTTAGTCTGTACTACTGTCCCATTTTACAGAAAAGAAGAATGGAGCAGGAGAGGCAAGTAACTTGTCCCAGGTCACAGAAATGATAAGCAGCAGAGCTGGAATAGAAGGAGCGTGTGGAACTGGTGCCCAAATTCTTAACCCAATGTGAGTATTGCCTCTGATTAAATGTTGTCACGATCAAAAACAGTATTTCAGAAGGAATTTTTATAACACATTTTATTTTCAAAATTGATATGAGGAATTTTGAGGGCACTTTAAAAATGAAAGATCTTGCCAACCTGCCTCCTTTGAGTCACTAGCTGAAAATCCTAGATTTTCCCCTGGCCAGTAGAAATCTCATATGCCTCATTCAACCCTTTACCTCCTGAGAACTGGTTGTGGTTGTTTTCAGGGTGACATATTTCTCTCTGTTCTCTGTAGGGAGTCAGGAGAGCGGACTCTGGGAAGGAGGTCTTAGCTCTTTGTGCAGTGGTGTTTAAAATGCAAGATCCCTGTCTGGAAGAGAAATGACTCGAAGAGCCTTAATGCAAAGCCCCGTTCTGCTCTCCAAGCAGCTGTGAGCCTGGCAGACCGCGTAGGTAGAGAAGGGACTTGCATGGGCCATGATGATACATATTCAATAGCAAGAAGACTTGATTCTGCACCTTGCTGGTTACAGCTGCCAGATTGTGAGCGATTGATAGAGAACTTTGCTAATGATGTGGAATTCACTTCTGGCATGCTCTGCACAAATACATATGCAGTATATTATTAGTGGCCTCAACTACAGGCCTGTCCAGATGTGATTTAATTCAAGGTCTGATTATCTTTTCCTCTTTTTTCCCTTTATAATTGGAATGTTGTGGATCAGATTCTGCTTTTAATAAAAATGGCAAACCATGCAGCATTTCTCTGAAACAAATTATTTGGCAGCAAACATCAGAAAATCACAAAGTGTAGGTAATGAAAGCAGTAGTAGATGCTATGGTAGCTGAGAGGAGAACAACTCACAAAGCCCTGGAATCCACATTTTTAAGAAAGATGAGGCGGGGTGGATTATCTTTGGAAATTATGAGAGAAGATGTATTTATATAGATTCCTTTCCAAAAGATGAATCCAATCACCATCCCATAGACAAATGTGAAGCCTTAATGGCAAATGTTGATTTAATATTCGAGTCTGAGTCTTGCAGTAAAAAAGACTGAATTGCATTAGACGAGCTGGACTAGAAGTGGGTAGACACGGAAACCTAATACCACAGCAAATAAATCTGGCAGTACAATTTAAAGCTGAAAAGAAATAGAAAGATAAATGATGTCATAAAAGATTCACAGGGGCGTTTTTAACTGAACTACTAAATATTTTAAAATGGAATAGCCAAGGCCATTTTGTATTAGAAACCTAAATGAGTGGCTTTCTCAATTTATTAAATTTAGTCCACTCAGTGTTTATCAAGCCTCTTCTATCTAAAAGGTACTGTACTAAGCACTAGAATATTGGAATATTACCCAAGGAGATTATTAACTAGTCAAAGAGGTAAGGCAAGTATCTCAGCAATTTAAATAAAGAGTATAACAAGTTAGAAAATGAATGTACTGTTGAGAATCAGATTGTCATTCTTGCAAGTCAATTTTAAGAAAGAGGTCCAGGAGTATTGACTGCGGCCTAGTATTAGACCTTTAAAAAATAGCCCAAGTGCACTAGATGCAACCAGGAAAAGGACATTTATTTATTGTCCACCGTTGAGGTCAGGGCCTCCTGCAGTGTCCTTTCCATATTAGATAAGAACTAGTCATCCCATCAGATCTTCTCTTTAGGTGGAGTGTTGAATTCAAGAGAAAAGTTGAGAAAAGCAGGTAATAGCAGATGTACGTGCCAAGGGCAGGAATAATTTCTAAGAGACTGAATTGCTGCAATGGACCAAGATTCAGATTTGGTTGCTAGAGAATACTGCCTTATAGACATTTCTTTTGCATCCATAGAAAACAGAAGCCTCCATAAAAATAATGTTTGATATAGACATGGATGAGAGAATAGGAGAGAATATGAGAAATGGTAACGGCCAGAGACATGTTTAGCGTTAAAGGAAAACGTAGTAGGGGAAACAGATTTCTAAATCTCCCTAAGAATTTGCTGACTGAGGCGTTGATTGATATACCTAAGGCCACTTTTCATGAAAAGGGGGGTAAACATATGCAAGAGGATCCTGAATTCACAGCAGAATTTTTGATTGAACATTTGCAAATTTCCAAAAAAATGAGAGACTTTTAATAAAACAAGATCACATATTTAGTAGAAAGAGTTGAAGGTATTTTTCTGAACCTGAACTAAACTGAGTAAATCAAAATTCTTTCCTTATACTCTAGGCTCTGCCTCTATGATTTCATGTATAACCTTATTTTATTGTTCAGGGTGTCTTAGCATCAATGAACTCTGAATATACTTGAGATAAATGGTCCCTGAAACACTGGATATGCTTTGAGGGATGACAAGGATGTTCTACCTGCCTCTACTTGCTGCATTCTGTCACTGGAAGATAATCTCACATTTTAAAAGCAAATGAAAACACACTTGGGGAGGGATTTTGTTATTTTATTATTTTTAATGGAATCCATTTAGCCTTTTGGCTGGCAAAGCACACAAGAGAAGGTAAGTGGGACTTGAGGATAGGATGCAAGACCTGTGATCATTGGGGAGATCAGGATGCTGGGGAGAGAGTGCAGAGCACTGAGGAGGCTGCGATTGCCCTGGACCCTGTGTGTTTGGAATTTCATGGTTATAGTTGATTAAAAGCACTAAAAGAAATAGAAGATGTTGAACACAAGTTTCACTCATTATACTCAGTGCTTCCTATGTTGCGCATTTTCAGAAATTGTGGAAACGTGGAAAAGGAGGAATCTAAAGGGAGTGCCTCAACTCACTCATAAGCTAGGTTACCCCAGCCATGCTTCTGTTGGGGTGTGCTAGTCTTTCTTGTTCCCCAAATGTCACTGCCCTGACTATGAAGGAGAAACAGTCCCACAATGCAGAACATGGTCTACATGTTGATTAAAATCACACTTACACAAAGGAAATACTCCAGTTCATAACAGTGTATTTTGTGATGCAACCTCAAGCATTTGAAATGTGCAAATTTGCTAACTGACTAGCTTTACTTTTATTTGGTGAATAAAAAATAGAAAAAAAGAAAGACAAGAAGTATAAAGAAGCAAAGTAAGGTGTGGTGGTTATTGAACTTAGATGTAAGAAGGAAAATAATCTATAGACTCCATCTCAAGTTATGGCCCCAAACTGAGCCACTTATTATTCCTTTTGTTCTTATCTTGTTATAAAATCAGATTCAGTATTATGTAGAGAAGTTCTATAAAGTCTTATATTGGTCAAATAAGAAGGAAAGAAAGAAACAAAGAACAAAAGATGCAATAAAGGAAGGAGAGAAGAAAAGGTAAAGGACAGAAATAGAAAAGAGATTAATGACATTTACTAGAAGCTCCATGTTCACACATGGAAGAACATTGCAGAATCAGTCTCCCCAGAATTGTTCAGAGAGAATTTTTCAAGATGTCTAGGGCAGGCTTTTACCAGTACAATTTAACTTGGTATTTGGAATTTAAGATTAATCAAGGACCTGTCGGGGCCTTGTTTGTTCCACTAGTACAAAATCTTCCGAGAGGATGATTTTCTATATCCCTATGACATCATAGCTAAATTTTCAATACCAAATTGAAAATTGAAAAATTTATCCTCAGTGACATAAAGAATTTAATTCACCGATAATATTGTAGCAAAGTATATAGGCAGTTGCCTTTTGGTTCTCTGGATTGTATTGGCAGGGTTATAAAGACTCAATGTCCTGGGGAAAAAAAACATGTATTTAGCAAGTAGGTTTATATCTCTAGAGGTTCCCTGGAGGCAACTAATCTCTTGGTCCCATATCTTCTAAGTCACATCTAAAAATAATGTGTCTGTCAAGAAAAGTAGCACTATAATTGTAATCACTCATAATTACCTAATAAAGAGTTGCCTTTTCAAAGTTACTTAACGTCTAAAAGACCTTGGCGGCTCTTTGTTTCTTTAATATTTTTACTTTTTATATCTTAAAAGTAGTTAGAAAATTTTTCCAAATAAAGGAAAGTAGAGAAAATTTTAAACTGCTGCATTATTCTATCACGTTAAATTCATTTTTTATAAAACCCCAATAAATTGTCTGTATTTATGTTTTCTTGCTTTTCACACACAATGGCAAGGAAATTATGAGCAAAATTGTTTCTGTGCCATTACAGAAAATATGGGAATTATCTTCGCACTGACTTTGCCTTCTTGAATGCCATTAGATAAAAGTCTAAAAAGTATTTCTCTTCCCTATGTCAAAAAATGCAAGACACTGAAAGGGCCTATATGCATATTATGGCTAATTCTACAAGAGCTTAGCTAATTTGACTGGAGGTGTCTAGTCAGTCAGTGTCCTTTGAGCCCTTCCAGGTTCTCAGCATTCCCTTGAAACTAAAAATCATAGCAACTGAGGAGGCCAGGAGTTAATGACATTGATTTAAATAATTTGAAACTTCCTTAAGTAGTGAATTCTTGCTGAAAATCAGAACTTGGCAGACATGCAGACTCCCCAAGCCAAGTGTTCATGTATACATCCCCCAGGAGAGACAGGGTCTGGGCACACACCATCCCTAGAAAGTTAGCTTGGAAAAGCTGACTCTGAGCCTCTCACTGATTCCTTTCTGTGAGTGGGATTTGCTTCTCTGAATTTCTACTGAAGGGATGTAGAGGTGCAACCTTGGAGAGAGAGGTGTTTTTTCCAATCTTTTTCAGCATTTCAGGACACTGGCTCTGAACCAGGAGACAATGTACAGGAAGAGACAGCAGGTAATGAGGTGGTTCTTCATCCTTACTACACCTGTGCTGTTCAGACTCTTACAGCCATGGTCATGGAACTGACAGAAATCTGCTGGCCCATCTTTAAAGATATCGGGCCCCCATACTGTTCAACCCCAGTGGTTCTCTCTTCCCATTGTCACCAGAGTAATTCATCCCACCTGAGGTTAAGCCATCTACAAACTTGACATTGGGAACTTGTGGACTCTTTTTCCTACATATTTTTAGGAGTTTTGTGTTCTCAGTCATTCACTTCCAAAATCAGTCACTCTTTGTTCTTTTCATTAAGTAAACTTTTATGTATGTCACAATATTTGGGAATGCAAGGATTATTTTTCAAGCAGAGAAGCATCATTTTAAGAAAGAAAGTATGATGGGGAATAACAAGATATCATGATTTAGTTCATAACTAAAAGGCTATTGACTGACTCTTCATCAAAATTGTCAGGAAATTAAGCAGCAAATAAGTAAATAAAGGAAAATTATTCACGTTCTAAACACAAAGAGTGACTTTCTTTTCCTTAGAAGGATACTTATCCTCTTCTGAAATCTTTCTCTCCTTATTTCTCTGCTCAGGAATATGTGGCCTCCTGTAATATTGCCATTTACCACCATCCTCTGTCTACACTTTTACAAATTCTCTTCCAATTTGCTTGTGACTCCCATGAAGTCCAACCAGAGGTTTGCACAAATGAAAAACACTTTAGTAGACTTGCAAGAAAATGTAATTTTTTTAAAACTCTTTTCCCATTGATGGTGCACACATTTAACTCCATATCCTCTAGAGAGACAGGCTTCTGGTAGCGTTTGCCTGAAATCACTGCTTTAATAAACATAATCCTTGTATAGTGGAGCCAAAACAAGGATTTGCTGTCAAAAGGTCCTTATATTTTTCTCCCATTTCCTCTCACACAGAGCATGGTGTTATTTGTAACTTTAAGACCATAAGGTAAACATATTTTTGCCACACCGTGTACTAGAAATAGCAGTGGACTTTGAGTCAAGTGGGAAAATTATAGATATTAGTGTGACGTTATGACTCTAAGGTGCCTTCTTCAAAAACCTGCACTCTGGGACAACACGGTATTTGTTTTTCCACTGCCTACCCCATTCTTTTCAGAAAGAAAGTGTCACATATAATGCTTTTGAAGAACACTACCTTCACTAATTTTATCCTATCATAATATATGACTGACTTAAAAATAAAAAGAACTCAGGCTGAGGGGAGGGGGAAAGAGGGAGAGAAAGAGAGAGAAGGGAAAAAGAGAGGAGAGTGAGTTAAATGAATGAAACAAAAACTTTGCAGCTTTCCTGAAAATAGTCAGGACTGCTGCATATTTTCTGAAGGGTCTAATTTTGTCATGAGTTTTTGTATTTCTTTGAAGCAGGACATCTTAAGCTAGGCAATTGCATTTCCAGGGTAGTTGACGTTTCACTAGGAAAGTCTGCATTTGTTCTGCCTTTCTGATTTTCCACGATATGATATTATGCACAATTATAATTTCCAAAGACTAGGTAAAATGCGCTGCTGTCTTCAGCAAGTGGACCCTGCCTGCCTCTTGGTGTAAGGCACCAAGGTGTCCCCATCATACCATCTGCGTGCACAGCAGAATCTCCCCACACTGAGGCAGGGACGCTGAAGGAGGGATTATGCCTTTCTCTCCCTATCACTTTACACAGTATTTGTTGCATATTTATTCCTGGGATTTTCCAGGCAAGGTGCTGGTGCTAAGTAAATCACTAAATCACGTCCATTCTTATGGAAATGTGATGATTCAGCTGAGTACCTGGTCATTTCCTCCAGCTGTCACTTCTTCCTTTCACAGAGGCAGAAACCCCATCAGACAGTGCTCTCACTCAAATTTGGATGAAATTAAATTACTTTGGTCCAGGAGTACATTTTCATGCTGTTGAGTGGATGCAATTCTTCAAACTAGCTTGATAACATACAGACTGATATAGTGAAATTCTGCATATTTTTTCACTCGTTTTTTTCCTCCTCATCCTGCTAGGGCATGTGAAGGGTAGAACTGAGAAGTCAATGAGAGAGGTAAAGTTTTTTTTGGCTTTATTTTCATGCATTTTTCAAGTGATTACCTAGTCCAGCATTTATGATTGTCACTCAGAGGCCATCTCCAGGTTTGCGTAGAGACTACTACCCGGAAATAGCTCTCTCTGAGATCTGGGCTCATGATCCTTTGTGACTAAGTTGGTGGAGTTTCTTGAGATAGCTGTCACACTGAGGCAACACAGTCTTTTCTCAACCTGAAAGAGAAGATTGAATATTCACCTATGTTGTTTGGCTCTCTGAATTCCAGATCCTTCCGTGCCAGCATTTTGGTAAGCAGTCACATCAAAACATTCTAGACCTTTTAATAATATGGAAAAGATTCCTGTGCCAGGCCATGGTGGCAGAGGTCAGGACCTAGGACAACTGAAATGGGATTTCTATTTTGGGCAAAAATCCAACTTCTTCTTTGAGCAGGAGAGGAGATGACATGAATAGTCATAGCCAGAGGGCAGAAAAATTAGAGAGCTGCTTGATTCAACTGGCATAAAATCTCAATTATGCAAGACAAATAACTCTGAAAGACCTGCTTCACAACATTGTGGCTGGTTAGCAGCACCATAGTGGACACTTAAAATGTTGTGAAGAGAAAATCTCATTTTAAACACTCTTACTACAATAAGATGAAAAACAACAACATAACATGGTGGCATGTCTATGACATTTATAATGACCTTTATAAACATATCTCTCCCCAAAGCTGGCTGAGGGCCTTCTGATCATGCTTCATGAGTCTATTCTTTGATTTTAAGAAGTAGTACACCAAATCCCTATCACTATTAAAAAGTGGAAAAGTCAGAAAACTTTCTGTTATTTTTCCCTTTAGAGTTCATCCTATCTGGGAACTAGATAGCTACAATTTGAGAAGGGCGCTAGTGTGATGCAAGTGAGAAATGTGGCAGGCATTGTTCTCCCTCAATTAACATCGATAATTATCTTCCAACCTACAAAGTGAGAACAGTTTTCACTCCAAAAACAAAATGTGACTAAGCGTAATTTTAAGTCAAAAAAACATATATTTTAGATAATATCTTGATGGACTAGTGAAAAATTTAGACATAGTCTTTCCATGACCCCTGCTTCTTGCATTTAAACCAAGTTTCAGCAGGTCTTGGTACTGAAGAATATTTTTCAGTTGACGGGGTATTTAGTTCTTAGACATCAGCCCACAGAGGTAACTGAGATGCTCTTTATTCTTGTCTGTATGGCGATTCTCTGTGATTTCCAGATTACTTCTGGGGGTGCAGTCATTTCTGTTACCAGACTAACAAAGGCCCAGGGTGTCTGAGAGACAACACAAGGCCATTTTACTCTACTCACAGTCATTCTTTCAGTGATATGTCTTTGTCCTCCTGGGGATCTGCCCAGGAAGTTCTGAGACCTCACTGACAACCAATCACACCCTTGTTTAGGCCTCTTTCCTCTCTCGAGTCACTGCATCTTTCTCTTTATGACTACTTTAAACGAAGAGATGCTTTCTCATCTTCATATTAGGGTTGCTGGAATGGGAATTTTTATTGCTTAATTCTAGCAATTCTTTCTGCTTTCTTCTCTGAACATAGAGACAGCTAACTTTTAAATGGAGGTGGGGGGAAGGAGAAGGGAAAATATAAAATACATATAGAAGAAAAAACATATATGATTTCATCAGTATAGCTTCCATGCATATTTCTTTAGTTGTTAACTGTATACTAGTCAGTGGCAAAAAGGATGAGTATAGACCACAAAATAGTCAGACCTTAACTAGCCGAGCCATGCTATGTCCACCAAGAAGGGGGCCTTTTCCTAGCTCATACAGGGAAACTTAGGAAGGAGCAGTGAGCTTGTACTGCATCCACCTCTAGTACCAGGAGTTTCTGAAAGTTGAGAAGAAACTTCCATTTCTGGCAGGTTAGTCAACACAGAGACTTTCATGGTCTTTGTTCCATCCGCTCCTCTAACTGAGCATAAATGCCACGTAACAAGAGGATGATTGTATACATTTGCCGGTGTGCATGGTCTGGTTCTAGAGCTGTGACTTTCGCAGGACTCCCTTTGTGGAAAAGCTATTTTGAAGTTTCACGAGAAGGGAAGGTCATGAGGAAAGACAAAGTCCACATTTTCTCTTAAGAAATGCTTTTTTGTCCAGTGTAACAGCAAACTATAAACTGGTCTTGGAAAAGAAATGTTTTCAAAAAATGACAATGACAACTCTGGCTTTAATTCACTCCTCTGACTCTGACAATAAAGTGACAAATGAAATCAGTGACTGTCCTGGAAGAGCTATTGCTTCAGTGGTTAAAGAATGTGGCCCGCAACACTGACAGAAGCATGCATCATTGGAGAAAGTGGTTCTTTTTTGCCAATTATTCATGTATGTATTGAACTTTTATTTAGATAGGAAACACTTGATCTGAAGATTTAGCAAAAGCAAGTGCTTCTAAGGAGTAGGCAGGTAACTAAACTATATGGTGGCCACATATATATGGAGGAGAGTGGTAGGGATAGAGGAAAATTGGAAAAGCCTGCCTGTTCGAAATGCATTCAAATATATGATGCTAAGTGTTATGTCTGTCAATATTAAGGGCAGATTTGAACCACCTCTGAAACTCCTGCTTGGGAAGAAAAGACAGCAGGAAGGAATAAATATACTTACGCATTCTACTATTATTAGGCAACTTAATAATATGTAGTTTTCTCATTTTGTGATGGGAAACTAAGACTAAACGGTATTTTGTAAAGCTTCTGCGTTTATACTCTTTTAGTGGAAGAGAAACAAATCAACCACAAATGAATGTCTTCCAATGAAGGTGCTGTTTTGTACCATTTACGCCATGATGTTAAAAGCGCTTACCTCACTGAAGAGTAGAAAAGGCATACACATGAGTTGGATCAATTCCATAATGTTGACAAAAGGCCAGAGATTGATAAAATAAAACAGATTTTACTTTGTTATGGAGTCTGCATGAAGAAACATTGAAGGAACTAGTGATTTAGGTATTGTTGTTGTAAGCTTATATTTAGGAAAAAGAGGTAAAGTGGTTAAGCAAAGTATATTGGCTTAAAGGCAGAAAAAACTACATATGATATTTACTAGAAAATAAGCTAAAAACAGGGTTGCTATTTCCAATCCATAAATAAAACCATAATTTGCTTCATCACTTCCAGCTTTAAAGCCAATGCCTCTGTTATTCTATCCAATAATGTTTAGGTAAACCACTCCAATCATATAAAACAGAGAAGTTGGTTTTTGTTTTTTGTTTTTTTGATCAATTATGGATGCTTAATTCTAAGGATACTATGGGAGGAGAAGTGGAAAAAATAGAGGAAAATGTGAAGAATTCTGTTGGAAAGCATTCCAGTGTTTCATGGAATCTTATAGATGAAATTAACTCAAGTTGGCTTGAATATGAATCTTGTCATATGCATCAAAGACTCTCAGAAGGGTCCAAACCAATTATGATAAATACAACTGTGTCTTGCTGGGAGGAGGTGACTATTACCATGCCAAAGACTGCATTTTCTGAAAAGCAGTAATCGGTTAATTGCTCTAGAGTACACCACACCATGGGAATTCCTTTCAGGGTCTGCATTGGATTTCATAATTTTCAGGATAAGAGGGATAGAAAGAGTTTTTTTTGTTGAGTGCTTTTTCTTTTTCTTTTTTATTAGTTTTAGAGTCAATAATATTTAGCTACCTTTGCAAATAGCCACAAGCCCAGGAAACAGACAAGGGAGCAGGCCTGCTAATCATTACCCGAGGCCATTAAATACAGAGTTTGTCTTATGATGGATTAGTTTAGATTTACAATTCTAATGCTAGGCAAAATAAAACAGTGGGAATTGCGAATTCTTCCAGGGTTCTTGTGTCTCTTAATTCCACGAAAATTGTTTTTCTTTGTTGAAAGCTTGCAATATACAAGGCACTTTCCCCACTCATTTAACCATACATATCCCTAAAGGGTAGGTACTATCATCATGACTATCTTACAGATGAGAAACAAAAGCTTGTTTAGACTTCTAAACTATTGTAAGCTTCACAATTTTATGACATTATTATTATAGTCAGAATAACCCACATGACTCTTAGATGTCTTCATTTTCACCTCCATTAAAATGAAAACAATTCAAAAATTCTAAAAAAGACAGGCATTACTTGATATACATACAAATATAATAACTTAGATTGAATGGGATAGTCCCCCAAATTAGTAAGTCAAGTAAGAATTAGAGTCATACAGTAAATTAATGAAGTTCTACTACCAATGATACTTAAAATATCACAAACAGTTTGTGTGTAGTGAGGACAGGTGATGAATATTCATTTGTGATGGAAAGGGATCCATAGGGTCTTTTCAAGGGGCAACTCTGCTGTGGTTTTAATGTGAATGGCACACCTGGACATGTGTATAAGACTGCAGCTTTGCTCAAGATGTCCATGAAATCATAACACACAAGCATTAACCTAGTCCTTGAGCCTTGCTCCTAAGACAACTGCAGTCTACACTCCTACTCGCCCACACAATATGGGATATGAACAAATAATACTGACAATATTTCAGAGGTTCCTGGAGTGGGAGTGAAATGTTCAGAGCAAATGAATGATATCTTTACCTTTTCTGCTCCCCTCCCCACTGCCCCAGGACTGAGATATTTCCAAATGTTTTACTTTAAAAATGAACATACAGAAAAATTGTTTTATGCTGCGCAGTTCTGAGTTTTAACACATACAGATACAGCTAACTCCTACCACAATCAGTACACAAAACAGCTTCAGCGTATTCAAAACCCTCCCCTGTGCTGCCTCTAAAGCATAGCAGCCATTCATCTGTCCTCACCACTCTAGTTGTTCCTTGTCCACAGTGTTGCATAAATGGAATAATATAGTATGGAACCTTAGTAGACTAACTTCCCTTCTCAGCATAATTCCCTTGAGATGCACTGATGGCATTGCTTGTCATTAGTTTATTTATTTTTATCAGTATCAGTAGTATTCCATTGTATGAATTTACTGCTGCTTGTTTATACATCATTGTCATAGAATATTTACTTTGCTTCTGTTTTTCTTTTTCTAGTTAGGTAGATTATGAGTAGGTCTGCTTTACATATTACTGTAGAGATTTTTCTATGTTTTTAAAAAGTATATGCTCAACTTTGTGAAAAACTGCTAGACCCTTTTCTAAAAGAGTCATACCATTTGAATCACATTAGGAATATATGAGAATTCTAGGGTTTTTAACAGTCTCTCCAACACTAGTAGCATTGCCAGTTTTTGACTTTTGCTTTTAACTTGTCCTAATAGATATGTAAGGAAACATCATAATTTTGATTTTTATTTTCCTAATGATTATTGATATTGCACATCTTTTCATTTATTTATATGCCTTCTCTATGTCCTCACTGAAAGTGTCTGTTGAAATATATTGCCTACTTTTAATAGAATTGTTTATTTCCTTACTGTTATTTGATCATTTTGTTGTTGCTGATGTGGATAATTTTGTATATTTTTTTATCCAAAATACTACTAAAATTTAGAAAGAATAACATATATCTTACTTTAAATAAAAAACTAGACACGATTATACTTAGTGAAGACGGTTTGTTGAAAGCCAGAATAAGCCCACAGCTAGGCTTCTTGTGCCAGTTAACCAAGCAGTGAATACAAAGAAACATTTTTGAAAGAAAGTGCTACTCTAGTGAATACATGAAATATAAGAAAGTGAAACAGCTTTATTATTGATGCAGAGTAAATTGTAGTGTTTTAGATAGATGACACCAGCTAAAACATTCCCTTAAGTCAAAGTCTAATCAATGGACAGCCTGACTATCTCATAAGGTGCTAATGCAGCTTGTGACTTGAAGCTGAAGACAAAGCTTATTTACCATTTTGAAAATCCTAGGGTCCTTCAGAACTATGCTAGATCTTCTCTGAGAGTGCTCTGTCAATGACACAACACAGTCAGGATGGCACATCTGTTTACAGCATGACTTACTAAATATTTTTGCGTCCCCCACTGAGCACAGCTTCTCAGAATATAAGATTTCTTTCAAAATATTACTGCTTATCGGCAATACAACTAGTCACCTAAAGGCTCCAATAGAGATGTACAAGGAGTGTCAAGTTGTTTTCATGCTGGCTAGCATAATATCCATTTTGCATCCCATGGGTCAAGGAATAATCACAGATTTCAAATCTTATTAATGAACAAATAGGTTTCATAAGACTATAGCTGCCATAGATAGTGATTCCTCTGATGCATCTGAGCAAAGTCTATTGAAAACCTTTTGGAAAAAAATTGCCCATCTAAATGTCACTAAAAACATTTGTGATTTATGGGAGGAGGTCAAAATATGAACATTAACAGAAGTTTGGAGAAAGTTGATTGCAATACTCATGAATTCATGACTTCACTGGAAGACTCAACTGCGGATATAGTAGAAATGACAAGGGGAATAGAATTAAAAGTGGAGCTTGCAGATGTGACCGAATTGCCGTAATTTAGTGAAAAATTTTGAATAGATGAGAAGTTGCTTCTTATGAATGAGCAAAGAAAAGAATTTCTTGATATAGAATCTACTCCTAGTGAAGATGCTATGTATATTGTTAAAATGACAATAAAACTTTGGAATATTACATAAACTTAACTGATAAAACAGTGGTAGGATTTGAGAGGACAGAATTCAATTTAGAAGAAATTTTACTATAAAATGCCATCAAAGAGCTTCTCATGTTACAGAGAAATATTTTGCAAAAGGAAGAGTCAGTCAATGCAGCAAATGGTATCTATGTCTTATTTTAAGAAATTGTTGAAGTCACCGAACTATATCAGTCATTACCCTGATTTGTTAGTAGTCATCAACATTGAGTAAAGACTCGAGACCAAAAAAAAATAAATTATGACTTATGGCAGTCTCAGAAGATGGTTAGCATTTTTTAGCAATATAATATTTTTAAATTAAGGTCTGTACATTTTTTCATGTAATGTTATTGCATACTTAATACACCACAGTATTGTGTAAATATAACTTTTGCATGTGTTGGGAAGCAAAAAAACTCATGGGACTCACTCTCTTGGGATTTCATTATATTGCAGTAGTCTGAACTAAACCTACAATATCTCTTAGTATGCCTGGATTCTAGTTTCACACTGCTAAGTACTATAGCTTTGCAGTAATTCTTAAAATTAAATACTGTGACTACTTTACCTTTGTTCCCTTTTCAAAAATTATTTGATGGTCCAGGTTTTTTGCCTTATCAAATACTTTCTAAAATCAGTTTGTGTATTTTTAAACATCTGGAATTTTATGTAGAATTGCATTCAGTTTGCAGAGAATTAGCTTCTTAATTATATCAAGTCTTCCGATTCATTAATATTTGTTTATTCATTTACTTAAGACTTATTCTTTATCTTTAGTCATTATTTATAATTTTTATTACACAAATTCTGTATCCAATCTTTTAGATATATACCAAGGTACATTATTATTTTGAAGCAATTATAAATGGTATTCTTTTTAAATTTGAGTTTCCAATATGCTTTCCAGTAGATCTCATGAAATTTTCTAAATAGATAGTAGCATAATTTGTGAATAGTCAATTTTAATTTTTCATTTACAGTCTGTCTTTTAGATCATTTTTTTTTGCCTTATGGCGTTAAGAAATTCAGTATGATTTATAGTGATGTACATATGCTGGTGCATTACTGATCTTTGGGAAAAATAATTCATTTTCTATCTTTGTCATATCTAATTTTCCTATAGATGATATCTGTCACATGAAGGGAAGTTCCCTTCAATTTCTAATTTGCTGAGAATTTTTAGCATATTGTAGGTTTAATTTTGTCAAATATATTTTGAGCATCAAAAATTAATATAACATGTTTTTTGCTTCTTTAGTCTATAGCAGAGTAAATTGCATTGAATGATTTCCCATGGTCAAACTAGACATACATTCTCACAATAAATCACACTTGATCATAGTCTATTATCAAATATTACTGCTTATTTTACAAGCATTTTATTACTGTATATGTTCATAAGAAAACTTGAGCTGTGGGATTTTTGTTGTTGTATTGTTTGTACCTGGTCTTGATGCTGTAATAATTCTAAAATGAATTGGGAATTGCTTATTTAGTGGAAAACTATGTAGGTTTCTTGATAGCTCCTCTTTAAATATATAGTAGAAATCACCAGTGAAATGAAATAGTTCAGGTGGTGTATTTTTTCCCAAAGGCATTTAGTTATAGATTAAATTTATTTTAATAGAACAGGACTGTTCATGTTATTCATTTCTTTTTGGGTAAATTTTGGTAATTTTAATTTTCAAATAATTGTTGTGCTTTAAATTGTCATTTATTCTTATAGAATTATTTGCAATATATGCTCATCATTTTAATGCTTTCAATCCCTTGTGATAGCCTTCTTCATTTTTTTTATACTGGTCATTCATATTTTTTGATTTTTTCATTATTATAATATGGCTAAATGTTTGTTATTAATTTTGTTGATTCTTTAAAGCTGAACTTTAATTCATATTATTTCAATTTTATTGATTTCTGCTCATTAATATTTCTTTCCTGAGATTTATTTTACTTTCGTTTTAAGTTTCTATAAGTAGAATCATAAATCTCTGATTTAAAACATTTCTTTTTTTCTAATATGAGCATTTAACACTACAAATATCCTCTAAACTCTATTGGCTCCGTTCCCTAAAAGTTATATTTTCATTTTAAATCCATTCAGAATATTTTCTTTTCTTCAAGTCTACTTTATTTTTGAAATTGATTTATTTTGAAGTATTCTATTTAGTTTCAAAGTGCTTGGAGGTTCTCTGTCTTTATGTTATTAATGCGTAATTGAATTTCACTATAATCAAATAATATACTATATAATTTAAATGGTTTTAATTTTATTCAGATTTGTTTTACACTAGGAAACTGAGTATTTTAGTTAATGTTTCATGGGCATTTGGAAAGAATGTGTATCATACTGTGGGTGGGTAGAATAGTCTTTAATAATCAGTGAGATTTCATTTGTTGATAATGTGTTTAGTTTATCCGTACTCTTGTTTTTGTCTAATAGTTTTGCTTAAAGATTGGTATTGAAGTATCAAAATGTAATTCTGAATTATTTATTTCTCCTTTAAATTCTGCATATTTTTCCTTCATGTATTTTGAAGTTCTGTTTGGTATATATACATCTTGGATTGTTAAAATTTGTTGTTAATGGAGCCTTTTGCTTAATGTAACATCCCACTTTATCCACATAATTTCCTTTGCTCTGAGGTCAGTCCGTCTTATATTAATAGTCACAAATATTCTTTTGATTATAGTTTGCATGCTATATTAATTTATATCTCTTTTACTTTTAACCCACCTGCATCATTTCATTGAAGGTGGTTAAAAACGTGTGTGGGTATTTAAAAAAAAAACTATTCTGATTATTTGTTAATTATTATGTGACTAGATTATTTATATTAATATTTTTATCAATTTGTGTGAATTTAGGACTAGAATTTTCTTATTTTTTTCTTTTTGTTCCACCTTTTGTTAATTATTTTGTTTCCTTTTTCTTGTTTATATGGATATTGTAAATAATATAAATATTGCAACATACTTTTTAAATTCATTTATTGACATTTTTACTACATCTCTGAATAACATGCTGGTAATTGATCAGGATTATATAAGTATGCTTAACATTTAGAATACTTAACTTCAAATGAAATAAAAATGCCACTATTCCTTTCCTTTTCTCCTTTTCTAAAGTAATGCTATACATACATTTTTTTTCTTTCAATCATCATTTTTAAAAACTTAAGAGGTAAAGGTTACACCAATATATTTTATTTAGTTAGTTCCAATTTACTGTCTTTCCTTTATTTCTAATATTCCAGTTTTCCCTCTGGATCATTTCTCTTCCATCCAAAAAGGCTTTAGCTTATCTCTTAGAGCAAATCTGTTGAATATTAATTTTCTTTTTTTCCTTTCATCTGATTTATTTCACTTTCATTACTATGGGACATGTTCCCAGATCGTAGAATATTAGTTAATGATTCTTCTATTTCAATACTTTATAAACATTGTTCCTTTTCTTATTGACATTGGTGTCTGATGAGATGTCCACAGTTATTTGAATCATTGCTCTTCTATATAAATCTTTTTTTTCTAATTTCCTTCAGGACTTTGTCAGCATTTAGTCTTCAGAAATTTGATTATGAGGTGTCTGGCATGGATTTCTTTGAGTTGATTGTGGATGAAGTTTGACAAGCATTTTGAATCTATTTATGTCTCTCAATAAATTTGAAACACTCTATGTCATTTTTTTTTTTTTTTTAAAGGAAAGGTGCAACCTGGAATGAAGGTAAATAGGATGGCAGACAGCAAGTGGAGGAAGAAGCATCTTATTTTTATTTAGTTGTTTATGTTGTTTGTTTCCCCCTGGGCCTGGGATTCACACCAGAGGTATGTGGCCTGAACTCCTTTGGAGGTGATAGACTTAGCCACAACTCCACCAGGGCATGCCTCATTATTTGTTCAATCATGTTTTATTCTTCGTGGTCTTTCACCTCTCCTTCTGGCACTTAAATAACAGGAACATTAGAACTTTTGGTATTGTCCAGCAAGTCACTAAGGCTCTATTGATTTCCCCCCCACAATTCTTCTCTCAGTTGTTAAATAGAATAATTATTATTAGTCTGTCTTTAATTTCTTTGGCTATTTCCTCCATCTGCTCAATTATCTTATTGAAACATCTAGGCAATTTTATTTTCTTTATTTTGTTTTTCAGTTCTAGAATTTCACTGACCTTTCTCTGAATCATTTTGTATTTTTCCCTAAGACTATCATTCTGTTTATTTAAAGAATATCTGTCTTTACTCCCTAGAACTTAATTATAATAGCTGCTTTAGTTTCATGATAATTCCTACAAATGTGTCACTACTGGATTGGTACTTGTCATTTGTCTTTTCTCTTGTGAGTTGAGATTTTCCTCATTTTTTTGTGTCAAGCAATATAATTGCCTGCTAAACATTTTGACAATTATATTACAATAGCTTAGGTTTTGTTTTAATCCTATGATGTTATTGTTGATTTGGTTTGGTTTGTTTTATTTTATCATGCATTTGGCCATGTTACATTCAAGATGCAAGTTCTTGTCTGACTTACATGGGCTTGATTCCAATGCAAATTCAGTTGATGTTTTAAACACATTGTCATTATGATCAGAATCTTATGTGTGGATTTCAGTCAATTCCAGACATAGGTGAAAATCTTTTCTGTGCCTCAGTTGTCATTCTGAAGTGGGCTATTTGCAGTCAAAACCTTACATGAACACCTCAAAGATTACTTCATGTACTCATATGCAGCATTGTTATTTAATAGAGCTTCCTCCATGCTACATTCTCCCTAGAATTTTCTGACTCCCAGGGTATTTTCTATTCAGTTCTCCAAAAAGAAAAAAAGGGTTAGATAGCTTTGCTTTGCCATGTATTTCCAGAGACTATACCTGCATCCAGATCTAAGTAGTAAATTAACAGAGGGAGAGAAAAATGGAGGTGGGTGAATGGGAATTTGATCTATGCTCTGGGACCATAGTTCCTCTCAAAAGAAAGAACATTTCTTTCCTCTGAGTTTTAGGTGCTAACTGGATGTTATCGAAAAAGGCAGCTATAAGAAAAACAATAATATTGACAATAAAATAATGCTAACTAGATAGTTCTTGCTTTCTTTACCTTTAGAAACCATTTCATGTCTTCTCAGAGCAGCAGTGAATGCTCATTTTGAAATGCTTCTTGTCTATATTTTGCACTTCTACATTTCAGGATGCCTCTGAGATCACGTGAAGTGCCATCAGATACATTTCACTACTCAGTGGAACTTGAGTTCTCGTTTCCTTCTCCAGACACCTTGCTATCAATTGACTTACAAGTCCTCAGATAGCTGCTCAATAAAATCTATCTAGGATTCATGGTTGTATTCAGTGGAAGAGACAGTACAAAATTCCTAGAACTGCCACTCCAAAATTAAATTATTTTAAAGGTAAATTAGAGGAAAAACAATATGATGATGAGAGCAGAATCAGTGACAAAATGTGAAAAATGCTACGTTGTTGACTTTAAATATCATGTGGCCTAAAATTTGGCAAAAACAAGGACATTGATATTTTTCTTGAACCTCTGGAAGGATTTAGACCTGTGACAATTTGACTTTATTCAAATGAGATTGATTTTGGATTTTTGGTCTTCAAAACCAATGTTAGAAGTAGAAAAATTATATGTGTGGTTATAGGACCAAGTTTTGAAGATGATTAAAGGTGAATATCAGTAGATACAAGCCAGTCAAGAACCAGTCTGAATCAATATGCCTCAATGCAAAATATATTGACAAATGGAGCTTATAGTCACCTAGGGTAATGACGGGTCTTGCGGAGAAGAAGAGAAGCAAGAACACAACTGAATTCAATGTTATGATCATGTAAGGTGGAATGGGGGATGGTCTACTCAAATGTCAAGAGCTTCAAAGAGAAGGAAATTTTTTATGGGAAGAAGTAATTATTTGGAAAGTGAAATGGAAGTCATAAAAAAGACCACCAACCCCACTTCCCAAATTCAGATTTACATGGAACTAATGGCAGATATAAAAATACATGAGAAATTCATATTAACTTTATCACCTTGGATGATTTATGGTGAAGCAGGATGCACATGAAGAGAGAGAGACATTTTTACATTTTTATTTAGATTTCCCTGAGGACATCACTATCACAAATCACCACTTAAAAGAAACATTGATGTTGGTCATGAAAGAGGGGCAAGGAACCACTGTGGGCAAATGGCTTTATTATGGTTTCCCTGGGGAAAAATGGGTGAGACAAATTAAGCTAATTTAGGATTAATGATTTCTATAATATCCACAGTTTCTGGACTGCTCCTTGTTGTCTGATACCTGATGCTGTGACAATTAGGGTAGATGTAGTGTTCCAGTTTCCTTCCCCAACTGCAGGAGTGTGAAGGCCTGATGTTGGAGGTGGTATGAATTTAATAGGCTACTCAAGAAAGCAAACTAGGGAACCAACTAGCTTCAAACAATGACCTTAAAACTGGGTCAAGGCAGCATTGAAAAGCAAAACTATATTGCAAAACTATATTTACCATACACTAATCCTATCCTTAATAAATCACGATAAGCTTATACTAAATTAAAAGTTTTGACCAAACTACTGGCATGTATTTTCTAAAGAAGATAATTATTATATCTCAGATTAATATTTTACATAATTTTATAGCAGGTATATTTTGCATCACTATGTCCATGATGAAAGAAATTTCATGATTATTAATCTTATAAATGAAATAATATGCAGCTGTGAGACATCTCTTTGGAGTGTAACTGTTTTCCACATTTTTTCTATGCTGTAGTCCCTTATAAAGCAGAAGCAAGCACCTCTTCTCCTAAGGTTCCTAAACCATCATTCATAGTTCTCAATGCTTGGTTATCTCTAAAGTCTATATTTGTTTAATTAGGTTCATTTGTTTGTTTTATTTCTCTATATACGACACATGCGTGAACTCGCCCAATCTTTGTCTGCCTGGGTTATTTCACTAAGTTTAATATATTCTGGCTCCATCCATATTATTGCAAATGACAGGATTTCATCCTTTTTTTTTTCTTTTGAGCAGTGTTCCATTGTGTATATTACCACATCATTTTTATTCATTCTTCATCTGTTGATAGGGTTTAGGTTGTTACTTAGGTTTTTAGCTCTCGGTTATTTGAAAATAATTTTGTGATTAATATAGGAATTTTCGTATCTCTTTAATTATTGTTTTAGTGTTTTTCCAGTAAATATCTAGAAGTAGAATAACTGGATTGGATCACATGAACTTTCTATTTTTAAATTTTTGAGATATCTCCATACTGCTTTCCATAGCGACTACACCTATTTACAATGCCAACAACATTCTATCAGGATTTCATTCTCTCCACATCCTTGTCAATACTTGCTGTCTTTTGTCTATTGAATAATAGTTTTTACAGATGCTAAGTGATAGCTCAACATTGAATTTATTTGCATTTCCCTGATAATAAGAGATGGTGAATATCTTTTTATGTCTATTGGTTATCTGTATATTTTCCTTGGATAAGTATCCATTCAGAACTTCTGCCTACTTTTAAATTGGGTAGTTTTTCTGCATTGTGGTGCTTTATGAATTCTTTATGCATTTTGGATGCAAACCTACTGTCAGAACAATGATGTATAGATATCTTTTCCTATTCAGTAGTATATGTACACTTTGATAATAGTCTCTTTCACTATAAAGAGGTTTTTGGTTTTTTTTTTTGCTTTTTTTCCCTGTAGTTTGATGTAGACCCATTTGCTTATTTTTACTTTTTTTCCTTTGCCACTTGAATTCCCAAAGACATCTCAATAGCTGATGTCAAGGGGGCGTGCATTTTCGCTTTTGCTTTCTTCCATGTATTTTATGGTTTCAGGTTTATATCCAAGCTTGTCTATGGTAATTTTTGTCTATGGTATTACATAGTAGTCTAGTTTCATTCTTTTGCATACAACTGTCCAGTTTTCTTAGCTCTATTTATTGATGGAACTGCTCTTTCTCCATTGTATATGCTTCATTCCTTTGTCTCAAATTAGTCATCCATATAACTGTGAGTTTGTTTCCATACTGTCACTTCTGTTTTGTTGTTCTTTGTAGCTGTTTTTATTTTAATACCATGCTGGTTTGACTACTGTTGCTCTTTAGTATAGTCAATGAGAGTCAATAAGCGTGATCACTCCATTTTCGTTCTTCTTATCTCAAGATTATTTCTGTTATTCTGCCAGTCAAGAATTTTGAGGACTTTTGTAATTTAGTTTGTACTTTTGTAATTCCTATGATTTAGAAGTATAAAAAAAGGAATGAATTTTCCCCTGGGAGGAAGGAACTCTAAAGATAGTTAGACCTGGGAGATGAAAGGACACATTTGTTCTTTTATATATATCATAGGGAGAAGGGGAAGTTTTTTCTCCATTCTTTTGTGAATAAGTCCACAACAAAATAAATAAATAAATGAGTAATATTTTATTAACGAAAATATTCAAATTAGAGTACATTTCCTTAGCACAAACATTGAGATAAGGTTTAAAGTTTACCCAGCATTTACAAAAGTTGTTTTCTGGGTACAATTTAGTCTGGGGAAAAAATACAGAAAAAAAATAATCCATGTAAACATTGATGGAACTCTGAAACTGAAAAACACAAATAAAAGAGTCGGGTTAACTTATTCAAAATAACATAGGAATATTTAGTATTTTCAACTATTGCTTAATGTGTTAAAATTGTTGGGGCTAAATCAAAACAGCTGAGTAATGTATTTAGCTCATATCACCACAGAACATCGTTTTAATTTTTTTCCATGAATTAATTTTCTTTAATGTTTGCCATGAGGTCCTTACAGAATTTACATTAAGGATAGGTAAGAAATATTTATATACCACATATGAGTGAAGTCCTACAATATTTGTCTTTCTCCTTCTGATTTATCTCATTTAGCATAATTTCCTCTAAATCCATCTATGTTGTTGCAAATTTTAGAATTTTATCTGTTTTTTAAATAGCTAGGTAGTATATTATTGTCTTTATATATACCATATATTATTTATCAACTTAGCTGTTAATGGGTATTTAAGTTATTTCTAACTCTTGGCTATTTTAAATAGTGCTGCAATAAACAGGGAATATATATACATATTTTTGTGTTTATGTATATACATAATATATATTATACATATATACTCTTTATACATATATATAAACACTAAAAAATTCATGTATTAAATAAAATACAAGTAGGCTTTCATACATATAACCAAATGAATGGCTACCTGAATATAAAGCGAAGTTGCAAGGTGGGAAAATTGGATAAATGGAGTCAATTATATAGTGAAAGATAGAATTGGACAGTGAACTTAATGTATTATATACTGATGTTGATTTGCAATGATACACAGCTTAAGCCTATTTAGTGTTATCATCATTATTTCTTTGATATTTAAAAAAATTAAAACCAAAAAAATATTTATAACTAGCACATCACTTGTACTAACATTCAGAAAATAAGGTTCCAATGTTTTTTAAATACTTGAAACGAATCACTTTTGAGGAGGCACTTTTTCCCCACCACTTTAGCAATAATATTTGGTTTAACTGCATTCAAAAATATGTGACCTTATACTTAGATATTGTAATCACTGGTTTCATTCTCAGTGCCTGCATAATCATATGTTTAAAGTATGTTAGGTCCTCAATAATGAGATTTTTCTGCATATCTATTTTAGGAATTTTTTTTGCTTTTGTTTTCTTTTGCTTATATCAGCTTATAATAACAACATTTGTGAAATATTTTCTTTTTCCAATTAGGAAACATAACTTTATGTGAAAATCATATTATGACGTTGAATCTTGAAGTTGGCTTTAAATTATATTCTGTGCCACATTATTTAAATACTCAATGCAATGCAAGTACTACAACAAAGCAGTTTTTTAATCTTATAGAACTAATCAAGCAATACTTTCTTTTTGCATATACTTTCAAAACTCTCTTAAGTATGGTTTTTAGAGTCCCCAAAAGTTGGAAAATCATTGTTCATTAAATTATACAAAATATTTATGTAGGAATTTTGCATGTATGCATTGAGTTCTGATACAGAGAAACTGACGACTCCCTCAGAATAGGCTGTCTTTAGAATTCTGAAAAAATAAGAGATGGTAAGTATGTATGCTTTGTTAAAGAGCTAATTGTTTTGTTTGCTACAAATACATGGATGGCATACTAAAGCATCTTTGTGTCTGAGGGTGGTGGGGAATACAGCACAACCCTATAAAGCAGTCTAATTGATACCTCAAATAATCTACAAATAATCAGATCACCTCATTCACTTTTGTGGACAAAAACTATATGGGAAAAATATGTGCTGCTGAAGTTCTGCTCACAGAACAAGTTTTTCACATCGACAAGAGATTTCACCATCAAACCTCTGAGCTGGATGACTGATTTCTTGAGTGAATTTTTAAAAGATATCTATTGGAAATATTTGCTATACAATGTACAATAATTTGACATTCTTTGAAGCAGCCAACAGCAGAGAAGGATCAGAAAGACACAAACTTTTAAGACATTGCTCATTCTAGCTCACTTTGAACTTTAAAGCCTCTTTTTCAGCGATAACAGGGTCTATAGTGGGAGATCAGACTTGAGAATCACGGCTTGAAATGCCCATCCAGATGAAGTCATGCAGAAAATGAAACATATTTGGCAGAGCAAAGCTGTGGTCAGGGAAACAAGACAATGTCAAAGAAAAGGGCAACAAGTAGATAATCAGGACACATTTCTCTTTCTTTTGCTCTCTTCTTTCCTCAACCCTGCCTTTTGCTTAAAAGCAGAACTCGTACAAGTGATAAAAAATAAGGCACATGCAGACCCAAGCAGAAATGGGCACAGGATTCCATGGGAACTTTTGATGGTTGGATATGTTGGTTTTGATGAACAGACACATTCAGGTTATAAAGGAACGAGGCCACTCCGGGCTAATGAAGACCTGTCAGACAAGCTTTCACTGTCTTAACCAAAGATGGTGCAGCTGGCAGAATCAAGTCAAGTGAGGATGGAAGATGCCATGACCTTCCTACATGCCTTAGAATATCTATATATCTCTCTCTCCTCACATACATGATATTATGAACTTATAAAAGGAGTACTTAACACTGTATTCACCTCAGCACTGTGAATTTCCAGAGTGTTTTAAAACTTTTGTTAGTAACATTTGTCTGAGTGGGCATCTATGTGTTTTTTGTTGCTGTTCAATAGCTCTTAATGTCAGGTGATAACTTTTTTTTGAATTAGCTGACATTGATGAAATTCTGAGTGTCTCTTTTTTTCTAAAATGAAAAAATTTCCAACCAATGGAAAATTTCTTTACCCTGTTCTGTCTAGCTGTATTTTGAATTAATATTTCATTGGCAAAAGTCATCAAGAATGACTCACTTCTCTAATTTTTTTTTCTAAGGCGGCTGCTACTGTCAAGCTGTTGTAACTCTTCTGGTAGAGAGTGTTTCCATGTACTTGCGAGAAATGGATTGGAAACTAATTTTTGTGACCTATAGCTTTATAAATTGTATTTGGGAAAAAGCAATTATTTTCTTACTTGTTCTCCCTTGACTTTTAGTCTTTGAATAAATAATTTCCTTAAAACTGAAATTAAAACACAAAATCATAGTGAACTCACCATTAGTTGGTAGAATATTAGAGCTGGACAAATTCTAATGGGATACTTAGGGACAAAATCTTGGTGAAGTTGAATGACTGGTCCAATGTTACCTGGTTGTCACTTAAAACAGAATTCTAAATCCCTAAATTGTAGTACAATGTACTTTCTAGAAAGTAAAAGCTCTTAGTTCTCACCATCGAATGCTTTTGAGTCTCATGATAAGGCCATGAAATGTACATTCTCATGATTCCCACACTGAGGCTGATGAATGTAGAAGAATTAATAAATGATGAATCTAAAATTCAAACTCAGCATTTTTGTTAATAGTTTTCTTTACCCCTTTTCTCCAGAAAGATGCCTAGAATCTTAGATTCTCACATTTTCCTCTTGTAGACACATATATGTTTATTTTTCTTCTTATCCTTGGAAGGATTTGTTCCATACACTTTCCCTTCAGGAGGTAGTGATGAGTTCTCTTTTGATTTTGCACCTAGAAAGTGGATTAAGAATTATTTAAATAAATGAGTGAGGTAAAATTGATCTTTGACTTCATTACAAACTGTAGTTTACATTAACTCTATCTTTACTGAGTCCAAAATTCTTACGTAAATTTAACACCATAGGTTAAATTTGTACAGATAACCAGTTTTTTTGTTTTTTTTTTAATAGTAAAAACTAACAGAGTAATGAGAAGGTATTAATAGAATTGCTATTTTCACTCTACACCAAGTAGCTCCTCATTAAAAACAATTAATACTTATCAACTGTTCTTAGAAAAAGTGACTTACACTATATTTGAGAATCATTTCATACTCATACAAACAAAATCATAAGAAAGTATGATCAGTGAAATCTGGTGTTGACTATTCCTAACTTTTCTTTTTAAAAGTCAAAAATTTTGTTATCAGAAACTACAGAATTGGAACCCTCTGGGTTGAGAACATTGCTTTAAGTTCTAGTTTCTTTTTTAAACTTTCCTTGATTAGCTAGTATCAAGGATTATGAGGACTCCTAAGTTGTCCATGAGAAATTCTACACAGGTTCACCTATTTAGATTAACAAATAAATTTAAAAAGTCTAATTTTCTTAACTAACAAAGTCTTTTAAGAAAATAGAGACGTAGATGGGTAATTTCAATGCATTATGGTTAGAAATCTGATAGAACATGGGTAGGACTCCAAAATAATCCATGGAATGGGCACAGAATCCAAAAGGGTAGAAGTTGGCAGTGAATTTCTGGAAATGAAGATGAAGCTCAAAGGTCTGGAGAACTGTTAGTCAGTCCTGCTAAGGAACCATTATGGACAAAATCTGAAGGCAATGGAGTTCCTGAGAAAACTAAAGGTAGTACAACAATGACAGCATACAATGTGTGAGGAGGAGAGAGATGCAAATTATTTATGATGGCTGTGAAGAGCAGCCTATGTCATATCTAGAAGTTTGACGTTTATGCTGATAGCACACCCTGGTGGAAGAGCAGATAGGTTATTCACCTCTGAAGATGTGCAAGCCACATATCCTTGGGTTCAAGCCCCATGCTCTGGGAAAAACAACCAGTATGAACAATCAACTGAAAACAAAAATAAAATGCTTCTTCCTCCTGTATTCCTTTCTCTCTTCCTGCCTACATAAATTCATTCCTGCCTGTACATTCCCGTAAAAAAAAAAAAAAAGTAAAAGAAGAAGAGGAGGAAGAATAAGAGGAAGAAAAAGAACAAGAAAGAAATTTATACTGAAATCTATCATCTAGTATAAGCTTTAAAGATAACTTAACAATGCATAAGAAATATCTTTGAAGTATATGGGCTGTTTAGAAGTAGGCAAATTTAGGGAAGATCATCACTGGGAGCTGAGCTGGAGCCCACATGGTGAAATTGTGCTGGGCATGGCCATAACTAGAAATCAACGAAAGAGCTCAAATCCATCCCACAACCATTTCACACCAGACCCTGGGGTCCAATGATTGGAAATCCTGCCCACCACATATCCGTCCACTGGAAATACTCTCCTTCGGATGCTCCACCACCTGGATTACAGTAATAAGGCAGTCCGAAACCTCAATGTTACCCTCTTGCGCCACCTTGTGAGTAGAGGTGAAGCTACAGGCTGATTGCCAATCCTAGGCAAGTTGAACCTACACCAGGGAAACCAAACCCTCAGAAATATAAATAGAATGCTGAATAGAGCAAAGGCACAGAGAAATATATGTGAAATGATGGATCCAATCAAACACCCAGGGGAAAATCTGAATACAGCAGAGATGTGTAAATTACATGATGAGGAATTTAGGGTAACAGTGATTAACATACTCATGGGAATCCGGAAATCAGTAGAGGCAGCAAACAAAAATGTCAGGAAGCAAAGAGAAGAATTAAAACAAGACATCAAACAGGTAAGAGACATGGTGGCTGAATTAAAGAACTCAATAGAGGGACTCAACAATAGGATTGATGACGTTTCCAACAGAATCAGTGATCGGGAAGATAGGACAGAGGAATTCAATCAAGCGAACCAGCAAAGAGATCAAAAAATTCAAAGAACTGAAGACAGCATTTGTTACCTCTGAGACAGTATCAATGGGAACAACATTTGCATCATAGGGGTCCCAGAGGAAGAGAGAGAAAATGGGGGCAGAAACAATATTTAAAAAAAAAAAAAAAAGGATGACAACTTCCCCAATTTGAAGAATGAAGCAAGCCTCCAGATCCAGGAAGCTCAAAGAGTTCTTAATAAAAGGGCAAGCAGAAATACACCTAGACATATTGTCATAAAAAGGTCAAAAATACAAGATAAAGAAAAACTACTAAAATAACCAGAGAAAAACGTGTCACATACAGAGGAGCCCCCAAAAGATTGTCAGCAGACTTCTCAAATGAAACTCTACAGGCCAGAAGGGAACCGTATAATCTATTCAAAGTGCTGAAAGAAAAGGAGTTTCAACCTATATCCAGCAAGATTATCATGCAGAACTGAAGGAATGATAAAAAAAAAAAAAAACCTTTTCTGATCTGACAAGCAAAAGTTAAAGAAGTTTATCACCACAAAACCTGCTTTCAAAAAATATTAAAATGCTCTATAAAGTATAAAGAAACCCCGCAGAAAAACAGTAAAAGAGCAAATACACCATTGTTGGTGTTGTCTACCAGCCTTACCAAAATTAAAATCTCCAGCATAGTTTCTTGCTTCCAGTCCTTGTTCATCAGTATAGCATATAAACAACCCAGTGGAAGTGTCCCTTTCTTTCCTGCCAGCTTCTGTGTACTTTCCATGAACTAGTCCTAACCAAACACAGTGCCTTTCTTCACCACCAGTAGACAACAACTACACCTTCTTCAGATGAGAAGAATCCCAATCTTAAGGAGAGGTTCCGTCTTTTCAACATGTTCCTTACTTCAATACTCAGCTCTCATTTCCAGGGTACATTTTAGAGTACTCAACCCCTTTATAGTTAGTGCCCCAATGCAATTCACATTTACATATAAACTTTCCATGTTTTCATTAAAAAAAATCTTGTTAAATATTATATACATGATGATGTTAGAAGTCTCATGTGGATTCTGAGAAAGATACATTCTCAGGAGAAGTTGTGGTTTTATTATTGTGCTCCACCCTAAGACTTAGGAAATAATGGAAATGAAATAAAATTGACTTACTAAAATAATAGAAATCTATTGTGCTGGGCTCATACTTTTCTGAAGTGATAAAATATGCAGGACGGGATGATAACATAAATGAAAGCACATACTGAAAGAGCTAATGAAAAAATCAAATAATTTGTCTAGCATCCTACAAAAAAATCATTGACTAAAACTTAAAAAAATAATATATTATCTTATAGTTGTGAGAAATAATATTGGAGATTTCAGAAAGATAGGCAAGTAAATAAAGTGTTAGCTGCTCCCTCAGCTGTACACCTTGAGATGCTGAGATTTTACTGAATAAACAACATTCCTTTGTAAATTCCTCACTGAGGTTCATACACAAGATTATGCCTAGGTTTTTATATCTTTTCCTCTCTACCTGTAAAAGACATTTTAAATTTATTCTTCTTTCCTAGATTCTACTCCAAATCAAAAATAGAGTAAACCAATGAACTGGTGTTTTCTTTCACTTCTATGTTTCATTCATCTGTGAGCTAAACTAGAATTAATTCCAAAGACTTAGAAAGGATTAGGTTAAGATATAATCTTGAAAATACTTAACACACATGGGAAACTGGAACACATAACATCTAGCTAGGAATCCAACTGACTTCTACTCAAAGTGGTCTACTACGATAAGCCTGCAGACTTGCCAAATATGAATTCACAGATTTGATTCTATTATCCCTCCATTTCCCCATCTACAGGGGTACAGATTTTTGCCAGCATGCCTCAGTGCCAATTCAAACAATGATATGACTTACTACTTAGAGCCGTGGTGCATATTCCTCATCAGAAAGCTTATGAATAGAAACTTATTAATCAAGCAGTCATCCCAAGAGACAGAGCAGAGGCAGAATCTGAGCTTGGAAAGGGTCCAGAAATTACCAGGTGCAAAAACAAGCATTTACTGACTTGTCCATCAGTGCTTGGATGTCAGGAGGGCTTTCCAAAAAATTCCTCTGGCTAATACAACAATTCTAGCTTCTGAAACCCTAAATAATGCACGGCCTGTGTTTATCAATTCCAAGACAGAGCCTAACCTTTGCCCTTAGATCTATTTGGAATCCATTTTTAGCACATATTAAGTTGAGGTCTTTGGGCAATTTACTTACTTTCTTTGATCTTTAATTTTCTTATCTGTAAAACTGATATTTATTATGTAATATTATCAAAAGTATTTTTATAAGATGACATTTGAAAGAAGTTATTAAGGTGAAATTATGAAGCATTTTGTTAATCCCTTGATAAATGATGTCCTATAATTTATTCTTAAAATTTTATCATTGTTCTGTTATTTTTGCCATATAATCATCATCATCATTGCCTTCACCATCAATATCATCATCATCATCATAATCATCACCATCATTATCACTCCTTTATTGTGGTTTTTCTCCCTGCTACCTCTTGTGTGTATATGTATGTATATACACTTATGTAGAGTTAATCCCATTTAGTCTACATATCTATAATCAATAAATGTGATTCATTTATTTTGTGCAAATAATATTTACATTAACTGTGACTAAATGCTGTTCTCATTTTAAAGCAGAGAAAACTAGATCAAAGAGATTAAGAAGCATAAACAATATTATACAACTAGTAAATATCTCAGCTAAATTCAAATAAACCTTTTTAACTTCCATGATAACATACTACCTCATATCGTGAAGACACCAAACACAGCAGAATGTCTGCAAGGGGGAAAGACAGGGAAGCCAATCAGATTATTTATTTTCTTATATTAGCAACTCCTTTCAAATGAAAGCAAGAAGAACTGGATTCTCTACAACCGATGAGTTGGATGAACTCTCACATCTAATTTAATTTCTCAGGTTCTGTTGCCCAATCTCTAAAATGTGGAATTATAAGAAAAAATTTTCAAAATCCTTCCAATTATAAACAATACCTAAATAAATTCATATATTTTTGAAAACACTAGAAATTGAATTTAGTATAGTGAAGTGCACTCATGATTTTACATTCAAGTTTATTATATTTATTTTGTATTTATACGGGTAAGAATATATTCTAAAATTTATATATTTCAGTATACTTTCAATATAATAAAAGATTATATATGTATATATAGACCTTTGTACTATGCAATGATTCTCCATTAAAATTATTTGTCTGAATGTTGTTGATCACTCAAATATTTGGGCAAGTATAATCCCTTTTGGAGATGAGCGTACCTAGTCTTTGAGAGTTTGAATCAGGTCATATTTATGAATGCATTCACCTTTCTTAGGACTTGCTCACTATTGCATTATGTTGAATAATGTCCTTGCAAAATTCATGTTCACTTAGAAGTTTAAAATATGACCTTATTTGTAAATAGCATTTGTATGTATAATTAGTTAAGAAGATGTCACTCTGGGTAAGTGCGGACACCTAAATTGGATCATTGTGCTATAAGAAGAGAAAAGGAGACGTAGACAGACATGCACACAGAGAAGAAGTCCATGTGATGACAAAGACAGAGTTGAGTTATATAGCTAGAAGCCGAGGAATGCCCAAAACTTACAGCAGCCACCGGAAATTAAGAACGGGAAAGGGAAGATTCCTTCATGGAAGACTTTAGAGATAGCATGTCTTATGAACACCTTGATTTTTGACTTCTAGATTTCAGAACTGTCAGAGAATACGTATTTATTGATTTAGGCCATTGAGTATGGTATTTTGCTATAGCATCTCTAGAAAATAAATGCTACTACTAAGAGGCAGAGATCTCTGATCATGTTTTCTGGTGGTGTTAGATAAGTACTAGAACAATGCGGACAAGTTAACAGAAATAAATAATTTGTTCTTTCACTCTGCAGTCATTGATTGAGGTGGTTCACATGGCCTAAATTTTTAAAAGACAATAAAACAACAAGGAAAAGTTGGAAGCTAGAAAGCCATGGAGCTAGAAAGGAGGCTACACAGTGGATGATGGTGAATGGATCCAGCTGGTTAGTGGTGAAGATGGTGAGCGCTGCGGGTGCTAGTTTTACAATATACTGGTGTCAGGTCCTGAGGTTAAGTAAGCTACAATGACAGAAGGTTGGATTTAGAGAGAATAATGCTTGAAACTGAGAGATTGGAAGTGTGAACTTATTGGTGGTGGTTCTGACAACGGGAGTAGAAGGCAGGTGTAAGAATAGATCATTTGAAATATGGGAGAAAACAAAACAAGAAGCCGAACATTTTTTATATGATTCTAAGACAGTCCCCGAATGTAGATGACTTTGTCCTGTCCCTTTCAACTCTTTAAGGACAGATACTGTGTCTTAGACATTCTTTTGTAACAATAAGGTTACTAAAGATGAACTAGAAAATATTCGCTGCGGGATTTAATTGTTAGAATATTATGTATTTCTGAAGGATTTTCTGTGCTGATTAATTAGTGATGTGTGGTGTGTTAACACTCATAACTGGAAGGAGGCAAGTACAATATAGCTCACACACAAATACACTTACCTATTGATTCTGCTCTTTGAAAAAAACACAGAGAATGACACATCAGTGACCCCAAGTGAGTGCAAGCAAGAAAGGAGGTGTTGTAACCCAAGGCATGGGGATCCTGCTGTCAGCAGGAGCTTTCATGGCAGAAAGAGGTTGAAAGCCACTTTCTCCATAAGTAGCATGTTTATGTATTATACAGTAGCAAATAATTGCAAAATGTCAACATTTCATTTTCCTCTTAAGAGCTTCTTTTGATTAGTGACCTAATTAACCATTAAGAAGAAAAGGTTCTTTAAGTGTAAATATGAAAAGAGGGAGTGTTTCCTAGCAGCAATTTGTAATCTTAAAATGTCAAAGGCAGGCACATCGCGGAGGTGCTACCAGATAGCACTTTTCAAAATATGACTCTGTGTCAGGAGCGTGAGGCGTGTATGTGTGTGGATTTCTTGTGTGTGTTTTTTTCTTTATTCTGAAACAAGTAATGTAAATATAGATATGGTTGCCCGAGAGACTTCCTTCTCTTTTTGAAAACCCTTCAACATTTTCTCTGACAGCCTAGGAAAGGTTGTTTTTAATCTATTTGAGACTGTATTCTCCATAGATAATGGCACATTTTCTCTTTTACTTCCTGAGAAAATATGGAAAAAATACAGAATTTTCTCACATACTTGCCCATATACAACACTTGTATGCACACACACAGACTCTTGCCTGCATATACAACAGATACACAGCTAAATGCAACATATTTCATTCAATGAACACACAACATATAATGCAGCACACTTACACAGCCATAATTGTTATATACAACACATACGTAGATAAACAACCCACACGTACACACAGTACACACACATACAGACACACTACACTTATACAAACACACATACTGTATACAAACATACGGCACACATACACATCATGCACACATTTGTGCGCGCTCACATGCATAGTACTGCCTACTTTGAGGTACTCTGACAAACATTAACACCCGCATTCTGTAATCACATGGCATATTTACATATGCATTTTAAAGGTTTTTCCCTAAGACCTTATTCCACATGTCAAGGTGTGACATCTCCTGGGAGATCTCAGCTGGAAACATTTCTGAAACAGCCTTTCTCACAGCTGACAGTAGCCTGACCTTTCATTCTGACTGCCCACAGGGACCAGGGATGAGCAAGATGCATAAAATGGGGGGAAAGAACAAACAAACAACATCTATAACCTTGTAGCTTTCTTTTCAAAAGGTCCGAGTAAGTTTAAATATATTCTACCTGACTTCCAACCCATAATATTCTAATAAAGATCTGAGATTAGAAACAAAAATATTGTAAGAATCTCTCTTTTGGGAGGTGATGATCAAAACCAGAGTCTATAAAATATATATATTCAAATAAATGGATTCAATTACTTTATACTATTTCAGTACAGCAAGAAATGCTTAAAATCTTAGCAATTAGTTAAGCCCCATTTAAACCTATTCTCCTATTGTTTTACATACTCACACATATTCTCTCTCTCTCTGTAAATAAACCTTTTAAAACCATGTTCTTGGCTTTTTATTTACTTTTTCTTTTCCTTTCGAATCACCAAATAGATTGAGTGCTAATACTTTTTGGTCAATAAATTAATTCATCTTTAAGAATAAGCATTCGATTGAATTAAAGTATTTGACAGTATTAGGGAGTGTGATTTATTTAACAGCTATTGAGGCCCTACTATGTGCTAGACACTGGGAAAGGTTGTATTTTGTAGTAAATGATGAGAAAATTCCAGCCATCCAGAAACTCGAAACAGAGAGAGAGAGAGAGAGAGAGAGAGAGAGAGAGAGAGAGAGAGAGAGAAATTAGAATAAATTGAGGTCATTGCTACAGCAAGGAGAAGCACAGGGTGTTATTGGAAACCAGAGGGTCAGGAAAGTCTCCTTTTATCTCAGGCTTTTCCTCATTTTTGGCAGTTTGATTTCCAAGAATAGGCACTTGGAGGTCTGTCAAATGAGGCAAATACAGTCATACTGATAGTGAAGAATATGAAATACACCTTGTGATGTTGCAGTGCTCCAGAGGTGCTAGAACCATCCATGACAAGTCTGCTCTTGTGGCAAATTTCCACAGGAAAAAACAAGCTAGTTCAGAAGAGATTTCAGAGCTTATTGTGTATGTTTTCACAATCATTCAGACAACCTATGTTGGGATTAACTGGACACCCCTATTTCTATACCCTACCTGTGTCCCTATCTTAGACCTACTTTAACCTCAGAGTTTCAGATGCTGAAATCCTTGAATGTCTGTGTGAATTTGTACCTGTGTCTGCCTCTTCATCTGCATATATAAGCTTGTAGGCAACTGTATGTGAAGACATGTATGTGTGTGTATAGATGTGTGTGTTAGTACACATATGTGTGTATGTATATACTCCAGCTCTTTTCTGGTGATCAATAGGCTCCAACGTGTGTCTTAAATGTCTGAGCAAAGTGTATCTCAGCAGTCACTGGACATGCTCTGATTTAGACACAGGCACTTCAAAAGGTCATATGGAAGGACTCATGTCAAACCATCTGAATGGGAAGGGTGATCTCTAGAAATAGCAGGAGAAATTGTATCTAAGAGATTGTGTATATCATCATCCAAAGAGACTGTCATGTATTCCAGTTCTAATCTGGCTGCCAGTCTCAATGTTTGAGAAAAATAACCATTGTTTCCCAGACTGCTAGTCACTGATCAGTTTTATCTGGCTCCATGTCATTCCTCTACCTTTCCACCTAAGCCCACAGACCCCCTTACCGTGCGGATGAGGGTCGTGTTCCAAAATGCTCTCCTAGTGGGAAGGAGACGATGTGTTGGTCACACATGTTTGCAATGGCAACTCCTCACTCAACTGCTGAGGGAATAGTGTTAGATAATCTAGGAATATATTTGAGTGACAGCAGTGACAAGAGGAAAGCAGCAATAGTCCAGCAGTTTTGTTTATGTTAAGAAGCTTCTTGTAAGCAGCATCATTTGAGCTCATTGACATGTTTCGTTTTGGAAGATATTTTTTCTTCCTCTAAGTTTTAGGTAAGAGACAGAGAGCCAGTGGAGATACACAGAAGTTCTCTTCAAACTTAATGGACAGTCTTTCAGAACAGAGATTCCAATGACCCCCAATCCACCTCATCATTTGATACTTCCAAGATCTCAGAAAGTTTTGGTAATCCATGGTTGAAATAATACTGCTAATAATATTACTGGTAGGAGTAGTCAGGAGGATGATAACATACAACGCAGGAAAAAGATGAACCAAAAAAAATGTCAGATGTACATATTAGAAATGCTCTGAGTTCTGGCCCCTAAAGAAAAAGGAAACACCTTAGATCATTTGTAAAAGGAAAGAATTAAAAGAAATACAGTCCTTGGCCCAATAGCCTCCTATCTGTACCATCCAGTGAGCTCTTTTAGAAACCAGTGACAGCTCAAGTGTGGAGAAATTAATGTCATTATCCAGGAATAACCACTATTGGGCTGATTTTTCATACATTTTTTTGGACTCCTAGAACCACACAATGGCTAAGAAGTCCATGCAGAGGAAAAATTGGCAAATCACATAAAAAGAGACTGATTTTCTCTTCTATTGTCTAAAAGCAGATGAAATTTTCTTCACATAACAAGCATCTAGGAATTCTGTATCAATTGTCTGAGCTCTAATCAATCTTTTTTTGTAGTTATGACATCTTTCAGTCTTATTTCCAGTCTAAATCTCATTTGGTTACAGAACAAATCCAGGGGATTCCTCCAAAGCTGAGTTCTGTAGCAAATGAAGGGAGATGTCTTCATTAAAGGCCCCCCTTTTCATCCTACAAGCAGTGGTTAACCTACCTGTTATTTTTCTATTCAATTTTTGCACAATGTGTTTCAATTCCTGGGTTGGTTTCCATAAAACTGCTTTACTCCAGATCTATCCACTTCTCTTCACCTTCGCCAATGACCAATTCAGTCAATATCACCTCACAGCTGGGTGGCATTAAGACCCTTCCAACTGGCTTCCCGGCTTCTATTCTTGCCAACCTACTGTCTTTTCTCCAGAGAAATAGTTACTTAGCAGTTACTTCAAACTATGTCACTTCCATGCATGAACTGCACCAATGACTTGCTATTTCCCTTAGCATGAAGCCAACTCCATATTCTATATGCTGGTAACTTCCCAGGTTTCGTGACAAGCAACACCCTGCTTTTTCTATTCTATTCTAGTCTCCCTAAACTTGTCGTCTTTTTATTTTTTTCCTCAGCTGATCACTTTATTTACATTCTTGGGCCTTATATTTGCTATTCCCTCTGAGATTAAACTTTCTGGTTACTTTTTACCATGGGAGTTTTAATTCTAATGCCTCTCTTCAGGGTAACCTTAGCTAATCACCCATTTAAGTGTTACTGCCTGTTATAATCCTGGGTACTATCTTTAGTACAGTACTTCAGCTCAGTACTATTTGGAATTGCAAGTATACAGACCATGACAGTTACTCAGATATTCTTTCTGTAGATGTTTAATAAAATCTAATCTGAACTTCTATCACTGGATTATAACTTTATTAGTTTAACTTCTAATCCTTGATACACAGTCTACATCTGAGGTTGGTTCCACTCACATAACATCATGGTTGAACATTGAGTTATTTGGAAAGATTCTAAGACACAATGTTTTCCAATAAAAATTTCTAGTAGGCTGTCAAAGCATATGGCCTGCACTAGGTAAAAAAATAACATGATTGTGAGCATAGAATGGACCAGGTTCCTTGCAATATGCCATAAAAACTTGCCACTCCACTGATACGTGACCTTTATAGCTTGTAGCTTTTAAAATTATATTCTTACCCAGTGCTGCATTTCACTCTCATTAAAATAACAATTAACCCTATACACTGCTGAGTGGCATTAGTATCTTTTACAAGAAAAGCACATGATTTCATTTCATGCAAAATGATTATAAAAGGTCACACAAATAACTCAACTGTTTTCTTTCTATGAGCCACCATATGAGCTGGAGGAAATCCAGCACAACTTAATCCACAGGAACATAATCCAACACCTTTGTGAGGGAGATAAACGTGGAAAAAAATGAATGCAGGTAAATTTTATCTGTTAGGTGGCAGGTAAAAGATGCAGACTTGAATACCAGGACCCAAGTATGAAAAATAGATAGAATCCCAACCTGTGGATGGAGAAAATTCAGGCAGTTTGGTTGTGTTTTTCTGAGGCTTTATTAAACTTAGACTTGTAGCCCTAGGTCATTTGCATTTGCATTAAGGACTTCATATTAACGCAATAGATTCATTAGCACATATAATCATTATTTGATTATCCATTTCACAAATAAGCATTTCTGTTTTTACTAATGGCATAAAACTATTTGAATCGAAGATGTTAGAGTTAAAATAAAAAAAAGTCCAACAACTATTAGGAGTCTTATGAATCAAATACAAGGAAATATTTTATTTATAAATAACTGACATGGAACTCTATTGTGCAGTCTCGTTTTTACAAAAATGCAAAAAGAGGTAGTCACATTTTTCAAACTGCTACACTTTTGGAAAACAAGTGCTGGATAGCATGATTCATAACTGTCAATTTGGATTTAAATTCAGAAATTGTCTTCTCTTCTATATGGAAAAAAACTTGGAAAATGTCACCCAATACAATGTTTCTAAAGGAGAGATCCTTAGTACTCCTGTAGCAAGTGTCTGTTGTAGAAATCTATTGCATAAGTTAGCACTTGATTAAAATTGTGAATAGGGGTTTCATTTGTCTGAACATAGCCTGATGGATAGAATTAAAATATTAATAAAATGGTATTGTCAGAAAGACTTTGGGGTTCATGTAGTGCAATTTTCCTGCTAATATGAAGTCCTTGTAGGGCACAAATAAATATGGTCATTTAGTTTCAGCTGTAATATTCCTAGTAATTGTGTCATCATCATCTCTCATTTTATGCAGCTCTGAATAATAGTCCTTTGGTATTGAGAACAGAAGTCCAACGGAGCCCTGTAGCCCACTCCTCATCTCTTTGAGAGTCCTCATTATATATACTACTCCTCCACATATATTCCTCCAACTATTTTGATGCCTGTTTTCTAATCAAGCACCTGTGTTTTTTCTCCTAACACAGAATTTTTAGTTGCTTAAATATAAAACTAGTTTTTTGTTCAATATTTTGTCTGAATTAATTTTTGATGGATTTGGTTTGTAACTGGAACGTGATAACTGGAATTAAGGGCAGTTCTTCCACCACAGCCTAGTTTACTCTTTCACAGCCATGGCATCCTAATTCTATTAGTGGAACTCGAATTTTGTTAGTCTTTAAACAATCATATACCTCATCATCAGTGCATGCTATCATTACACAAAATGGATTAAATCTTTTTTTTTTCTAAATATCTCACATTAATCTGGCAAACTTTTCACTAGAATATGGTGATAAAATTTCATGTAAAATCTAGTAGTACTAAAATGTGTTTTGCTTGTCCTTCTTGCCTAGAAGAAAAGTCTCTCTTTTTCCAAATTTCATGTTCACTGGTCACCTGGTTCACTGCTTATGTTTGTGTCATTTACTCTTATTTATATTCCCAGAATGTTATCTCCAGATTCTATGTCCATCTTATTGGACTTTCAAACTTCATATAATGTGTATCAAGTCATACTTCCTGATCAGGTGACCACACAGTGTTCTTACTCTTTCCTCTCAAATTCTGGAGTGAAGAAAAATAAAACACACAAACAGACAAACAAAAAACAACATTCAATTCTCTTAAGATGAATTATACACAGTTCTGTGCTATAATGGAAATGTTTGTGAATACAAACTTTGGTATCCTACCTAGAACATAAAGTGCTTGATGAAAGGTATCTTATTTTTCAAATTTTTCTAAACATGTTTTAATGAAGTATCAAGCAAACAAAAACCACTCAATATGCTTGACAACTGATAACAGAAATGAAAAAAAGAAAGTCTATTATTATAACTAGAAGGATACTTGTCATGGATACATAAAGCCGCATCTATTTTCAAAATTATTTGATCTACACCTTAACCTCTGATTACAGGAGACATTAGTCAAAAAGAGGGTGATTCTAGGCATGTCTTCAGGATTATTTATCATGCTTATTTTCAAAAATACAATGTTGACTGTTGGGCATTTTTTAGATTTTGTCATGTGTATGTGTGCATGCACACTTGTCATTTAATATGTTTCGATGCAGCAATGTCATTTTCATAAACACATTTTTGACTGGACCCTTGGCATTGCTCTCTTTTATGAAGATTCTGGATATTTACACAATGTGTTAAATGTTATCTGCTCTCAGAAGTACAAAGATCTCTGTGAATGTGAATTTCCTGTACCCACATATATAATACTTTTTGAGTATTTACTACGCACCACTCAACCAGGTATTCACTGGAATTGTTTCCATTTTGTAGATAGGAAAGTGAATCTTAGAGAAGTTAAGAAAATTCTCCCAAGGTCACACATTTTGTGTGCAATAAAACTGAGATTTACATAATTGCTGTCTTTTTTTAAGCATTCTACTGCACTGTAGGGAGACAGTCGAGAGACAGAGAGGGAGAGAGACTTAGATATCAAATGCATTACTGAAGTAATTAAATCTTAAGTGTGTGTATTGATGACACAGATTTTAATTTCTAAGTACCCAAAAGAATCAAATGTGATACAAAAAGTGTCTATACCTTATGTACACTTACTAAATATTAGTTGAGACATTTAGTCATGGTAGCTTTCTCTAAGCATGGGTTTAAAAACTAGATCCTGGGGTGTTCATGGCCAATTAATTAAATTTTTCCTGACTTTACCAGGGTTGATATTGGTAACCTTCAGATGCATTTGGATTTTTAATGATTAGACTCAGATGCATAACTCTGGTTAGGAGGGTAGCAGTGTAATTCTGGGCACACAATTTCTAGTATCTATTCCATATATCACCTCATAATCCTTTCTTTCAAAGTGGATAAGGGCCTCTATTAAAATAAGCCACACTTCAAAAAATTCTAAGAAACAGCCACACACTGCTTCTGAATTGTCTGTCTTTATTTAAATTCCATCTATTGGATGGTAGAAAGAGTAGGAAATATTCCTCAGTCTCTCTATTTATAATTTGATGTGGGGTTGTAATGTTTTATTTTGATGTTGAGCATTTCTACTGGTTAAAACCAAAATAGTCAAACATTGGCGAGGACAGTTTTTTTTGAAAACTTGGCTTAGATCCAAGGCAGGTTTTCTCCTCTGTAGGGGTGGGGCTTTGGCACCACAGTTTCCTCCTGCAACTCTGGAGTGAACCAATAAATCCCAGCAAGTTCACAAGGTTTCACATTCTATTAGAAAAAGAGAACAAAAGAGCAACAGAATTAGAGACAAATGATGTGACCGAGTGCCACGAAGAAGGTTCATTAGAAACTGAAGACAAACCTATGAGGCAGTCACCTGAAAAATGTTTGCATCTTCATAAAAAGGTCTGTTCTGGATTCAGAGATTGATTTGTGGGGGCCGGGGGTCACAATGACACAAGTGAAATGGCATCCTTTGTTCCCTGAAACCGCACCCAAACAATCCCAATTTTAAATCACTTTTAAAATAATTTTTTCCTCTATCTTTCTCTGAACAGTCACCGAGAGGCTTAATTAATGAATTAGTATTTGCAGAAATCTTTGATATTCCAAGATGAAAGGTTTAGCATAAGGGTACAGCATCAGCACCAGCAATAAAGTGTCCTCTTGATGACAGGATGCATGAAGTGTGTGGCTGGAACATGCTTGACAACTGCAATTAAAGAGGTTTGATTCTGTTTTTTATCATATATGTAATTCCAGAAGATATGAGACTAATAGGAAAGGTAAATTCTCCTTGGTCAGAAATTGTTGATATATACACACACATAAACATTCCCCAGTGGTTAAGGCAGGTGGAAAGTTTATGGGCAGTCTCTTTCTGAGGCAATAAAAGCTTCCTTTATTTCAAATTCTCTTTTTACACCAGTTGCTATTACTCTGAAAAGCTCCTGGCATTTGGAAGGCAATAAGCAGGGCATAAAATCCATTCTTTACTGAACGGGTCCCATTCCTAGGACTGCTTTTAAACTGACTAGTAGTTTACAGCAAAGAAACAGACAGCTGGGTCTACTGAAAAGGTTCTCAGACAAAGCTGGGAACTGGAGACCTACTAACTACCTTAGCACACTGCCTGGGTTATAGATAAGTTACCAACTGACGCTATCTCTATGTTCTTAAAGGACTAAAATTCTTTGGATCTGAAATGTGATTATGTTGACACAATCCGATGTTGGTTATGGGTAAAGGAAATGAGTTTTATATTCCTTTTTTCTTCAGAATACTTCTTTCTTGGTTTAAGCTCATAGAAATTCTTTTTTCATTTGTTTGTTTTTTGTTTTTTTTAAGAAAATTCCAGTGCTAGCTCCCTTTTAAATTGGATTATGAATGGAATGCAATATTGGGATAAATATTTAGTGCCTTTCCATGACAATAAATCCAGTGTTCCACTTGATAACATGATGATCTACATGGCATCCTTTTAGCGTGAAAATCAAACTAAATCACACCTCATTGCATATCTGTTTCTTTATCAGCATCACTGCATGCTTACCCAGCAACTTCTCTCCCATCTTCTTAGGGAAATGATCACCCTCACTGCTGAGGGAGGCAAGATTAATCAAGCTAACCCACTGGTTTAAGCTTGGCATGGATTGAAATTCTGGTCCAGGAAATATGTATGGGAGTCAACTGCTGGGATTTTGGAGAGGATTTTATGGATGTTAAAAATAAGCCTATGACAGGTTCAAGTCTTGTGGTAGCAAGACCAATTTCAGAACCAGAGTGAAAAACATCTATAAATAAAGAGAATTCATAGGTCAGAAATAACTTGGAAACTGGGTAAGAATTTGGACCAATTGCTTAATTGTGCCTAAAATTATATCTTGTTCATGCTTTCTGAATGATAATGGCATAAAACCACCTCTTGAACATAGTGGCAGAATTGCAACCACTTGACAACAAAAAGGTAATGCTTCTCAAATTAGTAAATACTTGATAGAGAAAACTGTATTAAATTTGTGAAGTAACTTGCTCCAGGAGGTCAGATTTTATCCCTTTCTTCTTTTGTGCAAGAATAATAAAACTTACCTGCCATTACTGGTTTTGCAACTGTGAAGGGTCAGTCTCTGATGTCACTCTTCTGGGCAGAGAAACTGAGAAACATTCCAGAATGCTAGAGATGAGCCTGACAGAGAAGTTCAGGGGAAGAAATTGAGTGCAGGGAGTATTTATATTTTCGAAAGGTTTCCTACCTTTCCAAAGAGTGTTAATGAAGGAATTATTAAGAGATAGATTTGACAAAGTCACATAAGGAGCTAGACTTGTGATCAAGCACAAGTCTGAGGTTCCCCTATTCTCAAAGTAGAGCTAGTGATTGAACTCAAGCCATGGTTTTCTTATGTTTTCTGTAGCTATCTGTAATCTGAAAATGTAATGTGGGTTAAATTTTTTCCTGTTAAATTGTTTCCTGCAACACTGTTTTAGATGACTGTAAGTATAGTTATGCTATTGATAATTTTTTGCATACATCGATTAGCATTTTACTCACTTTAAAATAATATGCATCCGATTCCTCAAAAACTTGTTTTAAGCCCATAAAACAAATAGGCTTTTTAAACAAAAGGCATTAGAGCTAGGCAATTTCATCGTGGTCATTGAATAGACACTATTTCAGTAACTGTGGGATCCGTAGTTTACATTTTTTAACTCAAAAGACTGTAATTTTGGAATGTATTTCAAGTTAATGAATCATCTACATGGGCATTGGAGTTCATCCACTACTCTTGTTAATTGGAGAGATATATGGGCCAGTTCTTCTAATTCAATGGCTTATTTGTGAAATAGAATCCTGGAAATGCCCCCAAGGTCTACATTTTGAAAGATGTTGACCTTTTGGACTTCTACCTTCCCCTTCACTCGTTTTTTAGAGATGAAATTCTCCACAAGAAAGAATTCAAGTGTAGTTTCTTTGAAAGTCTTTGGAGGCAAGTTTCATTTGAGGGGAAGGATGAGGTGTTTGAAAATATGTGTTGCTTACTTCTGACAAACACAACCATGTGAATATCCAGACATGAATAAACCAGGGCCTGTTTGCTACTTATAAGGTCAAAAACAGAGCAAAACGATCGTTCTCACAATTTATTATGCTTGGGAATTTTATAGATTTTCAAGGAGGGTGTTTATGTTTTAAAAGAAGCCTCTGGTAAAGGGCATTACCCATCTACTATTTTCTATCAACACATCAAAATTCTAAAATCAGCAAAGTTATTTTTCTTCTTTGTTAGTCAATGGTTCTCCTTCCTCCAGCTCACAGCTCTTTTCTATACTTCTGTCGGGTACTTCTGTGACATTTTATTCTCTCCAACCTACTCCCTCCTTTTGCCATCTTTCTCCAATTCACACTCAGTACTCTAAGGCTGATAAAAGATCTAGTAACACATCTGTACTGGAGAGTTAATATTTTAAAAGAGGGTATGTTTAAGTAAATGAACAAGAGAATAATTTAGGAGAGCTACTCTGAAATGCCCCTGATAGCATATTCTGGAGTGGTTAATAAACTTTGTACAAAATTTGCTTCTTCAGTTCAGAATGTGTTTAGCTGCTTGTGCCTCACATATTTTACCTCTTGTCTCATTATCAATGCATTTTGATAATGCTTAGCCAAGAAAGTAAATTTGCTTCACAGTATGAAGATGGGGAAATATGAGTCCTCAAGATGATTGTCGAGAGAATTAGCAACCTCCTGCTAATTTCTTCAAGACTTAGACCAAGTGCTTTAATTTGAAATTTTATAATGATCTGTATATTTTGGGTCCAAACTATAGGCAGAAACTTGATACTCTATCTTGTCTGTGTTCATAGAGAAGTCACCTACTTGTTTCCTCTCACACGTACACAGTTCATTCAACTAGCAGCTTTTATTTTCTCCAAGCACAGTAATTACTAACTCACTGTTTTCTCTGCTCACTATCAGCTTTTGAATTTGTATTATAAGACTGCATTGTCTCATAGCAAAATCTGTGCTTCAAACTTTAGTGATTATCAAAGGTTTTAGTGATTAATATCTTTATCATAGTTAAATAAATAAATGCTTGTAGAGCTACATGGGTTTTACAAAACTAATTTGTCATTGTAAATTTAGTAGCTTATAATATTACCGAAGGTGTCTTGAATTTAAAAATTTAATTTTCATTATTTCTGAATCTCTCTATTTCTCTTTTTCACATACACAGGTGCATATGTACAAGCTTTTTATAAAATTAATATACAAAATTTAAATAAATATAAATAATTATTGTAAACCTATTTTTATTTCTTGTAAATGATACCATATTTTAAAATTGTATCTAAGTGGTTTACTGAAACTGAAATGAAAAAGACTTCTGACAAAACCAGTCAAATAAAATCAATTAAATTTTAACTTTCTCTATAGACTTCAACTTTTGAGCTTGGAATTTTGTGACTTGAAGCCAAGGTTATTTCTGGTTTTAACAGAATTGGTCTTCTTATAACTAGTTCAATAAAGATATTTTTGACAAATCTTTGGACAGGCCATCAGTCAGAATGAAAGTTTAAATATATTAGCTGGAAGACATAGCTCATTATCAGTGATCAGTGCATTTTTGAATGAAAGCTATGATGTGCGGATGTGTATGAACAGTGTATCTTTAACTGTATTTCTGCTATATTTAGGATTTCATGTAAACTAGAAATAATATTTGTATTCCTTACAATAACTTTCATATATATAGGTGAAAATATATATGTATATATATATATATATATATCACCATCTGCAAAACAATCTATAATGAATACCCCCCCATTGCATTTTGAAGGAACACAAGTCACAGCAAAGATTGAAATTTATAGTTATTTAAACCTGAATACAGGCAAATTCTTTACTCAAGGTGATTGCAGGTTGTTAAAGATTTTGCACATTGTCTAATTCAGGAAAAACATAGTGGTTAGCTCAGCACATTCCAAAATAATAGATTAATATTTTTAATGTAACTTCAATATTCAGGAATATAATTGCTAAGTAGAAATTATGTGGCAGGGCCTGAAGAAACATGAGTTCAACTCTGCAAAAGATAATTCTAGTACAGCATATAAAAATAAAAACAGCCAAATGAACAAATACAGAACGATGTGATTACAACCATAAAAGGGCAAGTACAAAAAAGCCACCCCACACTGGCTATTCCCTGTAAAGTCAGAGATACTTCATTAAGAATGTGATGCTTGTGTTTAGTGCTCCAGAGATCCTGGAGTTGCTAACTGAGGAGCAGTGGAGCAAAACTGAGCAGAAAGTAATATGCCTGGAGATACAGAGGAACAAAGGAGGGAGTTATTGGATTGGACTGTAGAAGGGTAGAGTAACTAGAAGTGAGGTCTGAAAAATGGAATGGGAAGAAGTTACTAAAGGACTGGTTTTTCACACTAAGTAGTGTAAGGGTTTTTTAATATGTGTATATAAATATCTATTGATTAAAATAAGGCAAAGATGACAACTTAACCACTTGCAAGAAGAAATTCCCAGGGTGAGGTATTGGGAAATGATGAGTGGATTCAAAAGATAAAATGATTTTGGTTTAAAGGAGAGTTGTAGGCGTGAATGGACTGCAAATGGTGATGCCAGACAGGGTAAGTGGATGATGGGGTAAGCGATGAGTATGAGAGACTTGGAAAATGATAGAAGTCTGGGTAACAATTTATTGTACAAACCAAGAAACTTTTGCGGATACATAGAAGATGCACTGCTATAATTATGCTAGAATAAAAGGCATAAAACAGAATTGTCCTGGGTCACCATGGACCTATGTTCACCTTGCGGATAGTACAGGTCACATAGGTCCTTTCGTATTGTGGGACCAGGAAACTAAAGAAAGCATCCTTGACTATGATGCTCCAGAAGACAAGAAATTTGATGACTTAAAGTAATATACATAGAAGCTAATGAAGTTTCAAATATTGTGTTTAAAAATCTGTGGTGTCTTAGTTCCAAACAATCACTTCTAAAGTTTGACTGGACACAAACCCAGATTCTCTAAATCAGAATACTTAGGCATAGAGACTGTGTATTGATATTTTAAAAAAATCTCCCCAGATGTTTAGCACAAGGAGTCAGTATTAGGAACTACAAACTTAGAATATAATCTTCCTGGGAGAATTGTTCACTTCTAAATTTCTTTAAGTCTGTTCAAGTTTATCTATATTTCAATTTATACTTAGTAGATTCTCAACATTTGTTCAGTCATTGTTTGGGAAGCAAGGGATTGAGTTCCTTCAAGTGAATAAATAAGACTCATTTGTAATTAGCATATTAATTTTATGTATGCAAATACATGGTGTTAGGATACTTGAAAGAAAATTTTTAAGTGATTAAACAGACCTTTATATAATCTTGTTTTCAAGATTGATTTATTTAGTAAACTCTTTCATAGATAATACAAGGGCAAACTTCAGTTTCACCACCTTCTGAATTATCACAGTGTCCACATTAGTGGGGGTCCAAATTAATGAGTTTTTATGGAGCAGACTGTTGAGTTGTCAAGACTGCAGCACTGATAGTGATAATGCAGAGCTTTTTAATCTTGGGGAATAAATGAAATTTTCCTAGATAGTAGTTGATGTACAAGATATTTGTATTTCATACTGCTAATAAATGTTCATTAAAACATGTTTCATTATTAATTATACAAGCTAGCATTCAGAGCTCTAGTAAATTGTATCCCTATTATAATAAGCATATTTAATTACAGAAGTTCGGTAGTAAAGCTTATTTTTGTAAAGCAGTTTTATTAGGTGTGTCATATGCTTTAAAAACCACAGAAGCAGACTTCACAATGCATGAAGATTGTTTAAACATGCCAGAGTGGAGATTGCTATATTATGTGATAACCAATCTCTAATTTACAATTACCACTTTTTATTTTTCTTTATCTAACTTTAGACTTGTTTAAGCATGATGAACTGGATGCTGGTGTTGAATAAGTGATAAACATCATCCATTTTGTATTTCTTATGTCAATACATCATCTGTGGTTATCTGTGACTATATCTTGGCCACACATTATTAGACCATGGAAAATTATTCTTGCCCAGAATGGGAATTACACTGGGTCATCTGGGTACTTCTGCATGATCAGAACTTTTTCTGGGAAATGGACTCTTGAAGTGATAACTACTACGGAGCTAATAAACTTGAGACTCACTGTATACATTTTTATTTTTTCTGGGAGAATGTTAGCTATTATGAGTTAGAGGAAAATGAGTCCCCCAAGGTTAATTGAGTAACCCCAAATTACATAGCAAAACTAGGCAAGTAGAGATGGACAAAATAAGCAGAAGGAGGTACCATAGTTGGTTGTGCTTGGAAGATTCCACAAGTCATGGAATTAGACATTGTTTTTACTACCTGTGATTCAGTGACATTAGTCAAGCTATTTTTTCTCTAATAATGAGAGGACAAGACTTACCTGCCTCACTGGCCTATTGTCAGCAAAAGACCCACTATAGTTTCTGCTACTCAGGAAACTTCAGCACGTGTTAATTCTCTCACTATATCCTAGAATCTATATTTTTCAGTTTGTGATCCTTTTCACTGAATCTCAACTGCCACTCATCATTGCCACTAATATCACATTCTAGGCTTATTATTTATCCCTTAATAACATTCTGAAACATTTGTACCCATTGTGTTCTGCACTACTAAAAAGACCAAATTAATTGAAACCTTCCTCACATCTGAAGAGTTTCTCAGTATGACCTCAATCCATTTTAGAGACTGTTAGAAGAGAAGCTCACAAATCAGCTAAAACTAGTTGAAGCAGATGGTTTCTAACTTTCCTTCATAACTGGGAATTGACCCTTACATTTCCTTGATGTCTAGAATAATGGGCTATTTGAGCAAATTGGTATGATACAGAAGCTTAAACCGTTTTTTTGTTTTGTTTTGTTTTGTTTTTGCTATCATCATGCCAGACACATACTGGCTGAACGTGGAATCATTACTTCATGTTTATACAAAGTGTTATCCCCATGTTCAATTGTATATGGTCTCCAGAGGTATATGTTGAATATTTGGATTCCTTTTTTATTAAAAGTATGGTTTCATCTAGCCCGTAGTGCTCCATTCTTTATATCTTTATATGTGAAGGTTTATAGGTGTGTGTGTGTATGTATGTGTTTAAAAAGCTTGTTGACCTTCCTGTGAAGTGAAATGTAGTTTTTTTCTTTCATAGTGTAAGTTTTTAACAATTGATTTCAGTGTGTTGAGAAATTAACGGTGCTTTATCTCTCTTTAGCAGGATCTAAGCAAGGTGACACCTCCTTTTCATAATGCTATATCATTTTTACCAAAACGCTATCTTGCAATTCTGTACAATTGTATACATTTCCATAAACTTTGATTTTTTTTTTTTTTTTTTAATTTTCCCCTTTTGACTGCAGGGAAGAGGGATGACTATTTTTTAAGATTTGTCTCTGAGTGGCTTTTACCAGTAATAGTGGAAATAATTCGAAGGGTTAAGTATTCAAAAGGAGGATTATGCATTCATATGAGTAAAAACAACATTTGCAGTGACTTGATACAAATAATATAGACCATTCAATTACATACATCAGGGCATAATCTGATCACAAGCCAAGTTCAGAAAGAAATCTCCCCTTTGTACAATTGTACAATTTGGGTATTCTATGCCCTCTTTAAGAATATTCACTCTTGTCTGAACTCAAAAACAAAATCAAGGGTTCTTGATTATCTTCTTAGTATTCCCAGTTACTTCAAACATTCAAGGTCAACACTGAATTCCACACTGTCATTACTGCTACTATTGCTACCCCCAACACATAGCCCCAGGGGCTTCATATTTCTGACACAACAGAGAATAATGGTGTGGAGTCTCCCATTCTCCTATGCTTGCCCTCTTTCTCATCAGTACAATTCACTGAAACGATGGAAGGTCAAAGTTTGATGTGTAATCTGTGGTTGAGGGTTGGGATAAGTTTCAAAATTGAACTCAAACTCGCTTTTATTTTTTCTTTTATTTATAATATCAGCAATACAGGAAATAAAATGTGGATATGGTAGTTATTACTATGTGATATACATTGATTTAGGTGCTAAGAATATAGCAGCAAATAAAATATATAAAGTAGTTACTTCATGAAGAAGACAGATAATTAAAGGACAATTAAAAACTTCCAAATAGACAAAGAACTGGCAGAAATAATGGAGAAACAGACAATTATGTAGTAATGTTTTTCAATAATGGAAAGAACAAGTAAGCCAAATATCAACAGAGAAATAGAATATTTGAACAACCTCATAGTCAACTAGAAGTAACAGAGATCTATAGAACACTTTATCTAACTATAGGAAAATGTACTCCTCATTTGTGCACATGAAACATACTGCAGATAAGACTATATAAAAAGCCATAAAACAGACCTCATATTTTAAATGACAGGAATAGTCTTTTAAAAATATGTTTTATAGCTACTCAGGAATAAAACCAGAATCACAGAATACAATTGAAAATTCAAAAGTTTTTGGAAACTAAATGACACATTTCTACATAATTAATAGCTAAAGGAAAGAGTAAATGCATTTGAAATTATATTGAAATGAATGAAAATGGAGACACAGAATGGCAAAATCTATGGATGCAGCTAAGTAAGTACATACAATCACAATGATAACTGTAAATACCTGTATTATAAAAGTAGAAATACCTCCAACAAATAACCTTAGGACATTGGAAAAAGTAGAACAAACTATACCAAAAGGAAGCAAATGGGAGGAAATAGTGAACATTGAGAGTATACATTAATGAAATAAAGAATATAAAAAACCTAAGAGAAAAAATAATACCAAAAGTCTTGTTTCTCTGAAAGATCAACAAAACTGACAAACCTTCAGCTAAAATGATCAAGAATAAAAGAGGGAAGATGCAAATTACTTGGATCAGAAATGAAGACAAACACGTAACTACCAATCTTACAAAAAGGTGAATTTTGAAAGAATATAGACAATTTATTCCAGAAAAATTAGATAACTTTTAAGATCGAGTAATTTTTAGTAAGTCATAAGCTATTAAACCTGACTCAGAAAGAAGCTGACAACATGAAGAGACCAAATAAGGATAATTAAACTATCCATAAAAGGAGCTCAGTCTCAGTGATTTCACTTAAGAACAATAGACTCTTGGCCTCTACTCCAGGGACCCTGTATCTTGACCCCACCCTACAGAGATCAAACCTGCATGTTACTACCTACACCAGTCTCACCTAGCTTCAGGTATCCAAATCCACTCTCCTGCTTCACCACAACCTGGAAATCATGCATGCTAGGTTTCAGGTTCTGGGGACCAATGGGTAATTGATCCTGCCCCATTCTCCCATGGGCCAAAATAGCCTATGCTAGGGTTAAGATCAATTGACACTCCCCACCCCTCTGTCCACACCACCATAGTCAGAATCAGTGCTCACTAGGACTCTGAACTCATCACACATCAACCCCTATCCTGCCCAATCACTGCCAGAAGCAAGTGTCCTTTAGGACTCAGGACCTGAGGCTAACCATGGAACCTCAACAGAGACCCAAAGATCATAAAATGCTTAATTGGGCTACCCAATAGCTGAAAATTCCCAACTTACCTGGGTTGCCAATGAACCTCCATGTACTGGAGAGCTCATAAGTCTGGAAGCACCACTTGAAATAGTATCAGGAATCCACCACAGAAGGGCAGCCTAGAAATCAGAGAAAGCACTACCCACTCTTATATAAGAGGCTGGTGCTTGCCACATTTTCATACAGTGCTTCACAAAAATGTGAAGAAAGCCACAGTGCTAAAGTCAAGGTAGGAAAGATAGCCATGTCAAAATCTTAATCATCCCCCAAAATACAAATGGCTCCAAAAGAAGAGGATGCCAGGAGCTCACCAGAGAAGAACTTCATTGATATGGATTGGAAAAACCTAACAGATAAAGAGTTTAAAATGATAGTTATAAAAAAAGCTGAATGAGATTCAGGAGATACAATCACCCAAAGGTAATTGGAAGATCTCAAAAAAGAAGTACAAATCAAAGGATATACACCACCACGGAGATAGAGGCTATGAAGAAAGACCTAGAAAATGTGTTAGACATGAAAGATTAAGTCGAAGAATTACAGATAAACATGGAAAGATTCATAAACAGAATTAAAATTCTCAGGGGAAAAAATATCAGAAATTGAAGACAAAATAATATAGGGCACTATCAACGAAGTGGAAAGGGAAACGAGATTTAGGAAACATGAAGAAACCTGATGAGAAATATCAGAAGCTGCAAGAACAAACATAAGGATAATAGATGTTCTGGAAGGAGAAGAGAGGAACAAAGGAATAGGAAACCCATTTAAAGAAGTAATAGCAGAGAATTTCTCACATCTATTACAAAAGGTAACCATGAATGCTCAGAAACAGAAAGAATACCAAATTGACTATATATGAATATACTTATCCCATCACAGTACAACTAGCAAAAGTCAATGACAGAGAAAAACTACTCAACACTGCTAGAGAAAGGAAAAGCATAACTTACAAAGGTACTACCATCAGGCTATCATCAGATTTCTCAATAGAAATCCTATAGGCCAGTGAGTGGAGCAATGTATTCAAAATACAAAATCCTAAAAGACGATAACTATCAGCCAAGAATACCCTGCTAAATTATCATTCATATATAATGGATAAATGAAAGTTTTCAGTGACAAACAAATGATAATGGACTTTTCTGACACCAAGTTTAGCATTCAAGAAATCTTGAAAGGGGTCCTCCAACCAGGAAAACAATAACAAAGATTGACCAAGACTTGAGAATGGCAATAAACAGGAAAACAAAAGCAGAAGCAAAGATGAGACCAATAGGAGAGAATAAGAGAACACCAAAGGAGGAAATAAAAGCATGAAACTTTTACAAATGTATAAATATGATATGGCATCAGCTCATAAAAGATAATCATAGAGTAGTTTAGTTAGAGACAATCCACAGGACAGGCACAAAGCCGAACTTTAAGACTTTAAGAGATATGTAGCTAGGAAGTAGACAAAACTGACCAAACCAACACTGAAAACCTTAAAACAAATTCCAACACATAGGAAATGAAGCAACAAGCACAGAAAAACAACAGAAAACAAAGGCTCAAATGACAGCAATAAACCATATATTTTAATCGTCACTCTAAATGTGAATGGATGGAACTCACCAATTAAAAGAAATAGTGAGACTGGATGGATCAAAATAAAAAAAATAAAAAAAATGCCTACAAGAAAACTCACATCTGATCCAAAAATAAACATAGGTTAAAAGTCAGGGTCTATGGAAATACATATCAAAGCAACAGTGTTTAAAGGAAATCAGGACCTGCCACACTAATTTCAGACAAGGCAAATTTCCTGTGGAGCAGTGGTTAGTCGATTGCCTCCAAAGGAGCAATTGTTTCAAGTTCTGGACCTGGATGGAAGAAGCGAATGCGAACAACTAAGTAAAAATAAAATAAATGTGCTGCTTTCTCCTCTCTCTTCCTGCCTGCCAGCCTACTCATCTTCATTACTGCCTTCATCTTTCCTTTAAGAAGAGGGGCTTGGTGTCCTGAGGCAAGTACTGGATACTGCATTACAGTAAGCCATCAAGAATAAGTAACTATCATAAACAGATATGCAACTAATGCAGAACAATATAAATATCTAAAATATACTGACAGAACTAAATATATAAATTGACAATAACACAATAATAACAGGGGATTTCAAAACTTCACTTTCATTAATAGATAAATCATCCAGGCAAAGAATCAACAAAGAATGAAGGGCCCTAATTAAAACAATAGATCATATGGATTTAAAATACATACACGGGGTGTTTTATCCCAACAACAATAACAACAAAAAGATTATACATTCGTCTCATGTGTACATTGAACATTAAAAAGGACAGACCATATACTAGGACAGAAAACAAGTGTCAGAAAATTTAACAAGATTGAAACTTTAGAAAGCATCTTCTCTGACCACAGGGGGTAAAATTTTAAATGAACTAAAAGAAAAAAACTAGAAGGACCACAGAGTTGTGGAGATTGGACAACACATTTCTGAAATTAAAGGCAAAATTAAGGTTTACTGAGAAGCAAACAAAAATGAAGATACAAGGTACCAGAACTTATGGAATAAAGCAAAAGCAGTTCTGAGAGGAAAATTTATAGCCTTATAAGTGCATATCAAAAACCAAGAGAGAGACCAAATTAAATATCTAAACAAACACCTGAGGGAACCAGAAAGGGAAAAACAATTAAACCCAGAAATCAGCAGGAGAAGGGAAATAATAAATATTAGAGTGGAAATAAATTAAGTTGAGAACAAAAATCCCATCCAAATGACCAGTAAATCCAATAGCTGATTCTTTGAACACATAAATAAAATCAACGAATTCCTAGTTAGTCTCACTAGGAAAGAGAGAAAAATCCTAATAACAAAAATCAGAAATGAAAGAGGCGAGCTTACAACTGGCATCTCAGAAATACACAGATCATGGGAGACTGTTACAAACATTTATTTGCAAACAAATTATTCAATCATGAAGAAGTGGACAGATTTGTAGAATTCCACAACCTTCCAAAACTGAACCTGAACCACACAAACAATACATGCATGGAAATTGAAGTACTATTAAAAAAGGCCACCCCCAAAACAAGAGCCCTGGTCCAGTTGGTTTCACTAGTTCATTCTCCCAAACATTCAAAAAAGGGCTAATCCCCATCCTCCTTAAATTCTTCAACAAAGTTGAAGAGAGAAAATTCTCAAATATGTTTTATGAGTTCAATATTAATCTGATTCCAAAATTAGACAAAGATAGCACCATAAATGAAAACAAGACCAATATCACTGATGAATATAGATGAAAAAATTCTCAACAATATCCTGACAGATAGAATTTAACACCAAATCAATATAATTATTCGACAGATTAAGTGAGATTTGTTCCAGGGATTCAAGGATGACTACACAAATCAATACACAAATCAACCAGTATAATACACCATGTTAACAACATGAAAGCAAAAAGGATATGATGATCTAAATAAATGTGAATACTCATTTGACAAGATTCAGCACCTATTCATGATAAAAACCCTTGCAAAAACTCATTTGACAAGATTCAGCACCTATTCATGAAAAAACTCTTGCCAAAATAAGAATAAAAGGCACATACCTTAGTATAATAAAGGTAATATATGACAAACCCACAGTCAACATTGTAATCAGCGGTGTAAAATTAAGAGCATTTCTCTGAAGATCTGAAACAAGACAAGTTTGCCTACTACCAACACTACTATTCAACAAAGTTCTGGAAGTTTTGGCTAATAAGGCAAGAAAATGACATTAAATAAGTCCAAATTGGAAAAAGAATAAATAAAACTATTTTTGCAGATTATATGGTATTGTAACCTAAAAAATCCTAAAGACTCCATGAAAAAACTGCTAAAGACTATAAATGAATACAAAAAAGTGATAGATAAGAAATCAGTACACAAAAATCAGTAGCATTCCCATATGCAAACAATGGAGGGGAAAAAAAAGAAATCCCATTCACAATAACACCAAGAGAGATCAAATACCTGAGAATAAACTTAAAAACAGAGATGAAAGTTCTCTACAATGAAAACTAAAGAAACTTAACAAAAGAAATAGAAAAAGGCACAAAGAGATGGAAAATCATTCCATGTTCATGGATTAGAAGAATTAACACAGCAAAAATGGCCACTCTACCCAAATCAATATACCGGTTTAATGCAATTTCCATCAAAATTCCAGGGATATTTTTCAAGGAAATGGAGCAAACAATACTGACATTTGGATGGAATTACAAAAGGCCTTGAGTCACCAAATCTATCTTAAGAGAAAGAAAGAACAGTGCAGGAGTCACAGACTCTGGCCTCAAACTACACTATAGAGAAGTCGTCATCAAAACAGTATGGTATTGGGGGGAAAAGTGGGCATACCAATCAGTGGAATAAATTTGAGAGACCAGAAATAAAGGCACATCAACATGGATAAGTAATCTATGACTAAGGTGCCAAGATCATGCACTGGAGTAAGAAAAGTCAATTCAACAAATTGTGCTGAGAAAACCAGAAAAACATCTGCAAAAAAATTAAAATATATTACTTATTATCACAAAAGTTAACTGAAGATGGATTAAAGATCTGAAAATAAGACCTGAATTCATAAACTAATTAGACAAAAATGTTGGAAAAACACTGCACAATCTCAACCTCAAAGAGATCTTTGGGCAAGGAAAAACTATGCCAAAAAAAAAAGATCAAACTAAAACAAAGCCATTGGGACTACATCAAACTGAAAAATTTCTGCACGGGTAAAGAAACCAACACTAAAACAAAAAGACAACTCAGGGAACTAGAGAAGATAAATACACAATATATCAGAGAAGAGCTTAGTCTCCAAAATTTATAAGGAGCTCACACAACTCAACAATAAAAATGCAAATGACCCACTCAAAAAATGAATAAAAGAACTGAATAGACACCTATCTATGGAAGACACTCAGATGACCTACAGGTATCTGTAAAAAAAATGTTTACATCACTCATAATCAGAGAAATACAATTAAAACTACAATGAGCTATGACCTAACACAAGTGAGAATGGCCAGTGTAAAAAAGACTGGCAATAGAAGGTGCTGGAGGTGGTTGAGAAAAAGGAACTCTCCTACACTGTTGATGGGAATGCAAATTTGTGCAACCTCTTTGCAAAACAGTAGGGAGAGTCCTCAAACAAAGATGGAGCTACCATTTGATCTAGCAATCCCACTCTTGAGCATGTACCCAGGGGACACAAAATCTCTAATCAAAAGAAATATCTGCACCCCAATGTTCATAACAACACAGTTCACCATAACTTAGACAGGGGAACAGCCTAAATCCTCAACAACAGAGGACTGGATAAAGAAGCTATGGTATATATACTCAATGCAATTCTGTGCAACTACTAAAAATATTTCACCCTTTCCAACAACCTATATGGAACTGGAAGGGGTCATGTTAAATGAAATAAGTGAGAAATAGAAAGAGAAACACAGGATAGTTTCTTTCATATGTGTAATACAATGAAGTAAACAGAACAGCCTCAGCAAATCTCACAGGACACAACAAGATGGCTTGCAGGTTGTTGAGAAATGGGAGGTGGTGGTAAAGGACAATGAAACTCTTGTGGTAGATGTGATGTGAAATACTGAGATTGAGATGTAATTTTAATATTCTAAATGAATATAAAATTATGAACTAGACAAATAATAAATATTAAAAAGAAAAAAATTAGGAAGAATTAACAATGACTTTAAGCGCTCTTCCCAACAACACAAAAGGAAGAAACAGTTTGCAATTTATTCTATGGAACCAATTTTACTCTGATAAAAATTCAAAGTCATCAGGAAAATAAAACTATAGTCCAATTTTTTATGAAAATGGACTCAAAATTCCCCTACAAACTACAAGAAAACTGGTAACATCTATTTATTAAAACATTATACACCCAGTTCAAATGAGATTTATCCCAGGAATGCAGGGTTTATTTAATATCAGAAAATATATGAATGTAATACACTATCTGCTATATTAAAATAAGTGATTGTTTCAATAAATACAAAAATATTGAAAAATGAACACCCTTTTATGATAAAACACACAGAAAACTAGGAAAAGAAGAGAATGAAGTTTAATCCTTCCCTCACATCATATTCAAAATTAACTAAAATGGATTAAGGAGCTAAATTTAAGAGTCAAACTGTAAAACTCATGAAAGATAAATGCAATATAAGCAATTCTCTCTAGACAAAGTAGATTAGTCTTTTTTAAAACTGGAAAGAGAAGTTATGAGGGAGATAGCTAAAGGGTAAAGGGTTTCTTCTGATGATGATAAAATATGTTTTAGAGTTATGCAAAAATGCTCAGCAAAGTATTATCCAAGCAAATCTAATAATACATCAAAACAATCATCCACCTTAGCCAAGAGGAATTTATCCCAGACAAGGATGTTTCAACAAAAGAAATCTCTTAATGTAAGGCACCACATCAACAAAACATAGGGAAAAACATATAATCATATCAATAGAAGCTGAGAAAGCATTTGACAAGATTCAGCACCCATTTATGATAAAAATTTTACATAAAATTGGGATGGAAGGAAGATACCTTAATATAATAAAGGTCATTAGTGATAATCTTATAGTCAGCATTGTACTCAATGGTGATAAACTGAAAGCATTTTCTCTATATCAGGCATGAAACAAGATTATCTATTATCACCACTGCTGTTTAACATTATACTGGAGGTCCTTGTCAGAGCAATTAGGCAAAAAGAAGAAATAAAAGAAATTCAACTTGTAAAAGCACTAAACTATCACTAGTTGCAGATGATATGACAACATATCAAAACCCTAAACAAAACCCTAAAGACTCCATCAAAAAGCTATAATAAATGATGAGTATAATAAAGGACCTTTGTTTACCTTTTACATACAAACAATATAACAGAGAATGATATCATGAAAGCTACCCATTTATTATCTATTTATAATAGAAGCAAAAGGATTAAATACCTTTGAGTATGCTTAACAAAGAGGTAAAATATCTGTACAATGAAAACTATGAGAAAGTGTTTAAAAGAAATAGATACAAAGAGATGAAAGATAGTCCGTGCTCATAGTTCAAAAGAATTAATGTTATTAAAATAACCATCGCTCCTAAAGAATTATACAGGTTTAATGCAACTCCCATCAAAATTCCACTGGCTTCTTCAAGGAAATAGAAAAAAGACATTAAAATTTGTATAGAGCCACCAAAAAACTCAAATAGTCAAAGCAATCATGAGAAAAAAGAACAAAACTGGAGGTATTACACTCCTAGATCTTAAACTATCTTACACAAAGCAATAGTGATAAACTGCAAAAGTGAAGTCTTTTTCAATTAATGGTGTGGAGAAAACTGGACAGCCACATGCAAAAGAATGATCTAGACCATTCTCTAACACCATAAAAATTAATTAAAATGGATTAGAAATTTGAATGTAGGACCAGAAATCATAAAATAGAAGATAACAGAGACAATATTTTCCATAACATGAGTCTTAGCGAGGTCTTTGGGGAGTCAACTCTTGTAGCAAAACCGAAACTAAGCAAAAGAGATAGCAAACTAAAAAGCTTCTTGGCAGTGAAAAAATTATCCTAAAAATAGAATGACATCCTACTGACTAGGAGAAGGTATTTGTATATCATACATCTGACAAGGCTTAATATCAAAGATATATAATGAACATACAAAATTCAACAACAGAAAAACAAATGACCCAATCCAAAAAAAAAAAAAAAGGACTGAAGAATTGAGTAAACATTTCTCCAAGGACATACAGATGGTCAACAAGTACCTAAAATTATGTTCCTCCTTGCTTGTTATCAGGGAAATTCAAATGAAAGCAACAATGAGCTATTATAGGAAATAACAAATGTTGGTGTGGAGAAAAGGGAATTCTACATTGTTGGTGTGCGTGAGAATTGGTACAGGCGTTTTGGAAAGCAGTATGGAGTTTCCTCAAAAAATTGAGAATGGAAATTCCTTATGATCCATCATTCTACTTCTGTATATTTACCCCAAAATCACAAAAGCCCACTAAATCACATAGATATGTACATCCTCATGTTTATTTCAACATTATTTATAATAGCCAAGAATTGTAAACTAATAAGAGCCCATGGTCAGTTGAATGGATAAAGAAGATGTTGTATACTGCTGGTCTGCTTGGCGCAGTTTGCATACACCCTGAATTCAGGATTCAGGATGCAGTGGAGTGGCAGCAGGTAGGGGTGTGCATGGGGGGGATATAATCAAGATGAACAACTTAAAAAAAAATGGTAAAAAGGAAGTGCTTCCTACTCTTCCTCCTCCTCTCTCTCTCTCTCTTTCTCTCTCTCTCTCTCTCCCCCACTCCCCGCAAACGCTTATCTAGCTTTGCTTGCTTTCATTCTTGTCTGCACCTTTCCTCATTCCTTAAAATGAAAAAATGTGAAATATACAAATGTATACATATACACTACACAACCCTAAAAAGATGAAATCCTGTCGTTCATGACAACATGGATGGAACTAGAAGGTATTATCTAAGTGAAATATATCAGAAGGAGAAAGACAAATACCCAGTGATCTCAGTCATGTGGAATATAATGAAACAAAACAAAAACCCACTCTTGGATATTGACATAGAACTGAGGTTATGAGCAGGAAAAGGGATGGAGGGTGGGAGCAAATGGTGGCAGGACACTAGACAATGGTGAAGGGCGTTTAGTAATTTGGCGGTTGTTATCTATTTAAGGTGTGTGTGGATTGGTATGTTGTCACCTATTTGATAAATGATGAACCTGCATGTATGGGCTTATATTATTTTGTAAATCAAAGTTACCTTAAAAATGATTTTAAATGTTCTAAAATTAACAGTAGTAATGGTTGCACATATCTACATGTACTAAAAACCTTTCGTTTGTACACTTGAAATGGTTGAATTATATATTTAAATTATATCTCAGTGTAAGCTGTTTTGCTTTCAAAGCCAACGTGTAAATAATGTGTCAGGTGGAGGTGTATTTTAGGCAGAGATGGCGATCGAGATAGACACAGGCCTAGGGGATGACTCGTTCTTTTCAAGTTATGTTGAATGAGAACTTCTTTTAGTGTATGTTGGCACCGTACTCTTCTAACATTCAGTATAAGAATATCTCTTCTCATTCCTCTTGACTAGTGTTGTAGTTGACTCCTCTGAGAGATCAAAGAAGTAAAAGAAAAGGGGAATTAGAGTACCTTTCTAATAATTAAATATTACTCATCATGTTCATTACAATAATATAATTCTTATTATACCATCAGTCCAATTCCTCCTCTGTTTCCTTCTGTCACTTTTTCTTTTCCCTTTCTACCACATGTATTTCTCCCTTCCTCCTTTATATACTCCTCCTTACCTAGCTTTGTTCACTTCTCTCTCATGACATTTTGTTCCTTCCTTTTCTTCTATTTCACTTTACTTTCTTCATTTTCAGCATCAAAAAGAAGTGAATCTCAAAAAAGGATTCACATGCAGCTATTCTAAGTCACAAAATACTTAAATTATTTGATCATGCTTAATGATGTGAATTATCTAGGTAGTTTCTTATTTGTGTTTTATGTAAGATTTTAGTTATAGTTATAACAGAGTTTTTTGACCTCAGTATTATTGAGATTTTATATTGGATATTTTTGTTCTTGAGAGGACCTATTCTGTACAATGCTATATGTTTAAACAGCATTCTAGTCCTCTGAGCACTAGACTTCATGACATAGCCATGTCCATTCCTAACAAGAGGTATGTCCAAAGGCATCATCACCTGTTATAAAGTAGGATCTGCAAAAAAAGAAATACACCTTCTGAATTGATTCACATTATTTCTTTATTGCATACTTTTGCTCTCCTAAAATAAAAGTGAGTTTTGAGATATATATACTTTAAGCTGGGAGAGGGCCTGGAAATTATCTTACTTTTCATTTTTCTCTTTATTACAAGATGTACAGGGTGTAGCTCTAGTGACCTCTGAACTGGAGTGGAAAGTTTCACGTCAACATTTTGATCATATTCCATATGTGATAATTATGTTCTATCATCTAGGGCTTTCTTTCTGAAAATTCAACAGGATACATTTTTCTCTTTTTGCTTTTCAGTCCCAATACATACATTCAACACTTGAGGTAGCTTCCTGCTTGATGATAGCAGCAGCTAGCTTTCAACATTTGAAAGAATTGACAAAACTCTGGTCAGAGACTAGCAATAAGCAATTTTTTGCTTTGATATATCTGACTGCAGCAATGGTTTACTTAAAGATAAATTATGAAGTGAATCAGAGTTTCTCCAGGGCTATTTTTAATTTGACTATTGAGTATACTTGCTCTTCACCCACTCTATTCCATTTCACATCAATAAACACGTATTGTATATCAACTATACACAAATCAATATATAGTAGGCACCAAAGTTTTCAGTAAAATATGATAAGGGATAGATTTGGAACAAGAACAAGACATAAGGAGAGCAGAGTGCTCAGGCAGTAGTATAACTAAAGATTGGAAGATTCCTCGATCCTATTTTATTTGGTTCAAGTCTTTGAAACAACATTTGGCACCCAGTTTATCAAGGAAAATATTGTTTCAAGTCAGTATTTTCACAGAGGTATCTCTTCATACATCCTACTCTTCATACCACTTTAATTTCTATAAAGTCCTTTTGAGTATGATAGTTTTTCTCTGCAAAATGTCATTCCTTATTCCTACTGGAATTTATAGAATAAGTCATGCTCCATGTGCATAATAACCTTAAACATTTGAACATGATTGCTTTAAAGTTCATATCCTAAAATTTCTTATAGCTTAAAATTTTGTCTGTCACCTATTGTTTATCAGATGACATGACTCAGTGCTCCACTTGGAGGTCTAGTTCATGATCAGTCCCCAAACCTGAACACAAGACTCCATTTACCATCTGACAGAAAATCACCCTTTGTTCCTTAATGTAGCAAGATATCTAAATCATAATGGCAGAGTGTGGGATCCCCTACCAGAAAGTCATTGCAGCAACCTTTCAGTGATAAACTAAACATAAACTAGAGTTTCCAAACAGTAAACCACTAGTTTTTCTAGAAGTCACACAGCTTTTAACAAGTTTGAGTCATACCTGAGATAAGGAGAAAGTCCAACAGTAGGTGTCTGTATAAGTTCTAGCGATCCCTAAGTGCAATAGTTAAGCTAGGCAAGCAAAATATGCCCTTTGGTGTTAGAGAAGGGAAAGATCAAGTGAGTAATGTTTCAAACATTTTTTTCTTTTGAATTAAAATGCACGGTTTAAACCATATTTCAATTATCAGCTTGACATTACTCTTTAAGCAAATGACTAGAGTTAACAAGAGAGCTACTACGTTTTGAATACATTGATTTTCTGCTTGGTGTAAACTCTAAATAGCCGATTAGAAAGCTGTGAATCAGACAGACTCAGTGTACCTAATACATCCTGCAATATAATACGAACTGGAAACATGCGGATCTTTGAAGGTGAAATGAATTAAAAGCACATGATTGTTACAACTTCAATATATAAATAGTAACACATACTAGCTCTTATCTGGCAATTTAAAAAATAGTCCATTTTGCTATGCACATCAGCTTAATGCATAAAACTACTGAGCTTAAAGGTATAAAGAAATATAGATTTATTTTTCAAAAATGACTGTGAAATGAAATGAATATTTAATTGAACAGTTTCCAGTTACAGAATATGCTGATGTCGCCCTCCATTATTTTCATAAGCAGTAAGATATTGCTGCCGGCCTGTCTCTCACTTATATCTTGGCAGATACTTCTTGTTGTCCACATTTATCCTGGTCCCCCATTTTATCGACCACAGAAATATCTCATCAGCTTAAATAGTATTCTTTGAATTAAGAATTAGTTGTCTTTGCTAAGCTCTACTTCCAGCTCTGACAATGTGACCTTGGGGAAATGACTTCACCTCTCAGTATCCTGACTTTCTCTATCTATAAAATTATATTAATGAAATGATAGCACATACCATGTCATTGAGAAGAGTAAAAGGTGATTATAACAGAACAGGCTTGTTGTTGGAATGATAATGTCAAGAAAAGAATCCATGTGATGTTTTTAAGACCTCCTCTTTACCAAACACTAAAAAGTGTATTTCACTATATTTTGATTCTAAAATTTAAACATTATAACAGAATTGAGAAAGTGGAAGGAGACTTTATCTATTTGATGTGATTAGCATATAAATTGCATTTATTGATGCAAAGCATCTACCAGTAATTTTTCCAAGCTGTTTTTCTCACACAGATCCAGGTATCAGATGGTCTTTGAGCTAAGAAAACTCAAGCATGGCTGATTTTAAGCCAAGCACAATGAATAGTGTCACACATAGGTGAAAGCAAATCCAGAAGGAATATTTGCACCTTTAGCTACCCCAATGGGCAGACAATGCTAGTCTTGGGTGGACTCTGCCTTACTTTATAACTACTGACTCTTACCCAACTCCTGGCACACTTTTCACTGCCAGTCATATTTAATAGTTTTGATCTGCCATCTTATTTCCAAAAGAGTCAGTGGAGTATTACCTTTCACCCACTTTTCCCCGGGCAGGGCAAAGAGTTCCTAATGAATTGTCCTTTCTCCTCACTACAATACAAAACTCAGGGTTCTAAATTCCAAGAATCTGAAATTATATTGAGATCTTAATAACTAAAAACAACAACAAAATAGATAAATAGCCTTTTTCAAAGAGCACTGGAATTTTTCTCTAGGTCCACAAATTTTAAAAGCAAATTTCAAAATCTGGGGGAATGAATGGGGCACTAAATAACTCCAACTATTCATATAAAACCATATTCTTACGCTGTTACAAATTGAATCTGGGTTAAGTCAGCTATAATATTGCAACATTGGAAAGGTTATATAAAACCTCAACCTGGCCAGACTCCACATCAGGAATTAGTCATGTTTTGTTTAGTTTTGTTATCTTGAAACTGCTTTTTTGTTTGTTTGTTTCAAAGATTATTAGAGAAAGGTTAGAGAAGACAGCAATAAAAATGATGAAATGAGTGGAAATATTTTCATTAGGGGCATTGTGTAATCAGACTCTTCAGTCTGTAAAAATCAAAGCTGAGTAGACTCAGTCTACAAGTTATGAATTGAAAGAATAGAGAAAGAATTGAGATGGACTTATTCATCAAATTCCAGAACAAAGGGCCCCCTTTGAAGCTTAAAAAAGGAGGATTTAGGATAAATGGAGAGAACTATTTTTTCAACACAGTGGGAGATAAACTTATGGAACTCATTATGCCAACTATTGCTATTCATTAAAAATATAAATAGATCTAGACAAGATTAGTTTCCGAATAAAGATCAGTAATGGGTTACTAAGAATGGTTCAGGTTTAGTTTAATGGCTGAGAGCCTTTGCATTATTGTCATCCATACCTGGTTTTAAGTTCTAGCCACAGCCCTTACTGAGAGATATAACCTTCAAAGTTTCAGTTTGCATCATGCTATGGAGATAATAATATTACTTACATTTTAAGATTGTTGGAATGATCAAATATGTTGAAACTGTTAAATTCATGGTAGCACATGATAATAATCATGAAAACAAAGATAAAGAGGAAGACAAAAGAGAAAAAGACAAAGAAAATTGATAAAATAATACACAGGTAGACATCTCGATACTAGCTATTCTCGGTTAAATCTTGAACAGGATTTTTCTTATATTTGCAATACAGTTGTGTCTAACAAAGTCTTACGCTGTTCAGATAGCAAATAGAGTCCCACTTAAGAAAACAGTTTCAGAAGATAGTTCTCTCAGAACTGAGGAAAACTTATATACATAATCTTAATTGGAGGTTAGTAAACTCTATTGACATACATGCAACATGCATGCATGCATGCATACACCAAGACTTGTGGGAACATACATGCTCATAGATACACACTTCAACTTGTTAATGAATCTTTGAACTAGCAAGAAATTAAACATAAAAGGCATGTACATTGATTTGACTAGGAAACTCAACTAAATCAATTGAGAAATTTTTGTTTGCGCATGTAAGCTCTATTTTATATTATTATTCGGTGATGAGAGAGAAAAATATCTTGCCGTTTTCAACAACTTGAGGACATTATGCTAAGGGAAATATGTAAGAAAAAGGAAGGCAAATACTGTATGTTTTCAGTTATATGTGGAATCCAAAAACACTGAACTGTGAGAAATAGAGTAGAGTGGTGATTACTGGGGTGAGGGGTGGGGGAAATAGTGATCAAAGAATACAAACTTCCAGTTATAAGATCAACAAACTCTTGGATCTAATGTACACCATGGTGATTATGCTATTATTAATGTATTATAGACGTGAAATTTACTAAAAGAATAAACCTTAAATGTTTTGTACCTTGAAAAAAGAAATGGCAATATATGACAAAATGGAGTTGTTTGCTATACTATGGTTGCAATCATTTGGCAACCTACATCGTATTAACACTTTGCATGTAGTAAACTCGCACAAGGTTATTAGTTCGTTGTATCTCAATAAATGAGAAAGAAGAAAAAAAATGAGCCAAGCCTTTTCTTTCCCCTCTAATCCTAGGAATGATTTGAAATGAAATACACTATCTTTGAAGCTTCCTTACTGATGAGGTTTGCTATTCATGCTTGAAACAATTTTTATTCTTTTTTAGTTTTATAATTTATTATTGTGCTATTTCCTCACAGACCACATGGTTGTTCTTTTCTCAAAAAAAAAAAAAAAAAATTATTTCCCGTCCACCTGCTTTAAAATCAAGTACAGACCTCTGCAACTCTTTCTAACATTCATTAAAATGACACATGAAAAGGGGACACACATGTACACACACACACACAGACACACACACACACACCACCACCACCATCTCTCCTCCTTTGGAGCACACATCTCTAACTCGTGTCATGGTGCCTTCACTCTTCAGGCAGAGGTCTTGACACTCAATCTGCATAGCTCTTATCTGTCCTACACAGGAGGAGGCAAGGGGTCTGGGGACAATGGAAAGAATATTTGTTGCAGTTCAAAGCAAACTGTTTTTTTCCTTCTCTTTCTCTCTCTCTGTCTTTTTTTTCTTTTTTTTTGCTTCCTAGATAAATAGAAGTAGAAAGGACAAGCAGTTTTGATTAGCATTTAAAATGTTGTCAATTTTTAATGAAAGCGTAACCTCCAAACATCAACTTCACACAAACTGAAGACAAGGTTGCAAAACGAATGCTAATACATTTGGCACATTTTCTCACACTTGTCCTTCCGTGAACTTTTCTTGTTGCTAATTTGTTATGTCAGCCCATATTAGTAGGTTTCAGAAGTCCAAACTGGCAAGTGTGGTGACCCAAAGAGAACCAGTCTTTGGAAGATCTTTAAATCGGAGCCTGGAAGATAGGCAGTTGAGTAGCTGTGTATCTATAGTCCTGGAGACGTAACTCTGTTTGCCTGGAGAAATTGCCAAGTGGCCACAGTAATTTCCAGAGTATTTCAAAATCTGTTTCTAAATGTGACATTTTTATTTACGAAATAAATGCTTGCCAGTTAGTCAACACCATTCATTGTATGTAAATATATATATCGGTTCTCTCCGCTATTCATAAAGGCCAAAGTAACAAAAAAGATGCAGGGTACCAGGATCTCCCTCAAGAAACTTATATTTTTAATAGAAAAACAAGGAAACACATACGAAAAGAAAATAAAAACACTGAGAAAAAATATATAAATAAATATAAATGATCAAGAGCTAACTGCTGAGGGGAATTAATAATGGTGTCCTGAGGGTTCATATATGACTGAATGTAGATTAAATGTCTCCCTCAAACAATCAGCTGCTTCATAAGCAGGTACAGCCTGCCTATGCTTGCCTACTATTAATTTGCTTAGAGGAAGCCTGATATTAAAATAAATGTATCAGGTTATCTCCTGCAGCATCAGAAAATGGAGAAGGAAAACAGCGAACCACATTATGCACACACACAAACACACACATGCAAAATGAGATTTTGACCTTTGAGAGCTTTGCTTGAATCTTATTTAAAAGTCAGAAAGGCAGTCTAACTAGTTTCTTCTTCAGGAGGATTGAAAAAATATTATTTAGATCAACTCAGGTTTGCTGCTCACTTCCTACCACTCTCTCTCTTTCTCATTGACACTCTCTATAAACAGAGTACTGTGGCAGGGCCCACTTGCAGCAGGCAGAACATGAGTTCTATAAGACAGGTAGATTTGGTCAAAAAGGTCTTCAAACACTCGATGTTAGTTATTCCTGAAGATTACATTTTCCAGATTTTACGGGGAATAGAGTTGAGTAACATTTTTTTCAAGTACATAACATGGTATTTTCTCCTTGAATTTTAGTGGATGTTTGGATACTAGTTTATTGAAATTGCTCATTTTCTTGTGCCTACGGACTTTAAGAAAACATATGGCTCTTTCTGGGCAAATATGAACAAACTGATTCCCTTAGAGTCTATTCTTTTTAAATTCTTCATCCATTCTTTGTGGGCTGTTTTACATTATGGAGAAAGGTGTTTCATTGTTGTCATGGGAGAGTTTCTATTAGTGACTAGTGTTAAAAAGAAAACATCTTGTCAAAAATAGAACTTAATGAGCTCTGCATTTTATTATAAATTGAAATATGCAAATCACTAGAAAGAAAATCAAAGATAGAGGTTCTTAACATTATAATGTGCCCCTAGCACAGTTTAAAAATATAGTCTCTTACAAGTATACAGTCATGCAGGTAATATAGATAAGCTTACAATAAAAATAGCCATATTTATATTGTCATTTCCAGGCTTCTGTGTTTAACTATAAAGTGTTAATGTTGTATTAGTTGCCTGAATTCATTTAAGCAGAAATACACACAATCACACGCATACACATGCACACACACACACATCTTTATTAAAAATAGGAATTGCACAAAAAGATACGATGGAAGAATTAAAACTAAAGGTCATGAAATTTGATCATCTCCATATTTAAGGTTACTCTAAGTACTCTGCAAATAACAAGGTGCTTTAATGTCATGCCTGCACTTTCGTCTCATTTAATATGAAACTTGTGAAAGATTGTTCCTGAAGTCATTATCTTCAACTGTTGAGAGCATAGATCATGACTAAGTGACTGAAGTGCCGTGGGAACTCTCAATGGGATCCTGTTCAGGATCTGATATATGTCTCCTGGTATCCATCAAACTAAAATGATGTGCAAAAGAAAAGAAAGACAGAACTTTAAATTTTTTTGAAGTTTCTGTCCTGGTTCTGAAATGCATGACTGAGGTAAGTTGAGAAACTGATGCTGAAGAAAATTAAAATATGATTTTTAAAAAGTCATGTAAGAGAATTTTTTTAAATATTCCTATGAGAAAATTATAGCTGACTTCAAAAAGATACACACTGAAAACTTTTGAAATAATGAAGGTTTTGTGAGTCATATCTTACTTTTTCTTTCCTCTATACAAAAGTTCATCTTTAGAACCTAATGCAAATGAACATAGAAGAGTCATTCAGAAAACAATTTTGATTTTAAGAAAAGAGATGGCTGACCTGAGTAATAAGAAATGGTATTATGAATGGAAAGCATTAAATTCTAAAGACAGGGGATATGGGTGGTTATTTCAAGGCAAAATAGTCATTTTAGTAAATCCATGAAGGGGGAAAATAGGTAGTTTCATTCTAATACATGAAGATTATCATATAGGAAAAAATAGTGTGCTTCTGAAAAAAATTAGGAACTGCATTAGTTGGATGAAGATAATTTGGACTCAAGAGTATTGAGAAGCTCTATTTTTTTGTTCTGAAAGAGACTGACACCAATTAAGGTAGTTTGGAAGGGCAACTCTCCTCTGAGCCAAATTCATGACCAAGTGGAATGGGTAAAAGACTAGGAGCAGAGCACTTAAGATGTTATTAAAATAATGAAAGATAAGCACAATGGCAATATCAACTATGGTGGATTTGGGATGACAGGAAGGAGAGCATAGAGTTACCTCCCAGGAGAGTATGAGATTACATCTCTAGACTGAGAAAAGTTATGGAGAGAAGTGGTAGATCTAAGTCAATATTATTCCAGATTCTAACATAGGTAATAATTAGAATGATGAATATTTATCTCTCTGGATAGAGAGAAAGAAACTTTGAGTTAAATTTCAAATATTTTCACATGGTTTTGAGCACACCATTTGAATAGTGTTTACCAGTAAAGGTCAAGTTTGGGTATTAAATCAAAGGTCTACATTGGAGTTTGAATGAGAAATCCCCTGAATAAAGAAGGTAATCAGGTAGAGAAGATATCACCACAAGAAAGTATAAACAAAAAATCAGAAAAAGTAGGATATAATAGACTGAATAATGACCTCAAGGATAACCATTTCCTTATCCTTGGAATTCATGACTATTTCCTTCTATGGCAAAAGGATTGAAGATTAAGTGAAAGCTTTTGCAAAGGGAAGAATATCAGGGAGGACTGTAACTGTAACACAACTGTTCTCATAAGAAGGAAGCAGAGGAATTTAACTATAGAAGAAGGGAAGACTATATGGTGATAAAAGCAAAGATAATAGTGATGCATCCACAAACCAGAGGATGCTGGCTATCTCTGGATCATAGAAGAGTCAAAGACTATGTTCTCTGGGAGAAACCCCAGAAAAGAAAAAACACTATCACATCTTGAAGTTAGCCCATTAAAAGCTGATTTCAGAATTCTGGCCTCCAGAACCATATGAAAGAGAACAGTCTTTTCTTTTAAACCACTAAGGTTGTGGCACATTTTATAGCAACAATAAGAAACTAATAAATGGGGTTTATATAAATATATGACAGGAAGAGAAGAAGAAGGGAAGTAGAAGAAAGAGAAATGGGTGAATCAGGAGTGTTCAATGAGTCATAGAAATTAAGAGGAGAAAATTTCAAGAAAATGTCCAGGACAGCGTACTTTGTTTTACTGCAGTTCACTCTGCACTTCAAAGATCTTTTATATATATATATATGTATATATACATATATATATATATATACATATATATATGTATATATATGTATATATAAATTTAAGTTTTGTGGCAAACCTGTGTCGAACAAGTTCATCAGCACCATTTTTTTCCAATAATGCGTACTCACTCACTGTCTGTTACAACTATTTAAATGCATGCCTTTATTTAGACATAATGGCATTGTACATCTAACAGACTTCAGTATAGTATAAATATAACTTTTATATGTACTGGGAAACAAACAAAAACTAAAATGTGTGACTTGCTTTATTGTGATATTTATCTTATTGTGATGGTTTGGAACTGAACATGGAATATCTCTAAGATATATCTGCTTTGGAAAGTTGACAGAAATTATCTCTTAGATTGAAAGTATGAGATGCAGAAAGGAAGAATGAGTCAGATGCAAGCAGTTCAAATTGATTTGGATTTCTTACTAAGGTCCAAAGAGAAGTTTGAGCTTTCTTATATATAGTCCCAAAGTCAACTTTCATTTAGTCTCACTTAAGAGAAAATATTCTTTCTATGTATATCATTAAGCTTTAAGCTTTTCAATACATACTTGGCAGCATATAATATGGTGGTGCTTTTAGTGGGAGATTATTTATTATCACCAGAAGCTGGTGAGCTATTAGTTTGAGTCTTCGATAAATTCCAATAAGTGAAAATACAGATGCATAAATTTATAAATCTTTTCATGCCACTATATTTCATACAATAATGATTGAGAAGTATATGTGTGTGTGTGCTGTGACAATAAATGAATTTTCATAAGCTCTGATGCCTAGATCTGTGTTTGAAGTTGTCTTGGCTCCCTATGTGATCTAACCCTGGGACCAAAGAATGTTTACCTCAGTGATGAGTCTATTAGTTCTTGATGATTCACAATGCTTGCTAATGTTTGATCATTGCTGATAGCTAACAGGTCACAATAAGAACAAAGGTAAGAAAGAGGGAAAAACTTAAGCAACTGAAATCTATTTAACAGAAAAGAAAAATATACATTTTTTACAAATGACTGTTTTTCACATATGCCTAGAGTATGATAGTTATCTTATACACTTTTACGTAAAGTTTATGACAATAAAGTGAACAAATTTATTTCCTTTCAAAAATTAATCCTTAAAAATATTTACTGTTAAGCCCTTTAATTTAAAATACCAGAGTAGTTTCTCTGTGGATTTTTTAGCAGGAGAATTGCTTGTCCTAAATTTCCTAAGGAGTAGGAAAGTCTCCCTTACAGGTCAACAAAATGATTGTTATTGGGTAGAAAGTAGGAGAATTAATACAATGATCTTAACCATCACAGGTAGGCAAGAGCAAGACATTTGGTTTAGGTAACATATACTTTCCTTAGCATACTTTTTGTTGACCACGGGGTCATTTGCTGAACTTTCTTAGACAAATGCTTGGATTTTATAGCTAAGGAAAATTTCCATTTTGTGTGTGTAACCAGGAAAGTGATTTCTTTGCCAAAACAAAACAGAGTACGAGTCACACTTCAACACCAGTCTGAATAAACTAACATTGCTTTCTCTATGAATATCTTGAAGATGCTATAGAATCCCCAGCAAGTCAGTCAACAGTCTGAGAGGTCACAGCTGAGAATGTTTTCAATGGAACGTGACTCTTGGAATCACTAACTTTTGGGTAACCATGGAAACAATAAACTTCTTCTCTATTGTCTTAATTTGGGAGATGGCAGTGGGAACTGAGGGAAACTCTTGATTCGAGCTGGGAAGGAAATCTAAATGATGGCTCCAGCAATCTGTACTTTTCATATGACATATTGCAAGGGTGGATCTTGAGCAACTTCTGCATTTTTCTCCTTGTCTTTGTCATCTACTGGTGCTCAACCACAGCTTCAGTTCTAAGTAGTATTTGAAAAGAGTTCTAAATAATCTTTGATTTACACTCCCAGGCTCAGGAACGAAAGTCAAGGTTCCAGATAGAGTTGCCATGCTCAACTTCTCACTCCTTTCCACAACCCGTTTTTGCAGTGTCCCTCTCTCTCAATCAACTTGTCCCAGTTCTACTTTGGGACAACTAGACTTAGGTCCTAATTCCATAAGTACCCTGTGCACTTGAATATCACCTCAATCATTCATTCCTCATTCAATTTTAGCCACGGTTATATGTCTGATTTTAGGTCTATTTCAGACCCTTCTAGCCCATCCCAATTTCTCAAAACTCCCCTCCAAGTCAAAAATGAGCCTGCCCCTCTCCTGCACCAGTTGATTCTCTGCTTCCACCCAGGGATGTGTGGCAGGGTTTGAATGGTGCTAGGTTGTCACTGTCTTCCTGTTTTCTGAATATCAGCTGGTGCATGAGTTTATTATATGTCGACTGTGCATTTGGAGATGAGTTCTGAGCATTTTCTTTGCCATAAAAACTGTGGGTTCAGTGGTCCTTGCCTGGAAGCCAAGTCTAATCAGTGGTCATGTGAGTGGATTTTCTGAGACTCTTAGTTCCCTATTGTTTCCCCGGATCATTGTGACTGAGGCACCATGATATTTCTGTCCTGTCTAAGAACACGAAACAATACGAAGTTCTAAACTGCTTTTGTTTTGTTTTGTATACCAAATTTATTAACAGCTCATTATTTGCCCTGAGGTGGGAAGCTACTTTCAGTCCTAAACCACCTTTTACTCCTAAGATATGTGCTATACGGAAACAAAGAAGAGTGATAAATGTCTTAGGTCAGGAGTGGTCTAGAAGGAAGAAGAGACTGTTATTTAATCTGTATCACAATAATGGTGCAATAATCTTGTTCAAGGATGGTTCGCTTAGGATAGAGGGAGTAAGAAGCTAGACACACTATGAACCTTTGGCAACAGGGCTAGAAATGCTGCTAGCCTGACAAAGGCTGTAGATGGCATCCCTAAGTAAGACTCCCATGGTCCTCTTCCCCACCCCAGCAAAAGTTTCCATTTTAGAGGACGGGATAAGAGACTTCTGCAGGATTTCAGCCTTAAATTCAATTAATCCATATGTATTCAGTTGGACTATTTCTGTATCATACCAATGTTCTCATGGTAACCAGTTTACCTAAAGTTGAACATTTTCAGGAGGTGATTGTAAACGAAAATATTAGTTGTTATTTTTTCAACCTCAATCAATTCACAAGGATGATTATGTTCAACAATTGAGGGATGAGCTGATGTAATCAACCCAAATGTGTGTCTGAGTCATCACTGAAAATGTTCGTATCCAGAACACTGGATCTTGTTTTGCTGTTTTCTTTCCTTTATAATTAGCAATCTTACTGGGTGTGTCTGTCTGTCTTCTGTCTATCTCTCTCTCTCTCTGGTGTGTGTGTTTTCTCTCATCTCATTGAAAGTTTCTATCATAAAAAAGATTTCTGGAATTAGTAACCACTATTTAAATGGTAGAATTAATAGCACAGAAAACATGGTTTTATTCTTTTTTTAAAGGAAAGGTACAGGTAGGAAGGTAGGCAGGCAGACAGGAAAAGAGAAGACAAAAAAGCTATTTAATTTATTTTTATCTATTTGTTCATATCAGTTTCCCCCCAGGACTTTGAATACAAACCTGGTCTTTGGGATGTACAAGAACTGTGCTCCTCTGGAGACAGCTGATCTAAACCTTTTACAGACTGGAATGATTCTGTGATTCTCTGTCAATATATGTTTTGAAAGAATCATTTTATAACCATTTCCTCTTTCTATTGCTTAGTTGTTCTTGTTCCTTTATTTAGAATCTTTGCCATGCAAATATTATTTAAACCTTATTCAGCTTATGTAGTGATTTTAAAATGTTCTAATGTTTCTCATGATATTCCCACTGGTCTCATTTCTTGTGCTGAAAATGTATTAATTCCCAGATCAATATATATGTATATACATTCTTGCCAGTCAGAGGTATAAAAAGATATTTTCTGTGCATATATTATAGAAGTTATTATAAGTAGAAGATAGAAGGAGAAAGGAAAAAGGAGATAAAAAGAGCAAAGGAGAAAATGAGAAGAGTATAAAGCAAAGGCAAGTGGAAATAAGAGAGAATTTCAATATATGGGAAGAGCAAGAACTATAGGAGGAATTTTCAAGTTAAAAATGGAGAGTTAAGCAAATGCAATGCCAGGGAAAAATAAATAGAAAAATCAAATAATAACCAAATAAATTATGAGCAGAAATGAGGGCAAGAATCTGAATAGGGACTGGTGGCAAATCACGAATGAAAATAGGACAGAAAGTATGCTGCTGGTAGTGGGTCATTTCAATTCAACTGAAATGCTTGAGTTTCCACTACTGTCAAGTACATTTTTTTCTAATTTTATCAAAAATGTTATCCCCCAAGTATTATTCTTATTAATGTTCTCCATTTCTGCAGGAGGCATAAAAATAACTGATGAGTGTGGGAACATAAGCCGTGTGGTTAGTGAGGCAGGGTGATAATTATAACATGCTGTACTACGCAGTAAACAAAGCTATTATGAACGAGAGAGTTCTTTATAGAGTGTTTAAAAAGAGGATGGAAACTATATACTTTCCCTCGACTGGCTTAAAAGCTCAGCTGGTTTCTACCCTGAGAAATCAAAAAAAAAAAAAAAAAAAAAAGGTTGGAATTAATCAGCAAGTGGATCTGGAATCTAGTTAAATGTAGCCACAAATATTATTGACAGATATTTTATTCCATATTAATTTTTTCTTTCCTGTCCAACACTTCTCATCTTTGAACTAAATCTCTAAAACTGAATAAAGTCAAGTTATTGACTAAAAAGTACTTCATGATTTTGAAACCAAACCGTTTTGAGTTTTTTTTATTAATTTTTAATAATTTTGTTTTAGATTTCTCAAAATGTAGGATACTATTTATAGCCTCTGGTCTTACTTTGGACTCCATTTGTTACACCCCCATTTATCTGAATCAATTAATTCTCTCATTCTGGAATATATTTATTCTATACTAAGCCCAATAAAACTAAATGAATGTGTTTAGAAGAACTTTTTCCAAGCTCTGTTTAATGTATTTTCTATCTTCACATCTCCTAGAGAGCTTTAGGTATGTTAAGAAACCTGTGTTGTGTTTCTGCCTGCTCACCTAGGTAAAATGATGATGTTCCCCCACGGTTTTCAAAATACAAATTCTCTTAGCAACTATAAAATACTGTAGTATTTTTTAATTCCTCCCTGTAAAATAGAATTATTTATTAAACTAAAGAGCCCTAAAATTCTGAAATGATATAGAATACTTAGTTTCTCAGAATTCTTTCTTTGATATTATCTAATCACTTATTTGAGTTGGTCACCTAAATAAGGAGTAAAGCGATGCATAAATGTGCTTTCTATGGGCATAAACTCTGGGTTGGGGGGGAAGTAAAATACTTCTAATTTTTGGTACAACAAATTATTAACAAGGTAGGGAATGCATTGGTAACACAGGCAAAAAAAAACAGATGGCTTTGTGAAAGAGGTTCTACTTTACTCGTTATGTGGAATTGGGGAACTACAACTCAAACTGACATTTTAGAAAAATTAGTTTATTAATTGCTTCCAAATGCACACACCTCTTAGGGCTGACCCTTGTAAGGAGTGGTAGTGTTCCCACTTTATTTAAGAAGTATTCAGGTGTGTGTTACTGAACCCAGGTCCGACCACTCACTACTTGAAAAGCAATTCTCTAGAGGACACATATTGGTGGAAAGAAAGTAAGTTTATTATTGAGAGTCACCTCAAGTTGAGGAAGTGGGAGACTTGCTTTGTCACAGATCCACTTCTCCAGTTGTGGGAGTTATAGAGATTCTATAGGCAAGGCACATGTGGAGGGAGCAATGTGATAGAAGGTGAGGTATTTGAGGAATTCTGCAGGCATTGGTGATACCAGATACTATGGCACAGAAAAGGAATCTCTGTCTTAACAGGCCAATCACAAATCTCCCATTCCTTAATGGAAAACTGGTGGGATCCAGGTGTCTCTCCTGGCTAAGATTAGCTTTAGCTAGGGTACATGCTAATAGAGATGTCATTGATTCCTCAGTTTATGGTTAACTTGATTTTCTAGATCTCTAATGTCACTGTATCCTTCTTTGTTGCTCAGTGACATGCCCAATACTGGACTTGGTTCTAGGGACATAAGGATAAATCTGGTTCTTCACTTTAGAAAGCTGATGGTTTCTCAGGAGTGGTCTAGAAGGGCTTGAAAGCAAACAAGTTCACTGAACGTTGCTAGAACTGCATTTTAGGACCTCCAGAGAAACGTGGGCTCAGAGGATGGGTGACAAATGCAAAGGATGATGGGTCTAAGGACTATTGAGTCATGACAATAATCTCTGTACTTGTCTCTTGCTTCTATTCTTACCTTATAGCTATTCTGTACACAATGACCAAAGTGATCCTTTTGAAAACTCAATGCTAACAAAAGTACATCCTCTCTGGTTACTACAGTGGCTTTCATACCACCTTGAACATAAGTCTTACCCTGCATCCACACCCCTGACCCGACCTCTGACAGCCATATATGATCATCTTCTTCTCCTCTATTTTTCACTAAGTCTGCTACTCCTCCAACTCACCCTTGTACCTTGCTTTTCATTACTATTGCAGTATTCTTCTCTTATTTTTCTTGGATATCCTGTTTCAGTATCACCTGCTCAGAGAGGACTTGCCTAACCAAACTATTTTAAAAAGGCTCTGTTCATCCCCACTTCTTTCTTTATCTTTAAAATTGCTTAATTCCCCAATCATTTATCATTCCTGATGTTATTTTTTAATGTCCTTTATAACTGCCTATTCGTTTTCACATATGGGATGTAAGCTCGATTAGCTTACTTTGTCCGTCTTGTTCACTGAAATATCCCCCAGTATCTAGAAGAGTGCTTGTCACACTCAAAAAAAATGTTTAATATCTCTTTAAAAATTATAGAATGGGCAGAATTGTTCTATGAGAAATTATAGCTCTTGATTAAAAATGATCAGAATAAAAAATTTTCCCTTAATCTGAATCATCTTGCAAAAAATGAAACTTTCTTCCATTAGTCCTTCTGGTCTGAGGAGGCAGGATTTGTTAAGATATTCAATCTAAGTTTGCATGCTTATTTGTTAAGAAGAATTCCTACTACAGAATAACTCCTATGCATTAGACAGTGGGTTGGATTAAATGAGCTCCATGTCCTTTCAACATTAGTACTTCATGATCCTATAGAAAAGTGTATCTAATCAAGATAAGCTAATAGTCTAATAGAGTATTTTTTAAAAATTTCAAAATGTAATGGGATATAAATGTAGTAAAGAAAAAATTATGAGTCAAAATATTTGATACATTTGAATTAACATATATATTATATATACAAGCATGTTAATAGAAATAACATAGGGTAGGCATTTGCAGCATTAAGTAAATGTATTTGAATATAAATATATTGATTATAGAGCAACTTATATTCTTTGGGAAATATTTTTTTGAATGAAAAAAGCTGATAGGACTTAGCATATGTGAAAATTGCTTGACATTTTCTTCCTCTGTCAACCACTCTTTTCTGATTCTCTTTCCCCCTTTCAGTACCTTCCCATAGAAAGTAACTCAGAATTTCAAGTTTCTCTCAATTTCACATGAAATGAAGAATAAACTGATAAAACTGTTTAATATTTTCATTTAAATATAATCTAAAATACTTTTTAGAGATTATTCCACATAATAACAGCAATTTTTAATTAAAAAAGTAATGAAGTATTTCTGCAATTTTCATAAAATTGTATATAATTTAATATTTATCCTTGTAGATAAATAGTGAAGACATGATAATGTTTACACAGGAAAAAATTGAGGCTCAGTGAAACAAAATGACTGTCTCTTGTCCAAGTATGCACTACTAAAGACAGAACAAGACTGTACGTAAATAAATATCTTTACCTCAAGTTCAGAACTCTGAACTACTGGTGGGACACCATCAAGCACTGCAAAGCTTGTGAAGTGCCATTTGCTATTGAGAATGCTCTGTCTCAAGACTTCTCAAATAAGAGCTCAACATAATATATCTTTTTCATTCGCAAGTACAAATGAAACTGCTCTCCCCAACCTCCACCCCACAAGATTTAGTTGTGTAAAAGACTGAGAAAGTGCACTAAACTTAGGGATGGAGAGAGGTAGTTCCACTTGGTAGGGAGAGGTCACAATTCTGCTTCTTTTTGTTCCCTTGCACTGACTCTGACTGCTATGCCTCTTCTTAATTACTGTCAACAGTGTCTGAAATAAAATAATTATTTTTAGCAGTGAAGGCACAATGAAACTTGAATTTGAGAAACTTGCCAAACATTTCCTTTTTCTGAGCCTCCACTGAGTTTTTTGCTACCAGCCATAGAGAAGGTCAGTAGAGAAAGGCATGATGATAAACTCACTTGTAAAATTGTTCTAACAAAGCATCTGTGAGCTACTGCTTGATCAAAATGACAGACATCAATCAGAATAATAACTTCAAATATGAGATTTTCAATTAGTGAGTGAACATAAATAAACGTGTCTGGAAAATCAGCATAAGGGATTTTAGACAGAGACAGCCCATACATAACAAGAGGGAGGCGAGCTGCATGGAAATAGTTTACTGTTCAGCAAAACAACGCTCCAAACCCCAGAATCCAGATTCAGAGAAGACCTAGAAAAATCAACTTGCATATAAACAAAGACCTATGCAGTTATCTTTGAGTGCTGCTTTTAATTTCATATACTTTATTATTAGAGTTTTGCAAGTAGACTAAATTCCATGTGTAAGGAGGCTGGATAAACCTTCCTCTGTTGGTTAGCATGTCTTCCCAGATCTCCCAAACCAAATATAGCCATTAGACATGTAATCAAATCGAAATTCTAGCCCACAAAGGGGATACTCTGCAGGAGTGGGAAAGAGGAAAGAGAAATATTATGATGATAAAAAAATTTCCAAAATGTCGAGTTTGGCTTTTCAGCTAACTTAATAATCCAGAATTTGGTCCATGGGGGTCTGAGAGCAGAATTAAATGTGATGAACACAGCAAGACCTACAGAGTGCAACACTCCTAACTTTTCAAGCATAAACGAGGTAGGAGAAAGATGGAGAAGCTTGACTGGCTATATGCCTCACAGACTATACAACTATTGTCATTATAGCAACAAAGACAACAAAATAAAGTCTCTTAACGCTATGTATTTTTCACCTTTCATCAGAAATCCACTGAGGTCTTTTTTAAACAATAATTCATTAGTCTTTACAATACCCTTGTGAAAGAGTTGAGGATGTATATGTTATTAGTATTTTGCATTTCTATTGCATCTTGCCTCTTAGGAGATAGAGGTGGGTTGGATTGAGACTGTAAAGTAGAAGCCACTTCAAATCTATAGATGGTTTTAAAGGAGGGTTTTGTCACGTCTGAATATGCTCTTTCAGCAGGAAAAAATTTCATATTGTGGAAGGGAAAGAATAAGAAAGGAAATAAATAAGCATCTGCCTTGATGATCCTTTGACACCTCTTTTCCTCTCACATCTTTGTGGCCAGTAACTCTGAGTTCAGCCACCGCACATTTGGCAACATTGAGGGAAGTTTCAGCCCAATTTTTTCATCTTAGAGAAACAGAAATCTGATTTGTTGGCAATCTTCTTCCTTAACTAGTTCAGAGACTTTTAATTTCTCAAGTTGCTCAGGGCACATTTGGGATCAGGAATCTAGAATTGTCTGCTTTGTTCACCTTAGTCTGGATGAGCCTCCAGAGTTGACTTTCTTACTTAGCTGTTAAAAGAAGGGAAGGACCTGAAAGAGTTTAATTACAATCAATCTTCAACTTCTGATCTAAAAAAGAAATCCTTTGCTGAAACTTTTGTGCTAGAGTCTGAATTGAGAAGCCATTTCTCAGCAAGCCACTTAATCAGGGAGTTCCCTGATTGTTTTGTATTCTTGTCATCTCAACTCCTTAACAAAAGACAGGATGAGAACATTTAGAATGGTGCAAAGGAACCCTAAAAATCCTAAGAACTCTTTAAACTTTATGTTTTAAGAATGCAGTGTAAGATACATGAAATAATGGCCACAAAGCAGGATTATCATGTACAATCAATAATGATCTATAATCAGCAATCTAAGCTAATATAGTAGACTAAAAGGAAAAAATGCTTGGCATGTTTGAGCAACTCCCCATGCATCACGGAAAAGTCTCCTCGTTTAATGCCGCTATTTTTGACTTAAGAAGTAGAGTCAGTCTTTTACATCTACAGATTTATGATTTCTTTTTTATTATGTATCATGAAAATTTTAAAACATGAAGAACTGTGTTCTATTACCCAGATTTATCAAAAGAGAAATTGTTTTCAGGACTATAATGTGAAAATTCAATTGATATAACCCTTATCACTCTCTGATCCATTTTGTTCTTTCCCTTGACTCAGGTGACCAATATTTTTAGACTGATTAAAACATGTGTATGTTTTATTTTTATTACATATGCTTATATCCACATGCAAAATATAACATTGTTTTGTATTTTAAAACTTTATACAACAGATATTATACAAATGAATATATATACAATGACAATATACAATATACAAATGAATTGTTATCTTGTTTTTCAATCAATATTACCAGTTGAATATGATTTTGACAATATAGATTTTACTGTTTTGTAATTGATGAGTTTTAGATAATATTTCAGTCAAAAGGGAATATGACAAAAACTAATATATTTTATGTCTCCAAGTGAACAACTAGTATTAATATGTGAAATTCTTTGGTGTATTTGGTTAAGATCATTTTTGCAAAGAAACATGACAGATAAAACTATAATAACAACTTCAATTATTTCCTGAAGTCGTGTGTTATTTCCATACATTTTTAAAATAATTTTATGATTTACCTGTTCTTCAAGGCAATAATTTAAGTACTTACAAATGTTATCACATTAAACAGACTTTTTTTCTTATGAAAAAATCAGACATTGTAGATAGTTGAAAAAAAGTTTAGTTAACATAAATTACTCACCACCTAGATTTTATCATTAACTTTTTATTATTCTTTCTTTATCACATGCTATCCATTCTTCTATCCATCCATTGAGTCATATTAATTTTAGATTCATTTCCAAATAAATTGCATGTTATTTATATGTTCTTCTGCAACTGTATGTTCACTCAAAAGTATTCATTTTATATACTTTGTGTCAGAATGCATTTCATTTTAAGAGTAAACAGTAGTTTATTAATTTTCTCTAAGGGATTAGAAATTAAATGGATCACAGTTTCTCAATATTATTTACAATAATGAAGTTAATCCGATTTAATATGTCTACTGGTCTATCTGAACAAATTTTTCCATTATACATGTCTACAAATGGAATTTGTAATTTTACTTTTCTACATATTGCAAAGTGGCTCCAGAAGATAGCTTCACCAGTTTATATTCTGACATGCCACCATATGAATTCCAATTTACCCATCTACCCAAACTCTTGAAACATAACAGATCTTAAAATGTTATCAGTATGATGCCTTCAAAAATATTTTTAACTACTCTTTATTGTGATAACTGACAAAATAATATAAACCAATATGTGCTTATTCATCATTCCTCAAATATATGCTAGCATACTCTGTCCACAATTAAATTACCAAAAGACCTTCAAAGTTATTCATTGAACCCCACCACCACTTGCCCCGCACCTACCTCCCGATTCCCCATTGGTAACCTCAGTTTTATTGTTCATGTCCAAGGGTTGTTTGTTGTTAATCTGTTCCTTTGCTTTGTTTCTTTATATTCTACATATGAGTAAACTCATCTGGTATTTGCATTTTTCATTCTAATTTCACTTAGCTTAATGCCCTCTAGTCCTATCCATGTTGTAATAAATGACAGGTTTTCATCTTTTTTAGGGCTGTGCAGTGTTTTATTGTGTGTGTATATATAATATATATATATATGTTATATGTATATGCACATATATGTGGATAAAGAAGTGATATGTATATATTCATTCAATAGACAATGGGCACTTAGGTAGTCTATATTTCCTGGAAATGGCAAGTAATGCTGCAATGCACATGGGGGTGCATATATGTCTTCAAATTAGTGCATGTGTGTCATTTGGTCAATACCTAGATGTGGAATTGCATGGAATTTACATTCTCAATTTTTTGAGGAATCTCCATATTGCTTTCCAGTAGGGTTGCATTCATTTATGCTCCCACTAACATTGTAAATTTATTCCTTATTCCCCTTTTTTCTGCATCCTCACCAACATTTGTTGTTTTTAGACTTTTGGATAATAGCCTATATCACAGGTGTAAGGTGATATATCATTGATGATTAGATTTGCATTTCCCTAATTAAGTGAGGAAGTCATCTGTATATTTTCTTAGAAGAAATATCTAATTCTGCCCATTTTTGATAGAGTTGTTTGTTTTTCTGTTGCTGGGATTTTGTGTTCTTTATTTATTTTATATATATATGGGTATTAAGCTTTTGTTAGATGTATGATGTGCAAATATTTTCTCCCTGTTAATAGGTTGTTTTGTTTTGTTCTTGTTTTGTTTTTTTTGTTCTGTTTTGGCGATGCTTTCTTTCACTGCGCAGATTTTTAGTTTGATATAATCCCATTTGTTTACTTTCGGGTTTCCTTTAATGCTGGAGTTGAGTCCCCAAAGACTGCTCTAAGCTGATGTCATAGAATGACTTGCCTATGTTTTCTTCTAAATGTTTTATGCTTTCCAATCTTACATTCAAGTTTCTAATCCATTTGGAATTAATATTTTGTATGGTTTAGAAAGTGATCCAGATTCATTCTTTTGCATGATGCTGTCCAGTAATCCAATACCATATATTGAATTCTTTCCTTTCTCCATCAAATGCTTTTGGCTCCTTTGTTATAAATCTAATGACCATATGTGTGTTAGTCTGTTTCAGGTGATTCCATTCTATTCCAGTGATCTATGTGTCTTTTTATTTCAGTACCACATAGCTTTGATCCCTATCACTTTGAACTGTAGTTCAAGATCTGTGAATGTGATGCCTCCATTTCTATTCTTTTTTCTCAAAATTGCTCAGAATATCTTTCCATCTCTTGGAATCTTCCTCTATTTTATTTATGAGTCTTATAGTCTTCATTGTACAGGTCTTTGACCTGGTATGTGTAGTGTATTCCTGGATATTTAATTCTTTTTGTTTCAAAGTAAATCAGATAGTTTTCATTATTTATCTTCTATCATACTGTCTGCATGTAAAAATGCAACAGATCCTTTGACTTTATAACCTGCCGCTTTACTGTATTCATTAATTGATTCTAGTAGCTATTGATGGAGTTTTCAGGTTTTTTTACATATTATAATCATGTCATCTGTAATTAGTTATAGTTCTATTTCCTCTTTTCCAATTTGGATTCCTTTCATTCATTTTTGCTTAAATTGCTCTAGCTAAGATCTCCACTACAATGTTAAGTAGCAGCAGTAAGCGGTGATAGACTTTTCTCATTCCTGATCTTAGAAGAAACACAATTTTTCACAATTGGGTATCATGTTGACTGTGGGTTTATCATCATGACTTTTATTATGTTGAGGCATGCTATTTTTATCCAAATTTATGTAGGTTTTTTGTCATAAGTGGGTGCTGAATCATGTCAGAATCTTTCTCTGCATCTATTGATAGGATCATAGTATTTTTATTCTTGTTTTTATGGTATATAAGACTAATAGATTCACATATGATGACCCATCCTTGTATCCCCAAGATAAATCTCACCTGATCATGATAGATGATTCTTTTGTTGTACTGCTGTATTTGGTGTACTAATATTTTATTTACAACATTGCATCTATGTTGATTAGATACAATGGTCTGCAATTTTCTTTCTTGTTGACATTCTTGTCTGCTCTTTTTGTCAGAATAATGTTGACCTCAGAAAAAGTGTTTTGAAACATTTCCTGTTCTTGAATTTTTGGATATGTTTGAGAAGAATAGATACTTACTTTTCTCTGAAGGTTTGACAAAGTAATTACTAAAACCATCTGGTCCTGGGTTTTTATTTTGGACAAGATTTTTACTATTTCTTCAACTTCCTTGCTTGTGATGGTCTTGTTCAGGTTTTTCATTTCTTCCTGATTCAGTGTTTGTAAGCGTGATGCATCTAAAAATATTTCCATATCCTCAAGGTTGTCCAATGTTTTGGCACATAGTATTTCATAATAGTCTCTCATGGTGTCATATATTTCTGAAGTATTCATTTTAACTTCTCCACTTCATTTCTGATTCTACATATGAAAGTCCTCTCACTTTTTTCTTAGGGAGCCTAGCCAAACATTTGACAATTTTATTTTTTAAGAACCAGTTTTCAATATCATTGATCTTCTTTCAGATTTTTATTTTATTTCTGCTCAAATTTTTATTATTTTCTTCTTCTAATGATTTTTGACTTTATCCTTCATTTTCTAATTGCTTTAGTTGTAGAGTTAAGATTGCAATTTTTCTTTTTTCTTGTGGTAGGCCTGCATTGCAATGAGCTTCGTTTTCAGTACTGCTTTTGCTTCATCTCATAAATTCTGGTAGTTCATGTCTTTATTCTTATTTGTCTATAGTATTTTTTAAACTTTCCTCTGATTTCGTTTACCCAAGAGTCATTCAAAAGTGTGTTGTTTAGCCTCCAAATGTTTTTAAATATCAAGTTTTAGTTTTATGGTTTATTGCTAGTTTTAACTCATTGTGATCAGAGAAAATGCTTGGTATGACTTCAATCTTTGTAAGTCTGTTGAGACATATTCTGTTTTCCAACATATGGTATATCCTTGAGAATGTTTCGTGAGCACTTGACAAAATGTGAATCCTACAGTCATTAGATTTAATGCTCAGTATATGTCTGTTAAACACATCTATTCCAATTTGTCATTTCAAAGCTGTTGTTTCCTTATTAATTTTCTGCCTTGTTGATCTGTCCATTATTGTAAATGGGATGGTGAACTCTCTTGCTATTATTGTACTGCTGTCGATATCTCTCTTTATTTCTGTTAATAATTGTTTTGTATATTTTGAGGCTCCTTTCTTTTGTCGTCTTCTAGTTGGAACTGTTTTGTCTAATATGCATGGCTGCCCTTGCATTTTTCGGTTATCATTTGAATGTAGGGTTCTCTTCCAACCACTGATTTTGAGCCTATGTTGATCTTTTAAATGTAGGTGAGTCTCCTGAATGCAGCAAAAAGTTGTGTAATGAGTTTTAATCCATTTGGCTACTTTGTAACATTTAATTGGTGAGTTCAATACATTGATATTTAGAGTTATTATGATATTCAACTACTTGTTGACATTTTGTTAATTGTTTTTTTGCCTGTTGCCACAGAGATGCTCCTTTCTCTTCCTGAGTGATTTGAAAGCAATTATGTTGTATTTGATTTCCCATTTTATTTTCTTCTTTGTTTTTTCCCTGGAGTTGTGTTTTGAGGGTCCCCTAAGGTTTCCATAAAACTTTCTCTGCATATAACCTGTCTATATGTGAAATCAAGTTAGTCTTGAGCTCATTCTGACAGTCCACATTTTTGGTTTCCTCATTCCTACATTTTATATTTTATGTTTTTCTTCTTTTAAGTAGTGTTTTTTTTTTAATTATAAAGAACTTACTTCAATATTTTTAAAGTTAGTTTGCTGGTGATGCATTTCTTTAATTTTTACTGGTCTGAAATGTTCTTTTTTGCTACTTCAAGTCTAAATGACCATCTAGCAGGGTAGTGAATACTTGGTTGGATTAGCACTTTGAATATAATATATCTTGTCCCCTAACCAGTAAAATTTCACCTGAGAAATCCACTGACAATCATATGGAGGAGTCCTTTATATGTAACTTATTTTTCTCTAGCTCATTTAAAGATTCTCTCTTTAGCTTTAACTTTTGACATTTTAATGATAATGTTGGTGTTGGTTTTTAGGGTTTCTTTTGTTTGGATTTCTTTGAGCTTCATTGATCTGATGATCTTTTTTCTTCTTCTGGTTAGGGAAATTCTCAGCTGTTATTTCTTCAAATAGGCTCTGCTCCCTTCACCTTCTTTTCTCATTCTGGGACATCTATGATGTGAATGTTATTCCTTTGATGCTATCCCACAGGTCTCACAGGCCTTGTTTCCCTTAATTCTGTTTTTCTCATTGCAGCTCTGCTTGAGTGCATTCCATTTTCTTATTCTCTAACTCACTTACTCTCTTGGAGGCTTCTTCCAGCCTACCTTTGAGCAGCTATTTTGTGTTTTTTAGCTAAGCTATTTCATATTTTAGCCCCATGAATTCTGTTTGGAACTGCTTTATATTTTCTCTCACTTTATTATAGTTTTCTTTTTGTTCTTCCATTGTTTACCTGATTTTTAATGAGATTTTTTAACTAAAACTGTTCCTTTAAAGTCTTTATTGGATAGTCTAAGTCTGCTGCAAATCCCCTTGGACTTTGTTTTTATTCAGTTTTTTTGGCTTTCCATGTTTATTTATTGGGTTAAACTTCCCTGATGTAAAGGCCTTGTGTTAGGGTTTTGAGTTGCAAAAAATAGACCCGGGTATTGGCCTGAAAACTGGACTTCCTTTAGTTGTGTGATTTCAAGATTCATCAGATTGTTGGAGCTCTAAGATGAGTCCTGTGTTGAGGTCTGAGAGGCCAGCCTACAGAGTTTGAGTTGGCATAGGGAATGTAGAGTTTTCTCCGAGAGTCACAGGCATGAACAAAAAGCCCACAGAGACAGAGACAAGAGACTTGGGTCTAATGCACAAGAAGGCTACTGTCCCATCAAAATCCACAGAAGAAAGAGCTGGTAGATTTTCTTAGAGTAGTTTCCTTCCTTGTGAAAGTCCCTCAGATCTCCAGAGGAGTGTCCATCCCAGCAGGGGACAATAAACAATCCCTGAGGCTTTAGGGGTGGAATTTCAGGAGGAACCAAACAGATAGGAAACTATTTTGCTATAGACACATGTTGACAGAAACTTCTGTTTTCATGGAGTTCTTTCAATTATTTTACTCCGAGAGGGGTAGAATGAAATGTTCCTTGCTGCGAAACAGTTAACTATATCCTTGAGTGCTGCTAAACCTGGCAACCTGTGTCTTGCTGAATCCAAAAATGCAGTGGTACATGGCAAAAGTTCTGTCCTGGTGTGCTAATGGTGGAGATGGTGGGTGCTTTCCTCCAAGGCCTTTCCCACAATGATGTTTTCCAGTGCAAGCATCATGAGAAAGCAGCATCTCAGTACACAGAGACACCAGCCCTCTTTCCACTTTGCATCGAGTCCCAAGACTCAATGACTGATTGTCGGTTCCAGGTACCGGCATGCACGCTGTGGGAAAAAGCCCTTTAGCTCTGGAAGTCATTTTTGCTGGTCTCTCTCCATGGCTCTGAAGTCTTCAAAAAGGGTGGTGTGGTACCAAGACAGCTTGACTTCACTTACCTTTTACAAAAACTTTGTCCTCTCTCCTTGTGCGGATGTTGAGCCCATTTATTTTCAAAAATCTCAGTTGCCAAACAGGTGTTTTCTTGGTTGTGCTGTTGGAAGAAGTCAAACTTGAGTTATTATCAGTATTTCATCTTGAAACCTGATCCCCAATATAATTTTAATTGTATATATATATATATATATACATATGTATATTGTATATATTGGATATATATAATACATTTCCTGATAATTGGCGAGGTGAAGCTTGTTTTCACATTAGATATTGTTTGCTTTGTAGAACTGTTCGATCCCTTCCCATTTTTTAATTGTACTTTCTTGTTTTTCTGATTGAATTGCAGGCAAAAATTGCATATCATGCAGAGTAAGCAATTGTCATGTATATTCAATCACAATATTTTTTCTTATAATAAGGCTGTTCATTTTATTTAATTGAAATGTCTTTTTAGCATGAGTTTTAATATTTAGATGTATAACTGCTTTTTACACATCTTATTTGAGAAGCTTGACATATATAGTGTAATGAAAATATTTTTCTATACTTTCTTCTGAAAGTACATTAATTCAGTTTTTTTGTATATATGATCTTTCTTTATCCAAAGCTATCTAATATATAATCTAGGTGGATATTCTTAAAGTAACATTGCCACATTGATTCCAAAAGATTGTCATAGATTATTATGTACTTTACATATAATAAATTTATGCAATAAACTTTTTCATGAATAAAGGAACATTGCATCACAACATTATATAGATTTAAGGTAGGTGTCATTGCAAATCAACATCATCATATAATGCTCTTAAGTTCACCACCTGCTACTATATAATTGACTCTTTTAGCCATTATACCTGTACCCTACCTTTTCCTTTCTGGTAGCCACTAATTAATAAAAGTCTGCTATTGTTTGATTTAGTTCACTTGTTTGGCTTGTATGAATATATCTGAATGAAGTCATAGAATGAATGAAGTCTTCTTTAAAATGATCTCATTGTTTTGTCATATCCTTATATATCCTTGATAAGGTTAAGGAATTAAGGATCTGCTCTTCTATTCTTGCTTTGTTATTTTTTGTTGTTTTTATTATTAAGTGCTTAACTTAATTAAATGATTTTTCCTCAATACTCTTTACTGTTCATAATATCACTTTCTTTTAATCTGCTAACGAAAATTATAGATTCTTTTATGTTAAACCATATTTGCATTATTGGTATAAACGTTAATTTATTTTTTGTAGTGGTAAATATAATTTCTAAAATTTGTTTTATACATTCATGTTCATAAATAAAATTGATAAAATATTGTTTTGCATTGTTCTCTCAGTTTAATAAGTTAATCTAGTCTTATAAAATAAAGTAGGTGACTTTTCTACTCTCTTTAAAACAGAGATTGCACATACTGCTAAACAAATATAGGTATCTGTACAAAATTGGACCAAGAAAGTAAATGAGGAAAATGTTTATAATTATTTCAGTTCCTGTAATAAGTTTGCTTTATTTTAATCTTCATCTTTGAATTATTTTTGCAATTTACATTCCTCTGTCTGAAAATTCATTTCTTTTTTGTCTCCAATTTATTGTGATATAATTGTGCACTACATCATAATGCTTTAAAATTAATAATTTTTCTGTTTTATTCTCATTCTGTCATGATTTTTAATTGAGTTCTGCATATCTTGATCAATCTTACCAGATTTTTAAATTTTTGTTACTAAACTTGTGTAGAAAACTCCTCTCAATTGTATGAATTATATGTTGATATTGTCTTTGTTTTCTCTTTCATTAAAGCATTCATTATTATTTTCCATTTAACTCTTAGTTTGTATTCATTATATTATTTTTCTAGTTCTAATAGTTGAAAGTTTACCAATGAATTTTCCAGTCTTCATTAATTTAAAACAAAATTTTTATAATTAAATTTTCATTTAAATAGCATCTTACTTCATAAAGTAGATGTCAATGATTTATTTGCTATTTACTTCTAATGTTTTTATTTCTATATTTCCTTTTACTCGGAACATATGTAGGTGTATATATTTTAAAAATAACTATAAACACGTTAATATTAATTTTACCTTATTGATGTCTACATTTATTGAAATTATTCCAAAATATGACTGATATGATATTATCTAAAATTTATGTAAACTTTCTTTACTCCCTAGAACATAGTCAGCTTATTTTTAAAGGAAAGGTGCAGCCAGGAAAGGTAAGCAGGCAGGCAAGCAAGCAGGAAGAGAGAGGAGGAAGAAGCATTCACTTAATTTATTTAGTTGTTCATCTTGGCTGTCCCCCTACACCACCCCTGACCTTGGGTCACAAACCTAAGTCCTTGGAACCTATGTGGACTGTTCTTGCTGCAGATTTAGCCACTAAGCCAGCAGATCATACCACAGTCACCTTTTTTTTTTTTCAAGTAAATGCTCTTTTCATATTTGGAAATAATCCATTTTTTTAGCATAGAATTTTATATATAGTTCTAAAATTTTATTTTTACTTGCTATGTCTGTTAGATATGTGGTAAAATCCTCATTATGATTTAAGATTTTTATTTTCATAACCAGTTTAGATCTTGCCTTATAATTTTTGACATAATTACTTTAGGGATACGCATATTTATAATTATTGTATATTGTTAAGTTTGTCCTGATTATCATTACTTCTTTCTCTTTACATTCCATCATCTTTGATACTATGACATATGTTATAAAGTATTCCTTTAGTCAATTTACCTTCTACATTATTTTTATCTTTATATTCAATTTTCAATCATTTGTTCACTTTTTTAAAGTCTCATTTATGAACAGTAGAATGAATTTTAAACATCTATAGTATATTTTCTGATGCTAATATGAAAATTTAATCTACTTATAATATAGTCCTTCAAAATTGCTTTTTCTTCTCCCATTTTATGTTTGAGTATCAAAATTTTCATTATTTCTACTTTTAAAAATTACCTTGGTTGAAAGGACTGCATTATATTTCTACTATTTCAAATGTTAAATCAAACATTTGCACCCACATGTATATATCTGACTCCTTTATATAATGTTTTCACTGATTTCTATTTCAGAAATTATATATATATACATATATATGTGTGTGTGTTATGTGTATGTGTGTGTAAAATATATATGTTTGTATGTATTTTAATTATAGATTGAGAACAATCTCCTAAACACTCCTAATATTTATTGTTTAGAATGTTATACTTTTTAAAAGAGAGAAAATAGTTATTATATTTTCAATAATTAAATATATCAATATATCTTCTCTATTTCAATATTTGACATTTTTTTGAATCCTACTTTGACTCTTGCTAAAGTTCATCTTTTATCTGACCTTCCCTTGAAAATCTGTAGGTAGATATTTCAAAATGTGCATGGAAGAAAAAGATAGCTCTTTGGCTTATTCTTCCATAATGCTGGGTATGAAATTATAGACTAATGAGATTTTCATTGAGTAATAGACATTATAACCCACATTCTTTAGTGGAACCTCTCAGGGGTGATGTCAGTCTATCTCAGTCCAATCACTATAATTTTTATGATATTATCTTCCTTTTACTTCAGTTTTCTAAACTTTAATATTCATCATGTATACTGCTATCTATTTAGGGTTATTTTTAAGAGTGTATCTTATTTATAAGACTTGGAGATTGGTTGGATATCTGTGTGGCTAAGGGTAGTATATATCAAGAAAGCGCTTGAAAACATACAGAAAATGCCAACCTATTCAGTATCTTGAGTGTTATTAGTTAAGTAGTAATGTTATGTCTATATTAACAAAGAGGAAATGGAGAAAATACCTCTTTGTTCTTTAAATTCTTCAGTTTGAAAAAATAAAACAGCTACTGTGCTTTGAACGTTGCTGTTATTCTCTTTAATATCTGGGAACTCTTATGATATGTACCCATGTTCCAAGGCCACTCACTTGCCATCTGGAACAGTCTATTTCTCGTCATAGTATCATTTCTCTCCTTAGTTGGTTTGCACAATAAGGTTATAGAAAATGTGACCCTTATTTACGCTTTATTTCATTTGTTTTCAATTACTGTATCCAGTAAGGTCTTGAAAGAATATGCACAATGATTCTTTTATTTGCTACACTGTAATAGTCTGCAACAAAATCCTGCCACAGTGTGTTCTAATGAGTATAATACAATGAATTAACCTGCCTGGGTTTGTCCTAACTGGCCTCCATGTTCCCTCTTTAACTTTAATCTGTCCTACATAGTGCCACCAAAGTTAATTTCTAAGTCACAAAGCTGCTCACATCATTACTGCTCATATTCTTCTAGATACTTTCATGCACTTTAGTGTGGCATACATCAGTTTCTGGTCCCAATTTGTTTATTCAGACTTCTCTCAATTCATAATTTCCCATTTTCTTCTCTTTCTGATTTTGCTGGTGTGTATTCTGTCCCCTGTTGTTAATGCTTTCTCTTTCCTCTGTGTTGGTTTCCATGTTGATGTCATCAGACACTGCTCACTTGGCTGATTTTCACTGATCTTCCAAAGCTTGTGTCAACATTTCCTGGTAGCTATATTCATTAATCCCAATCCCCAGGCTAAAGTTATTTGTCTGTGTTGGTGATTACAGATTTAATAGAATTTATGCCTCCATATTGTGATTTTCAGTGTCATTGTCCTTTTTTGCTGAAGCTGAAGTGAACTTCTTGAGAGAAATTGTGCTGTTAATTTCTGTTTCAGAAAAAAATAGGTACCTGTCATATAATGAGATGACTCAAAAGGAAATAAGTCATTTGCTCATGGAATTTTAATAAATGGATTACATTGAGGCTTATATAATAAAGCTGATAACTATTAGTGAATTAGAATCCTGGAAGACTTTTTAAAATTATATTGAAGAAACATTGCATTATCACATTATGTAGGTTTAAGGTGTGCATTGCCATAAGTTAACAAAACAGTATCTGTCTATAATACACTAAGTTTACCACAAACAATCCAATTAGATCTCTCACCATATAATTAACCACTTTTACCCTATTTACTCCCCCACTTTCCTTCTGAGAAGCACTACTTTGATCCTAAAATGTATTTTCGTTTGACTCAGTGCATATGTTCATCTTTCTGTATGCCACATGAGAGTAGAATCATAAACTACTCAGCTATTTTTTTAAAAAAAGGTAAAATCTACCACTTACAGTAAGGTGGATGAACCCAGAGGGAATTGAACTTTAGTGAAATAAGTCAAAAGAAGAAGGTAAAGTCTTATTTTTGATATTAAGTCTAGTTAAAAGAAAAGAAATAAGTGAGCACTTTCCCAGGGGACAAAAATTTGCTTCCAACTACAGATAAAAGATAAAATGTTGGCCTATAGGATGCTCATAGATATTCAAAGAGTTAAGTTTTTATATAATATAATAGAGAGTAGTTTTTGAGTAATCAAATCAGCAATAGTTTTGTGGAATTTTGATTCTGGAATTCTAATAACCATTTGAATCTGCCCACTCCCTTGAAATACCTAATAAAGGTATCAGAGCCCCCTTTCCTGCATGCCCACCCACATCCATCATCTGTACCTCCTTGCCCTCTGAACAGTATGACCGCCCTTGGCCTTTTGGCCCATGTATGTGATTCCTACGAATTTTAGAAAATGGCAATGCCAAAGCACTAAGAGTGAATTTAATTTAAAAAGCGCAATCATGTTCTGCCTTGTGCAGAACTGGACTTGGAATTATTTGTGACTGTGATTTAGCATTATTTCTGGGGGGGGAGAGTCACCCTGTTTAATACTAATAGTCTTCCCAGGAAGTTTCATTTAAGTGAACTGCAATTTTTATTGCTCTGGATTTAACAAACTCCAATCTAAAGTCTCAGTGCCACTTTCTGCCAGCCTCCCAATCTCAGCTGAAATGCTAAATTCTAACAATGTCAGTCGAGGAGTCAGCCCATCACCCAAGTTTCCTTGCTGAATCTCATGCACTAGAGACCTTGCGCCTCTTCCCTCCTCATGAGCGCTTTACTCCTGAAATTTCTCTGCTTAACACTCCTGACAACAACCTGTCTGCAGATGCAGTAGCAGCTGCTCCTGCTGAAAAATGGTCTTGTCTCTCTCACGGGGGCTATGATTTCTGGCATATGCATGCCTCCTACTGTCTCTTTGGTTTTAAAGCAATTTTCAGCACACCTGCTTGCTTGAACTTTACTGACAAGCCCTCTTAAGAGTTCACTGATGAAAAAAATATCCGTTTCTTAGGTACTTCCCTGTAATTCTAAATTTCACTTTAAATCTCCTAGTAAAGTGTTTACCCCTGTGGATGGAGAGACAATCTGCGTTAAGAAAGTCCCGCTGCCTCGGGCTGGATCTCATCAGCTCTCATATCACAGAAGATAGAGAAAGGGATGATCCGTTAAGGCAATAAGGACACCTTGTTCCCACCGCCAAAATTGTTCCTTAGAGAGCATTTGCTACTGCCATGTCCAGTCTGGGTTTAATCATCACCTAAGAGATTACATCTCACTCCAAAAATTCTCCAATTGAATGTTTCACTGTTTGGGTTTCAATTCTACCAGCTTTTCAACTTGAGCCAATCACTTAGCAACACTACTCAGTTCCTTTTTACTCTTCTTCCTCCACTTATCTTAAAGAACATGATCAGAAATTTGTACTTTTGCTTATTTAACAGGAACTTTTGTGTGGTCACTGTCTGGAAGAGCCACCATTGAGTCTATCCATGGAATATGCAAAAAATGGGTACTTGATTATACATAGCCTCCCAGTCATTTAAAAACCTTTTTACTTTCCTATTTTCCTTCCTTGATCTCAAAATCATGGTTTTAGGACAATGGTCTCACTGCTCCAATGTGGTCATCGTATGACATTGCTCAGTGTCAGCAGCTACTTGTGAATATTGCTCTTGTAGAATTGGTGGCTGCTCTCCATTGTAACCAAAGTAATTGATCAACCCATCTTAGATATGTGAGGCTAGTGAATTGGGGAGTCAATGGAAGTTTCTAAAGTAGCTCAAGCCAGATAAACTTTTCCAAAATGATGAGAGTGTTCTAAATACAATTGTAGGTAATTATCTGTAATAATAAGAAGGTAATATTAGTACATCCCCTGGAAGAAATCTCAAAATCTAAACAAATGTGCATCAAAAGTAGGAGATTTATGGACATGAATAGAACTTTTGGACTTAGAATGCTGCTACAATGTCTCTAACAAAGCAACATAAACATATAAACACACTGAAGACACATGAGAGTAGAAACAGGAATTAAAGGCAGTAGTGTTAATTTTTTTTCCTGTAAAATATGATCAATGACTTATATAGGCAATGAATGCTCACAGATTAAATAAACATAAATAACTCATGGAAACAATCTAAATACCCATAAAGATATGACTGGATAAAGAACTATGGTATATACACTTGATGGAATTATATGCCACTATTAAAAAAATGAAATTACATCATTGGTACAATCTGGTTGCAACTGAAGGCATCATGTGACTGAAGTGAGCAAAAAAGAAAAAGAGATATACACTATGGTCTTACTTATATGAGGAATATAATGAAATGAAACAAATGAACATACACATTCCAGCCAAAATGGCAGAACTCAGGAATGGTTTTTTTTTGGTGGGGGAGGGGATAAGGGGAAAACATGGTGGCAAGAAACATTGGAACTCTGGTGATGGGTGTGGTCTGAAATATAGACTGAGATGCAATTTCAAAATCCTAAATGGAACTTAGCAAGTGAACTAAATAAATAATTATTATTGCTATACACACATAAAACACACATATAACTCATCTTTGTTTCATATTGATTCTTCCAGTGCAAGTCTGCTGCAAAATATCAAGGAATAACGTTTCATTGGGTGAGCATGATGGAAAGTTGAAACAACATTAGCTAAACAACTACTATGCATTACATTTACTTAAACACTAAACTTGATTACACTTTGACACAAAGGATATTATCATTATCATTCAACATCTGATTGGTCTCAGAATCAATGACGCTTCATAGCTAGTCATTGTAGGACCAGGATATTAAAGCCAGTCAATTCAGATTCTAAAGATAACATTTCTTTCCTTTATGTTCTAGTGCCTCGGAGGCTTCTATCTCCAAAATAAGCATAAAGTACCTCAGCTACCAGAATTGCATGGACTCAGGTGCCATCCCTCATGGCCTCTTCATCTTATATTATTCTGTTCCTGTGTTGGTGCATGAAGGCATTTGCTATGGGACTGAGCGGACCATGGCTCTGGAAGGAGACCAGCTGCAATTACACTTGGGCTGTGTTTCATCCTCGTTCCATGAACCTGGGCAAGCAAATTAACCTCACTGAAACTCAGGTTTCTCATCTGTAATGTGGGAATAAAAAGGCATGAAATAGACCTGCAGGGCAGCCCAAACACCTGGTAGATAATACATCTGTAGCAAATATTAATTCCCTTCCTTTCACTGTCAATTTGTCAGCTCCAGATTGGATACAATCTTCCTGCTTTGACCTTCCCTCTCCCTCGTACAAAATTCAATTCCATTCACTTAGCACCTGAACATAATTGACACTTAATGACTGCATGTTGAGTGAATGAAAGACCTCTTCAAGACTCAGATCAAATGTCCTCCAGATTCTCAGGCCCCAGCCTCAGCTCTGTGAAGATCTGTGACGGACATAAATGCCCACAGCACTGGTTTATTTTTCATTAATGTTTGGCATGCTGTCTTATAACTATTGACTTTCAGACTTTCTCTTTAAATGAGAAGTTTCTCAAGACCAGGGATCATGTTTCATATTTCTTCATAAATGGCACTGAAATAGTATCTTAGAATATTTATTTGAAAATTATTGTTCTATTTGAAAGATGTAAACTCAATCAGTCATGTCGTTAACACTGAACATAGCACTTACATATAGCTGGATGTATTTGAATCCAATAAAGATGTTAATTAAAGAAATTCTGACTATAACCTAGCCATAATATGAGTACTTTAATTTATTTAGCATGATAGCACAATTCTATTCCATATTTATGCAGGAGTTATCTTGGAGCAATCCCAGTGCCTAATGAGTGGTGGTGAAAATGTGCTGGGTTTGTATTATCAATATCTCCTGGGTGGGTCCATAAAGAAAATCTAATCAATAACTCCCCTAATCAACTTATTCCAAAAATAGTAAATTGCCATGAAATAGGGAAATTTCATCATATATGAGAATATTTTTATATATCTGTATCTAGATCTATCTATCTAAATGGCAGAGAGAGAGAATCTGGACAACAGAACAGAATTTTATCCCTCCTCCCCTTCACCATGACGGTACTCACTGCCCACATTCTCACACACGGGGCTCAGTGTCATGGTGGTGGTTGAGGTATGTTGTGGATTTCTTAGCTGAGTTCTGAAAGATCTGTGTATCCTCAGGAATTCCCGCAAAGCATAAATCTAGTTACTAACACCTTACCTGAATCAACTTTTAATAGGGATAAGGCTCAGTTATCTCCTTTAAAATAGGGTCTGACAGCCTCATCTAATTGTCTCAGAGAAGTCTCTGAATGGGAAAAGCCTTCCATAAATAGGAGAGACTCATTACAATCATACAGGCTTTGATCTAAGCCTTTGACCTTTATCCCCTTCTAAAACCATCAGAAAACAATTTCACTTCATTTATTAAAAAAACAATATGAAAGTGACCTTTTAAAATTGTTACCTTCTAACTTTCCTAACTTTTTCTAATCATTCTGTCTCTTCAGGGTCAGTGGAACTTGTAGTCTCACCAGGACTCATTCATTAACTCCCTGCTCCAAACTGACTTTGCATGAACCATTCCCTCAGATGTTAGCTGATAATTACATAATGTCTCTGTAGATACTCTCAGGCTTGTTTCTGGTTTTCAATTAAATACAAAAATCTCTCAGGTAGAATTTTGTATTGTAAACATGCCTCCGTCACTCTGCAATTCCCCTTGGAAGCTAACTGAGGACTTTGACTTTACCAACTCAGAACCCAGGTCTTGTTTGCAAAGGACACCCCTCTCCCTGAGGGGAAAGAGCTTCTCTTCAGGCTGTCAGAAGACCAAGTGAGCAAAAGTCAAGGATGGCTCTGATTTCTCTTGGACACATTAGTCAGAGTGGGGAGGCTGCCCCATTAACAGAAATGGCAAATACACTTAGTTTGGGGAGGACAACTCAACCCCTAGAAACAAATCATTACTTGCCAAAGCCCTGCTATAATCTCAGTTTATCCCTTTTTGTGGTCAATATGAAGTGGTTAGAACTCCCACACTCTTTTCCTTCAGCAGCTCTGAAAATTATTCAGCCCCATTTAGGGCTTCATTAGTGATAAAAAGTTTATTCTGCATATTCCCAGACATCGGATGGCAAAGAACACCCCTCATGTGACTGTCCAGTGCATTGACATTCATGTTTAGTACGCAAAGGCAAGTCATTTCTGAGGGAGGAAGTCTGGTTTGTTCTATAACCAGTCCTGTGTCTCCTGCTGCGACTCTTGACAGATCTTATAAAAGATCGTAAATTACTATCTGTTGAAATATATGAATTTAATGGATTCCATTAATGCACACCTGCACAGAAGAGATTTTGGGAACCCAAAGATATGATCAGTCAAACAGCTTTAATAGTTATTAATTACAGGAGCAGACTGTTTATCCCCGGCCTACACAGAAATCTGCAAGCAGTGTAATACTCACACTTCAAGGCTCTCTGGCTGGAAGAAGGAAATGGGCTTTGGTTGAAAGGATCAAACACTTAGTTTTGCTAATATGTTTTCATGCTGGGATTTATTTATATATTTTTGATAGAGAGGTCACTACTTTTGTATGTGGATTTTAAGTCATTAAATGCCACGGAGAGTCTGTTGCTGCTGTTTGTTTAATCATAAAAAATAATTTGACCAGTATTTAATCTATAGCTCACTTCCTTTCACCTCTAAGTGCATGAAAATAAAAATGTTTACATAAAAACCTTAACGAGCCATTCAGGAAAGTCTACGTCATACTCTCATACGTACTCTTGACCACACATTGGTTGAAGTGGTTGGGCAGGGGTGGGTACATGAAATGGCAAATGAGGTTTTCATAAATGACTTGACTTGGTTATCCATCTACTCCATACACATATGCCGTTGTATTTGCCTAACAGGAACCATAATGTCAGAAGTTAATTTTTTACTATATGCTAGATGCCTTACAGCAATTTTATGAGGCAGAAACCAGTATTATTTTCATTTTGTAGGTACAGAAATAAGGACATGGAAAAGTGAAGGGTCTTACTTTTCTTTCATAGATATCTTGGGTTTGAATATCAGCTGCCTGTTGCCTGACTGCCTATTGTAACCACAAAACTTCATTCTCTCCATTTGAAAAGGTTGCCAGGTGTAACCCTAACTCTATCTTGGTCATAATGACTTTATCTACCTGAATGTAAACTTTGTGACACCAACTGGACAGAGATACCTGCCATAGAGGAAAATAACCCCTTCAATGCAGAACCAGTCTTTCCATCTGCAAGATCTTATGATAGAAACAAGTGGGCCAAGAATTATACCTAATGACCAAGTTAAGATTCATATCTACAGTGACAGAACCAGGAATGAACCTATAATCTGGGAGGCTGAAATCTGTGGCTTCTTGTGCATTTGCACTGCACTGGCCCAGGAGGCCATCTTTCCTTATATGGCCCACAACAAGCATCTCTCTTGGTGTCTTAATGTTTGCACAGATTTCTTATCTCACCAACCACCACAATCCTTTCTAAAATGAAGAATGGACTATGCCATTCACGGGCTTAAAATCCCAGTGTCTTTCTCATTGCTCATATGATAAAGTCTAAATATCCCCATGTAGACTCCAGAAGTCCTCCATGATCTTCACTTCTATATTCTGTTTTCATAATCATTCACTAAGTTGGTCATCCTCCCCATCCTCCTAGCCCTTTATACACTGAGCTTAGTTCCCATTCTCTTTGTCTAAGGAAGGTATTCTCTTTCTTGTCTGTTTGTAGTGTAAAATCACTCATATTTTAAGAACCACATCAAATGCCATCTCCTTCATAAAGTCTTTTCTTTCTCCCCAGACAGAATTAAACATTCCTTTTTGTGTCTCCTGTGTATGCTGCATATACCTCTATCATAACAACTATAATATTTTATTGCTCTGATTTATTTACATGGATGTTTTCCCCTACCAAATTGAAAGGTACTTGAGAGGAAGGACAACTCAATTAGCCTTCAGACTCTCATATGTCACTAACACATAGTAGGTGCCTGGAAATTACTTTCAAGTGAACATAAAATAAATATGTATTCAAAGAAACATAAAATATATTCTTGGGTGATGTAGGAAGAGGAAAATATGATGAAGACATTTTTTCCTCCTCTAAAGAACTGAAAGAATGTACCTGGTTTATAAACAAATCATTCTTCTTTCATGAACAGCCTGGTAACTGTCTCAATAAGTGAAGGACATATATTAGAAAGGTATTACACTAGCTGTTGACATTTCATTTCCTGTCTTTTTTATGTGCCCATATAGCTGCAATAACCTTGCTCCTACACTTCTGGTGATTGGGAAAAACATTTCTATGCATAAAGTTTCTGTGTGCACAAGTGTGACTTCGAGTACGTGGGTGTAGATGATATCGTTGATGATCAAAACTGTGAATTGTTCAGCTTCACCACACTTGCCCTAAGTATATGCACAGATAACATTAAGTGAGTTTCATGTTGGCACCACACAGTGTTACATTTATAGGAATAGCATATTCCTTTGCATAAATATGATGCATTCTGAAATTCTTTAATTTTACCAGCCATTTAATCCAGTGGAAAAGGTCTAAAGTGTATTATTATCTATTTTATGCTTATAAAAGCCAAAAATGTAGTTTGGAACAGAGCTACACTAGCCCCTAGCAATTCTGACTCTTTGTTCTGTCTTCTTTGATATTCAATACAATTTTTTTAAGTGGAAATTATACTGGAAGGGAACACTACTGGTCACATTCATAGTATATTCTAGACAGTAAATTTCTCCTGACTTAACATGGTAAAGAATGATGTAATTATTTCTAAAGTGCATATATCTGATTTATATGAGTGGAGAGCATTTCTGTATGTCTGGATACTTGCAAATTAATTGTTGTTATCTTCATCATGGATAGCATTATCATCAACATTGCAATTTATACTGTTTCATAATTTCTGAAACACTGTAATTTATATCATCTTTTGATTCTCACAAAAAAATTTGAGAGCTAAATAGTATAGTTGCAGTAACCATTTTATACTTGAAGGAATGAAGTCTTATGTTTGTTGAATAATTCCACTGGTTAGTGCAATGGCTTAATTGTTATCCCAAGCATTCTAATTACTTACATGCCCACTGAATGCCTGCTACACATTGAGACTGCTATGGGAGCTGTGTCCCTGACTTCTAACATTCTCTCCATGGCTTAAGGAAATCTCAGTAATTGCTAAGTCATATAATCTTAACAATATCCCTTTGTTGAGCACCTATTAAAGAAGTGAATATATACTAGGCACAGTAAGAAATATCAGGACAAAGAGGACACAATTCTTGTACTAAAGTCATTTATGTGATGGTGGGATAATACAAATTAAACAAAAAGAACAATCTTCAAAGCTAAAAATAAAGGCTTTGTGGCAGGAAAAGATAATTACTGTTGAGCTATAGACAGCAAAGGTGGGGAAAGTTAAAAGTAATAGTCCATTCTTTCTAATAGTCATGAATGTACGAAGGTGATTAATTTTCTCATGGTTTTTAAGTCTTCCCATGGTTTCCCATGGCCTACACAATAAGAACTCCCCCAAATCAAGACTTCTACATCCTGACTCCTCAACTGTGCTAGCCTCATCTCGCACCATAAGAATGTCCTACTTCTGCATTTGCTATGTTTCCCTAATTATAGCACATAATTTTCATATTTGGCTCCATTAAACATTGTGTTTCCTTTTCTTCCAATATTCTTTTCTCGACCTTGTCTTTCTTAGAAGTACCAGGCTAAGGGTTATCATCCCAAAGATATTGTTCATCAACCCCCAGGAGAATTATGTTTCTCTCTTTATGTGCCAGTATACATGGTCTCTCCCTCTGTTAATGAGTTTTTGGTCATTCATCTTTCTCTCTTATGAGAGAGAACTATTTGAGTTATGAGACCAGAGACTTATTTGATCTTTATAAATACATCACTGAATCTAATATTGCTATATGTGTATTGAATAGATAATGAATATATCCTGTAGATTACAATGGGCAACTCTTTAAATGAAACACATAGTTTCAAACACGAAATTAATTTTATATCAACTCCAAGAGAGTTTCATTTCTCCTTTGCCTGTGTCTCTGTCAATATTGGTATTGCTACTGCTTCAAAACAAATAATAAACCAAAATTATTTTGCAATGTCTCCATTATAATCATATACATGATACCCTTTGAAATAATTAAAACTAAAAAGTTCCTTTTAAATTGTTATCTGGAAGAACAACCATTGTTCATTCAATTATGTCAGGTATGACATGGCTACATACATTCTGGTTTATCATTCTCTAGTCTCAGAGAACTTTGTCCTTGTTCTATTTCAAATGGATTTCCTGGAGTCTGCTTGTAACTCTCCTGAACATTTCAGAGAAACAAGGAGAAAAAAGTCAAAATTGGCCTGGAGCTCGGAGTCATCTTAACATTGGGAAAAGGCTCAGAGGAGTCTCTGAAAAGTGAGAAGGGCAGATTATTATATTGCATTATTAATATGCAATGGATATGCATTTATTCATGTATGGTTGGCTCTACCTTTTCAACATTAAATTACTTTCTACCTTATGAAAACTTAGTTCCAAACGCTTTTCTGAAGTGCAAATTGTCCAGGGAGAAAGATGGTTCTGTTAGGTTGATATTCCAGGCCAGCCCTAGGTAAAATAGTGAAGCAGATGAAGAATTTTCTTGGTATCTTTCCATCCTAAATGAAAAAGAAAAGAACAGAAATAAAGAAGACTTACTTTCTCGGGAGTTTGTGCCCTCATTTTATTTCTCTTTGCCCACAGTTGGTATTGTATACAGAACCCGACTACTGCACCTATGTCCAAAGCTCATTTTTGAGGTAAGGATAGGACAGGCATATGCTGCAGTAACAACACCAAACAGAAGTACATAATAGAAAGAAATGCATTTCTTGCCATGCAAATATAACATAAACCCCAACAACTCCATAAGGCAGCTTTCTCCCAAGTGGAAACTTAGCAACCCTGGCCATTTCCCTCATTTATTCTGCCATCTTAACACATAGGATCCAGTCACACTAAGGGTGAAGAGAAGCTGTAGGGGTGGCCTGAAAAAGAGATATATCACTTTCATTCAATCCATTGATTATAACTTGTCACCTGACTGCATCTAGTCATAAGAAGACTAGGAAATGTGAGAGAATTACAAATACCTAGTCATCTGGAACTATCTATGTCTCACTCTTGGTCTCCAGATCCTGCTAAAAGAACTGATTAGGAAGCAATACTAAGACTAATTCTTTAAGTCAAATTAAAACTAGTTCACAGGTAGCAACATTTTCTAGCAAAGGTCAGAATCAGGCAACTACACCAACCTCTTGTTTCTGTTGTTTTCACTGATGTGTTTCTCAACATTTTAAATGTATTGTAATATCTCTCATATTATGCTATTATGAGTTGATGTGTATCAAGACAAGATCTCTAAAGATATAATTAAGTTAAAATGAAACCATCAGGTTTAACCAAGTACATCTGACTGGTGTTTTTTTGCTTTTGAAGAAGGGAAATTTAGACACAAAAAAAGAAAATGAGGCCATATACAGAGAGAGGAAAGACCATTTGAGGACACAGCACTTGAAGGCCAAGAAGAAAGACCTCAGAAGCAAACAACCCCACTCACACATGATCTTGGACTTCTGGCCTTCAGAACTGTGGAAAAATATATTTCTGTCATTTAAGCTACTAGTGTCCTGAATTTTCAAGGCAGCCGTAGCCAATTAATATATTCACCTTTAGCATACCCTCTGTATTAGAGAGGATGGGTTAAATTGCACTATCATATGAACTAATTCAACTTCCTGAGAGTTGAATGACCTAAAGGTTTAGTTCCTGATCTCTGCGTGTCCTCCCCTAATCCAGTTTAAGCTTTGCTCTCGTTGATACTCAGATTGAGAATCTCTGAGTCTCCACTCTCTGAAGTACTGAGAACTGCTCCTGTGGAAGAAGAGAAGACACCAAAGTGGTTTTTAAGACCGTGTTTCCTTCAGGGGCATTGGTCAAAGCAATTCAAGGAGAGACCCAGATCCAAAGAGAACAGAGAGTGTGGTCATGCAGTCCTACCATTTTCAGGAAGGATGAGGACCAGAGTATTGTGAACAGGCTCTGACTATACAACCACATGGTATGAAAGGGGAAAGGAATGAGGACATGTCTGCAGATTTAGAGAATTATTAGAAAGGGTAATTTAAAGCTCCATTGACATTACACTTATATTTGTCAGCAGAACAGTGTCAGAGAAAGTACACTGGGTCAAATACATTGTACATCTGCTAACTTTTCAAATCATTTATTTTCTTTCCAGACAAGTCATTTCAAATCTATGAATCTCCCTTTCCTTCCTTATTAAAATATGGAACAAACCCAGATGATCAGAAAAGACTTTTTTATTTTTAAAATTTTGAAATTGCTTAATTTCGTATTTGCTCTTGAACTGTCCATTTTTTCTTTCCTTCTTTCCCTTTATACATCCATCCCTTTTCTTCTTCCTTCCTTTTAACATTTTATTCTATGTCCTAAAGGCCTACCACATATAGATCCCTGAGAGAGGTACACTGAAAGATGGAAAGTTATTCAAGTTTGATGGTGCTTCCTGCTTAAAAAGAAAAAAGAGTAAATAAGTATGCACATGAATAATTATATACCAGTCAGAAGATGCCAAGGTGCCTTAAAAATAATGTGAAAACCATTCATCGAGACTTCAGAGAGTAACAAGTCTGTACTTAGTAAATCAGAAGAGAAACCACAATAAAAATGTCAATGTATAAAAGCAGGTGAAGTTTCTCTCAGTGTAGAAAATCAAAAAAGCAAAGCAAAAAAGAGCCTAAATCAGAGACCCTCAGAAGTATATCAAGCAACCAAAGCCAAAGGTTGGTATAGAATTTCTAGGAGGAAGATGGAAAGACTGGGTGAGCACAGATTGTGGGGAACACTAGAATATTTTCAAAGTATCAAAGTGGGGATTCCTACCTGTTTTATGAAGGGAAATAACATGATGAGAAAAGTGGAAATGTTTTTGTAAATATTCAATACAAGCAAATAATGCTAATGAAATGAATGATGCGAAGGAGAAAAAACTGACATCACTTAAAGCAGAGATGTTTTAAGTGACCTGCACATCACAGGCCACCTTACAAGTGTGTGTGTATATGTGTGTGTGTGAGTGTGTGTGTGTGTGTGTGTGTGTGTGTACACTCTAAGGGCAAGGGCGCTGTGATGGATACTTTTAATTGTCAACTGCTAGGCTACAGTAGCCTGTCTAATCAAACAGTAGTTCAGGTGTTGCTGTGAAGGTGTCTTATAGATATGACTAGTATTTGACTTTATGTAAAGAAAATCATCCTTGATAATGTGTGGGGGCCTCATCCAATCAGCTGAATGCCTCAAGAATAACAAACTGAAGTTTGCCAGAGAAGAAGGAATTCTGCCTCAAGATTACTAAACAGAAACTTCTCTTTCCAACTTTTCTGTGCACCCTGCAGCCTTCAACCTTGCCAGCCCCACAATTGGTGAGCTAATTGCTTAAAATCTATTTATCTCTGTCTGTCTGTCACTTGATACGTCTGTCTGTCATCTCCTATTGATTCTCTCTCTAGAGAACCTTAACTGAAACAGATGGGAAGGGAGTAACAAAGAGGGAATCTTCCATCCATTGCCCTAAGAGTAAACCTAATTATGTCCTTAAATCCGTTGCTAGAACTGACAGATATGATTTAAATTGTTTTTTTGTCAGTGATGAGGATCAATTTCAGAAACGTCATTTTGCACAGGAGTTCCTCCCCTCCTGCATAGCAATCTTTGCAGCAGCAAATATTTACTTTGCTTTTCTTTTGTTGTCTTAAACTGCTATGGGAATATTTCAATATTTACATTTTTAAATGTTTGCATTCTATCTCTCTAACCAGACTGCTGTGTCATTTGCAACGCTGCCCCCATCCCATTCCAGTTCTTTCAGACACAGGTTTGCTCCTCTGGTTGGAGAGCACTTGTTAATGACCTGAGTTTGTGGAATGACTCTCCCCCAGCAAGGCACAGGAGGGCACTGGCATCCTGGACAGGGTTTTCCCTGCTCTCTCATCCAAGTGCTGGCTGAGGCTGTGAGGGCCTCCTCACACAGAGGAACACCCATCTGTCTAGGTGTAATGCAGAGCCACTTCTACCGTTTCCCATGAGTGCCCTCATCTCACTCTGCACAGAATAAGTGATATGACTGACAACCGAGAAGCTCACCCAATCCATTTCCACAGACACTTCAATTTGGACTACAGTATAATCATATCTCAGATCAGATTGAACAGTTGTTTCTCAAATAGTGAATATTCAGACACAAAAATGATCAATTTAGCATATGTTCTTTGTCTGTCTTTGCCTTTGTTTGCAAACTTCTCAGAGGCAAATGTGTGAAGAAAATTTGTAGCAAAAGGTACCTAGATCGGGAGATTAGAATTGCCTTTTTGAGTATAGATTTTCATTCCACATGTCCTATCAAGGAGCCACAAAAAAGCGATATACATTGCAACAAGTAGTGAATTACAAGATTAGCTGTTTTGGTGGTTCAAATCCTTATGCAAGTTATCTCTACCTGTTTTCTCAAGGCCCAGATTAGTTCACAGAGGTCTTCATGCAGTCTCTGTGTGCAAGGTACTGTGTGGTCTTTAGCAGCTGAAATGAAGAGTATGGGCGAAGAGGAGAATGTTCTGTTGGGTAAAATGTTGAAAGACATTTTATGCTTGTGTGAGCATTTCCACGAAGACTCTTTGTATGACCTGCCTCAAAATTTCTTTTTTTTACATTTGAAGAGCTACAATAATCTTTTCTTGGTTTCAGACAAGAAAGAAACATTCTTTATGATTACTTCCTATCTCATTGAGACCCCCATCCTAGGATGTAAGCGCCCTAATGTCTAAAGAATTTTAATAAGACGTGTTCATAGTATGGACATTAAGGGCAGCATTATAATAAGCTTCAAATTATATAAAGCTTCCAATAAGGGGATAGAATTTTGGGGAAAAAATGATGGAACTGAATTTTTCCGTTTGGTAATATGTCTCTGGGCACAGAGAACACTTACAGCAAATGCGCTGCCATGATAAACCGGTCAGTTTGCCTTTGGTTCTGCCTCTAGTTCCCCTCACTCTCTTTTCCACCCCTTCATATCCTGTATGCCCTTCAAGGTCAGCTGAAGTTTCCTCTGAGCATTTTAGTGACTAACCCCTTTGGACTGGGTCATTTATTCATTCAGCAGGTATTTAGTGAGGACAGTATTAAAGGTTGTCTCTTACAAATCAAGACTGAAGGACAGAATTTGACTATTCGTGGGGAGTTTAAATAAGATGCACAGAGGCCAAATTGTAATGATGCACATCTTCAATTGATACAATGCTATAAAATAATGTTATTTCAATTCTTTTTTTTTTTTTTTTTTGGTGAAAGAGAACAGTAATAACAAGCAACCACATTCCATTCTGGAGTGTAGTTTTCTAATCCTTTCTTATGTGTTTCCATGTTTGCATCCTCCATGGAGGGAGGCCATGTCTGGAACTCTGAAACTTCAGTGGGAAACATTTTATGTACTTATCATTTTTGTGCTGCCCTACATTCTGAAGTCATTTGTGCTCCAGGAGAAAGCAGAAAGAGAAAATTCACCCATAGTTTTCAAGGAGTTGACGCTGTTTGGAATTTAGAGCCTAAATATCTTTTACATTTAGTGATTCATTGAGCACCCTGTCACAGACATGAGGATGGAGATGGACATAGTGATGGCAGCCACCCTGCTCATCCAGAGCTATCTGGTTAGGCAGACTGATAAGTAAAGGCATATATTTTTTTGTTTTTAATATGGGTGATAGCAAAGGGGGCATACTCTAACTTCCATAGTTATGAGAGAAGGGGTGCTTCAGAAATTGAGTCTGCTCAGAAAAAAAGTTGATTTTTTTTTTTTTTTCCTTCTGAGCCCAGCATGAACTGGGTCCTTAAGCCATCAGACACTCTTGAAACTCCTTGCTTTGCTGTCTTATGGTCAGGATCCATATTCTTACACTTCTCTTTTTTGCTTCTCCCACCTTTATCTTGTTTTGTGAGTTTGGATCATAAATTTGGCTTGGACTATTAACTAAGGTGTCTTGTACTCAATTTAAATTTTCTCTAGCCGAATGATCTTTTGGCTCACACTCATAGTCCAATATGCCTGTCAATTTCATGGAACATGCCTATTAGGTTTTTACATTTTTTTGATTAAGATTCCAAGGGTCATTCTACTGCCACATGAATACTTGCTGTATTAAATATAATCTTCTTACATCCATTATTTTACTAAGTGGAACAATGTCTAGAATTTGAATCTTTGACCGCCTATCTTCTTTTGCAGTCCATATCTATATATCAAAAAAAAATATGCTTCAAAAAAACAAGAGAATTTAAGGTAATCCCATGTTATTACTAGCTGGCATATCAGCCTACATTCTCCAGCTAAACCTTAATTCTGGGCAAGAGCAAGGGCAAGATAAGCCTTGGAGGGCATCATTTACTTCTCTAACAAAACTAAGAGCAGGCCTATGGTTTGATTGAATACCCTAATCCAAATCAAGTAAACAAACAATAGCTTCTTTCTTTGTTTCATTTATCACTCAAAGGACAAAGGTAACTTTATAAGAAACATATTTCAAGATTCATTGTAGCAAACTAATGTAATGAGATGGAAGAAAAGGAAAAATTGTAGAAAAATCTGAAACAAAGAATTTAAGAGATGAAAGAACATTTGCTCCTGATTCTGTTCTTATTCACCTTAGTTTCCCCATTAAATATTTACTAAAAGATAATGTTACTGGGGACACTTGAAGATTAATTTGTTTGTTACTGAATTTCAAATTTGTTCCCTTGCAAAAGAAGCCTGTTCTTGTATAAGTAGGTTAGGAGGGAGGGCTCGGTGGAGGAAGGGCAAAGGAAGAGAGAATAATGAAATAATGTGTTTCTTCTAAACACAAGTATTTCCCTCCAGGTTCTCATTTGATACTAGCATGGTCACTGATGCTCTCTTACTTAATGTGGTACTCAGCCCTTAGAATAGAAACAAAAACCACAAAAAACTTGAGACAGCCTCTGAATAACCAACACACTATAAATATCTCAGATCTTATATCCTCACAAAGTACTTTATTTAATTCATTTACACAGAAATCAGAAAATAATGAACATGTGCATCACTCCACTTATTACTTTGAAAAGTTTATGGAATACTTCAGAAATTTTTAGAGCCAAAATGGTTTAAAATATTTTGATACTTAGAACAGTAAATCTTTATCTGAATAATGTGAAATGACTGAAAATCTTTCAATATAGAAAAAAAAATATTGCTTTGTTTAATAGTAGTATAATAGCAATTAATATCTTTCATATCATGCATGAAATGTTAATATCCAGCCACTGAATATCTGAGAGAGACAGTAGATGAAAACATACACATCACAGGTCAGGAGATGAGATACTAATTAGTTTGGCCAAATCATTAAAATCCTGCAGCTAGATCCAAAACCTAGCTCACCAATTTTTGGGTAAATTACAGAAGCATGTTTGGTCAAATTTACCTATGTATAAAAAAATTGGCAATAATTGATTTTTAATATATAGCTTATTATAATGATTTAATGAAATAATGTACTCAAAGTATTTAGAACACTACTTAGAACATAGGCTATACTTAATACATATTAGTGGGTTTTTTTTTATTGAATTGGCCCCTGAGGAGTGGAGCTAGCAGCATCAATCACAATGCTCCAAGATATGTGATTATCTCAGGCATGATTTAGGCCAATGTTCCTATCAGAGGATGTCCAACCCTGCTTGCTAGAAATGTGGCAAGAGGCTTCAGACAGAAACAATAATGACAATCAGGTGGATGGCAGCACTGTGCCTCCAGATGGTCTTTTGGCAAAGGGTCACATCCATGGAAGAAATTGAGGTGATGGGGTCCAACTCCAAGGGAATGGTAATGAAATACTGAATAGGGAATCAAAGTGAATGCACTGGTGCTCAGGGGAAGACTCTGGTTTGGTAACAAACAGATGTCCGAAATTCCCTCTACACAGCCCAAGTACTGGCATTGGCAGTTGAGAACAGTCTCACTCCCCATTGTGTCTTCTTGATGATGCTGTAATGTGGAGGCGGCGAGGCAAGATTGGCTCAAAAATGGATTGGGCTCGACTGTAGTTTGAAGTATCTGCAGGTGAGTGAGTTGGGTAAAAGCCATCTTAGAGTACACGATGGTGTTACAAATGTTCTCTCTCTTGGTTCAAAAATGTCAAGGATGCAATTCATAATATCATCTCTAAAGCATGAAATTTCTAAGTGGCAGAGCCAAGCACAGAACCTTATTCTGCTCTTCCAATACAGTCAACTACTATTCCTTTTTGTAGTGTTTTTTTTTGTAGTGGTGCTCTCACCTCTGTGGTGATATGTATATTAAACCTTCCAGTTGGAACGTTAAGTGGACTCTACTGTAATACTAGTACGTCGCTAAGATTGCCTCACAATAGTACTCCATAAATGATTATTGATTCATTTATAGATTGCTTTAGTGTGGTCTAATTACCTCATATAACTGTGTCCACTTGTGCATGTAATAATTATTGCTTGTAGAGAGTAGTGATATTTAAAAATTCAAAACGTAAAGATTATGTTGTAATTGTAAGGTTATAGAAACAAAGTATATTTATACTAAAACCGATATCCAAATATTTTTTCCTTAAATTCTTTAATTTTATCAATACTTTATGTGTCTAAATGTATAATTTATTTTGTATGTCTCATTAAGTTCTGATGGCATTGTGGAGAGAAAACAATCATATATTTACATGTCTAGTAGGAAACAGAATAGCTCAACATTGGTAAAACAGGGAGAAATTTTAAGATTGTTTCAGATAAATTAATGTGTGATGGATTCATGGTAGAAGCTTGTAGGGTCAGGGTTCTTGCTGAAAATAACAGATTCAATTCCTGTAGTTTGCAGAAGCAAAGAGACTCTAAGCTGAATTTCCAGAATCTTCCTCTGCTACCTCTACCATGACCAGGTAGTTACTGAATCAGGGAACCTGGAACAATGCTGTCTCCTATCCCTTTAACTTTGTTTTGGTCCATCCTAGCAAAATTGGTTCTCGGCACACTTCTGCTTTCCCCACAAAATTCAGCTCAATTTTGTAAACACGCATCTGCTCGATCAAAACCTAAAAATGTCTTCACATTAGGTGTGAAGAAGCAAAAACAAAAACAAAAAAAGTTCATTTTTTATTATAATTCTGTAAGGTGGAATTTCTACTACCTGTAAATAATTAAATAGAAAGAAAATTATTGATATTTTGAATAGCACCAAATTTTCAGCAGTTACTTTAGATATCAAGGAAACATATAGACATTAAGAACATCCTATTATATATGTTGTATTTCATGCTCAATAGAACAACCTCTAAAAGTCCAGTTCTCTCTTCATCATACATTGAACTAAAATATTCATTGAATTTTTCGATGAAAGAAAACAAGTTATCACGATGCTCTTTCGTCATTGCCTCTAATAGGATCTTGAAGAGAATCAGAAATCCTGATGTGACTCATTCACTTCTGAAGCCATGTAGGTTCTAATTATGTCACTCACCATCACCTGATTCGCAAACTAAACATTTGAATATAGATTTTGTAGTCGAAAAAGTGTAGCAAGCTAAAAAGAAACATATGCCAAGTCCTTTCTTAACTTTATTGTTTTAGCACTGGAGAATATTTCCATATGTTTATACAAAGTCATGCAGAAGCTCTTTAGTAACTTTATTAATTTATCACTTGCAAGTTATTCACACAATGCAATATAATACAAATATGATGCAATAAAGAAAATAGAGCTTTAAACCTAATAGTTACTAAAAATGTAACATCTGTAGCTTGATTAGTTAGCTTTTATTGATTTTAGCCACAAATCAAGTATTATTCTTTGTGTGATGCCCATATTTAAATAATATTTTAGATAAAATTATTTAGAACAGCTCTCAGAGAGGATGTCCAATATGTGGAGGTACATTGGGGGATTGTTCTATGACATAACAATGCGATAAATGTAATACAAGGGTGAAGGCAAAGAAATGTAGGTACTAAAACTAAAGAGTGAATTCTATGATGGTTTCGTTTTTTGGTAAACATGACCAGTCTGGCCCTCTATATTTTATCTGTCAATGTGAAGTAGAAAATAAAAACATGTTATTTAGACAATTCAGTGTTAGAAATACAGCTGATGGAGATCCACCATGTGTGGATCCCAGCAGAGTCACAGTGGTTGACAAAGAAAAATCCAATACAAAGTAATGAGGTCTCCACACTCACAGCTAAATGTAGAATTTCCATGATTTCCAACTCATTGACTATAGTCATCTGAGTGACTTCTCTTTTGGCGACAAGTAGAAAAGTCTTCAGAACTACAGGAGGGTGAAATCTAAATTAGGATAAAAAACAAAATAGCAATGAGGTCTCCCCTGAAGGATGGAACTGCCTGGAATGGAAATAGGGGTTGGCATAGTTGAAGGGGTTTTGAACAGCAGTAAGAAATCGTTGCTACTGTCCCACGTGCTCTGCCTTCCTTCTTTTCTCTTTTTGTGTTCCTTCTAACATAAATCCAAATATTAAAGTCACATCTACAAGAAAGCTCTGAAAAAAGTCAAGATCCATCTTGACAATGTCTCTTACTTCCCCCGATTGTTAGCATCAGGTCCTCACTGTTCATCACCACCAGAAGCCAATGATGAAGTATGAGACTGATAGTGAGAGGATAAGGCATTTGTTCAAGTTATTAATAACTTGGGTTTGATGGATTCATGTTCAGAAATAATCATCCCATTCCCCAAGTGGAGTGGAAGTTTTTTAAAAGACAAGGGAAAAGGAGAATGACCCAAAGTGATGCAAGAAAGAGTTTTGGGGGGAAGGATAAGGAGCAGGTGGGTTCAGATGACCCCAAAGGGTACAGGAAAAGAGATTTGGGAAGGTAGAGGCTGGCTGATAGGCACCCAGGGAGTTCCTCTGTCATCATTATTTGTGTGGCACAGGATCACCAGCATACTTGATTTTTGATCTTAATGCCTTGATCCAGGGTTGTCAGGGTTGTTTTTTGTTTGCTTCTTATCTGCTACAATGAGTTTGAACCTAAACAAATTTCAAGGATGGAAAAAAGAGATTAACTTTTGGTTTTTACTGAATTCTTAAGGTCTCCTTCATTTCTAGAGAAAGGATACTGAGGAGAAATCCTGGCTTAATGAATGAATATCCTGCTACTTCCCTTTATATATTCTACCCCATTCACCTATCAGACTATCAGACTATATTAGTTTCCTATTACTCAAAGTTTCCTCTCTTTTCTACTTATCCAAGTCCCACCCAACTTTCTTGACCCATTTCACATTTCAATGATTCTACCCTTCTTATATAGTTTAGATGTTCTAGTCTTGCCTCATTTCCCAATTCATCTAGCATTTAAAGTCCAAAGCTTTACAATTCATCACTTAACATATTATCTTTCCTTTGTTGTTGCTTCTTGTATCTTAAACTCTGCCTAACATAATTGCAAATGATACAAAGTTTTTTGAGATAGTTAATCAGAGATAATATGAATTACAGGAGTAATGGTTGCATGAGAGCATGCTAAAGTTTGATAGGACAAATGAAAAGTCTGACCTTAACCAATGACAGCAGTGTCAAAAATACAGTGTAAGTCCATTTTTGAGTTAGATCCATTGAAAATGATAGAATGATAAGATTTTGTACTTAGGAACTAAAATGGTGTTGTATAATACAGAAGAGGAGTAAACATCTTAAAAACTGTTTAGACAAAAAAAGCTACTAGGTCTTCCATTTAATAATTTTTTTTCATGATGCTTATTACAGAATTAAAATGGCCTGACACAAAGCTTACAATGTGCTGAGTACTAGGGAGTTACAGGTGAAAATGTGCCACATTTCTTTTCCAGGATCTCACATACTGCTATGCAAACTAAGGCCCACTGTGCATGAGGAAGAAAAAAAAAAGTTGTACTAAAAATGCTAGATGAAAACAACAGTTCAGTTTCTGTTCTCGAGAGATACATTAGAGTTGATGATGGATTCACGGAAACAGACACTGATGGCAGGAAGCATGGTGCAGGGAGATAAGGGAGGTAGCGATTTTACATAAGAGAAAGTTACTAGGTTCTAAATAGTGCATATTATGAAAATAATTAGATGATGGTGTATCGTGAAGAGAAACACATGGAATTAAAAAGTATGGAAAATGAATGTGTTTAGATCAATGCCTAAATATTAACTTGATACCTACCAAATGAAATGAAAATAAAAACAAAGAAAACAAAGGGAAGAGAAACAAAGAAGAGACAACAAACATTGTAGTTAAATATTTATAGTACTTGTTAAGATTGCTCTGAAAACTAGAGGGCAAAATGTTCCTTGGTAGTCGACTGGTAATAAAGCACATTTCAGTTAAATATTAAGGAGATTGTTCTCACCACAAAAAATACCCAAAATTAAAATGTGTTACTCTGGGAAGTGGAGTTCTAAAGGACCCATTGTACAGTTGGAATTATATTGTTACATGTCTGAGATTCTTTTCTCTGTCTGGAATAATGATGGAGATTTTGATGATGTTTATTGTAATTTTGTATTTAATACTTACTGAATCTGTTATCTTCCAGGCACCATAAGAGGTAACTTATATTTAGCTGGGGCATTTTATGGTTGTGTGTGGGACACTGACATGACTGATGGAAAATCACCAATAGGCTAAGTTAAAGGATATGGGAAGATAATTCAAAGTAGAAGCACACTCCTAGAGGAAGTAAAGGCTTTCTAGGAGCACTAACATTACACATAAGGACATAAAGCTGTTGTTGCTTCCACTGCAGTTAGTGAGAAATCAGCCCAGCAAGCACAAGAAGGTTGTACTTGGTATTTTCACAGAGGGTTTTTAAGCTCCACCCCTACTTCCTGGATGATGTAGAAACTATTCAAGGGTGAGTCTGTGAGTCTGCTCAGCTGGAGAAAAATAATACCGGAGTTTGCTATCTGAGAGCATGCAACAAAAGACAATTTCCCTCCTGTAGGTGCCTCCACAGACCCTGTCTGCAGGTTTCGTTATTTAACATTGACAATGTGGCTAGGAGGCATTACAATTTTAAAGAATAGGATAGGCAATCTGACACTAGATCTCAGCCCTTTCCTCCCACCCCCAATCTCTGGTTTTCACAGAGGTTTTGAAATTCGTCAAATATAGGTATTTATGAATTAAACTAAGCATTAAAGATGACTAATTTTTCCAATCTTTTTGGAATAAGATTGCTTTCATATAAAGAAAAAAATTCATAATCATATAATTGCATACATCTAAATTTATGTTAATAAATAACCCAGTTAATTTGTAACTATTCCTTACATGCCTGTTCTTCCCATAGAGATAGAAGATATGAAAGGTAATGGTTCATTCTTATTCATCTCTGCAATAAACATTTGTACTCAGAATATTGCAGATGGTACTTGGAGTCCTCTCATAGAATACATAAGGGTCAGTAAAATGGAATTACTCAGTATCAAGTAAAGTATTACTTTGAGTGAATCTTGGGAGTATTAGGAGAATGCTGTCACTTTGTACGCATACCAAGAAGCAGGTGCTAAACAAGATGACCAGTTTTCATCACTACCACAACATACCTAGGGTATATGAACCCTGAACTACCACTATAAGATCTGATTCTGAACTGATTCTAAATTACCTAGAATGAAATTAAAATTAGATTGAAGCCACAATCTGTAGTTATAACAGATACAGAAGTCAGTAGACTTGAATCATCAAAGTGCTAAAATTTACCCAAAAGATAAGATAAGCAAAATCTTAAAGTAATAGACTAAAAAAAAAAAAAAAAAAAAGATATTTGGAGAGCTAATAAACAAAAAAATAATGCCCACTGAGTAAAAAATAACCAAATATACATTTTGGCTGAATATAAATAGTTGGCCATGTTTGAATGTTAGTATCATAGAATCAGTTTAATCACAAGATTAAATATGATTTTTCTTTCAAAATTAAATGAGTGTGGCAATTAACTTATTGTGAATTTCAATGATCAGGTTGAAAACTTTGGCATCATGGTTCAGGAGAGATCATTTCTCTGCCCTGGATACTAATGGTGTCTGCAATCACTGGGATGTCCTCAAAGGGAGGTTAACTGGCAACCAACATAACATCACTGCCACTTCACACAAACCAAAATTAAGTGAGGAGAAAAATAATCAGTAATCAATTGAGAGGTGTTTTATTTTATTCTTTAAACGTGGATACTTCTCAAAATTCCTTCAACCTAAGATACTGAAAATAGTCTCTAAAAATTATGTCAGTGATTTGAAAACTCTGGTTTCTATAGACTCAGAGATAAGAAATTGTCTTTTTAAAGTGTATTCTTAAGGGTTGCATTTTGAAGTTGGGTAAGTGAGAAGAGAATTTGTTTGAACAATTTCTTTCCCTCCACTCTTTCTTCCAGTCTTCACTATGCAGAAATCAGAATGATCTATCATAGATATCGTTGTGCATGATTTTGCAGTTTTCCTTTCTCATGGCATTGAGAGGTGGCAAAGTTGAACTTCTGCTTTAATTCATTCTTACAAGATGCGAGGACTTTCCAAATAAGATTTTTTTCTTAAAATACTAATGGCCTGAAATGAATTAAATAACTAAAAATTAAATATGGCTCTTAATGTTTCTAAAAATTAGTTTTGTGATATAATCTAACTTCTATTATCCTGCCTTTTTATTAGCATTTAAATTTTTATAAACATTTGCTGGCTCAAAACGGATATTATGTACTTGTTAATGTTATCTCTCTTATTCATAATAACTGCTAATATTGTTTAACTATTTGAAAGTTCTTAATAATTTTTGTACACCAAATTAACAGCTTTCAAAATCAGCATTATTTCAACATTTTATTATTGTGATAAATAAATATACTATATTTCATCTATCCGAAGAAGCCCAGGGAGGTTTTTATTCAAAGTTATATCTAGAATGCTTTCCTAAATGTGAAAATATATTTTAATGGATAATCAGATGCTAACAAATAATTCAAGCGCCACACCTTCTTTGTATCCCAGATATTGCTGCACTCATTAGAATGATGAAAATGTGTGTGGCCAGGTCCCCAGTGAGCAAGCAGATCTAGATGCCAGAAATGAAGTAAGTATTTTGTTACTTTGTCTTTCAAAGTCTGAGACTAAGACTGTAACCAGGTAAAATTTTTTCTGAATACTGAAGTCAAAGTTAAATTTCAGATTATCGCTATGTTGAAAATATTGACATAAAATTAAGAAAAAAAAACTAATTAGAATAATGATCTGTCTATTAAAAAAAAAAAACCTAAAGAGGAAACTTGAATGATCAATAAACCTATGAAAAGATATTCAATCCTGAAAGTATTGGCTAATGAAAATCAAAACATATCAGACTACAGCTACAGGAATACCACAGAGAAAGATCAGCAGAAGAACCACTCAGCTGAGCCTCAATCAACCAGCAGAACTGTGAGAAACAATACAATGGTCAATGTTTTAATCTATACAGAAAGAAAGAAAATGAAAAAAAAATGGGATGCTATTTCACACCCTATATTTTGAAATCAAATTAACATTAAATATGAGGAATTGAGATGCTTGTAAAAGGAAAACTAAGGGATTTACTAGCACTGGATAAAGGTGAAAATTCATATACCTAGCAACCTGAAATTTAATTTCTAATCTGTGCTCTAGAGCAACATTTTTGCCTGTATACCATAAAGAGTGTGAAAGTTCAGTTACATCCAAACAAGGAAATACAACAATGAAAAAGAATGAAGAGGTTTGCATTTGTCAAACTTGATAAATATAAACACAATAATAATAATAATTTCAACAGAAAATTCAAGCTGCAGAATTATAACTAAAGTAAGATAATACTTCAGATCTTTAAAGATGTTAAATATGTCTTTTGTGACAATAAACACACAGTAAACGTATAAAGAAAATGGTTTGTAAAGTTATATCACAATTTTAAGATGGAGATTATCTCAGAGGATGGAGTCAAATACAAATATTTTATTTTATCTTTTATAAAATATACCTGAAAAATGAAATATCTGGAAAGTGAATAATAGTATTGTTCTGGTTTTACAGATGAAGAAACTAAGATATATGAGAGTGAAGGCATTGCCCCAGTATTGCATATGAATTATGGGTAAAACAACGGTTTGAACTAAAACTAATTTACTCCATCTCCTGTGCTCTTAGCTACTGCAATACATTGTGCTGAATGGTAGATACCGAACCCCTGTCTAGATTACTCAAAATACCTCTACAGATAGTATTCCCATAACCTGGAAATTTAACAGAATAGAGATATCCAAATATTTAGTTCCTATTAAGGAAGATACTCTTACAAAAGAATTAGAAATTTGTGAAAACTGAAAGTCTAGAAACTTCTATGCAGTCAACTCAGGGAATTGTTGCTGTGATAATCTGTGTTTCTGTGTAAGAATTCAGCCTAGCATTTCTCAGAAAATTTATATGACTTCACATATTCAGAGATAAGAAGTTGGGAAAAGAGAGAAATCCAGTTGTAATTGATGAGATTCAAAATTTAATAATCAACATTGAGACATTACTGATAGCAGGAAACCAGCAAGTTGAAGCAACAGGGACAGACACAGTCTAAGGATAAGGCTGTTTATAGGAGTGAGGACAGTAGTCCATAGGAGACAAGTGGTCAGTCATAATAGACTATATCTTCTTGTTTCTAACTGATACTCTGTTTTAAATACGTTTATAATTGTTTCTGCTATTGATATAAAGAAGTCATTTGTGCAAATAAAATATATACTGATAAATTTGCATTCATCATGTGCTATACAAATCCCATGAGCAATCTTCCAAGGTGCTAGCAGATCTGTGTTATAATATCAAATGCTGTTCAATGTGTGTTTGCTGGTATTTTAATGTTTTTCTATAAGCTAAAGTTCTTTGCAAATCAAACACAATGTTTCCATCATTGAAAAAGGGAATGATCTTGTGGTAGATAGCATAATGACTCCCACAGATGCCTGAAAACTAATCCCTGGAATCTGTAAATATATTACTATACATGGCAGATGGGACATCACAGATGTGATTAAGTTATAGATCTGGAGAACAGGGTATTATTTTGAAATATACAACTGAGCACAATGCAATCACAGGAACCCTTAAACAATGGAAGGCAAAGAAAGAAGTTCAAAGAAAAATATTTGACAATGCTGTACTCTTGATTTTGATTATGAGAAAGAAGCCTTTAGTTCTAGGAATGCAGGTAACCTCTCAAAGGTGAAAGAGGCAGACACGAATTTCCCTCTAGAGCGGGTAGAATGCAGCCCTTCTGACATCTGGTTTTTAACCCTGTGATGCTTCTGATCTACTGAAATATAAAATAATAAATTTGTATTGTTTTCAGCCAGTTATTTTGTGATAATTTGTTGCAGCAATGATTAAAAAACCAATAGGGAATCTATATGAAACAATAATTTTAAAATGCATTTGGGTTCATTTAACAGTTCAAGCAAAATATCAATGAAAAATCAAAGAAATTGTTTCAAATCAGCAATACCTTTCACAATGCAAGTATCAAGACTATCCACTGGAAAATTTTATTTTCTGCATTTTCAAATTTTATTTTAAAAGTAGCTTTTAAATGTTTAGTATGTTTTTCAATATTTTTAATTGTATTATTTGATATTTATTTTGTGTTTACAGTTGTTTCTTCTAAAGATATCTTACCAAGTGACAGATAAGGTAGACATCATTTTTCCATATTACTGAATATATATTTTATCATAATATATTAGTTCATAACACAAAACTATGCAAATATTGTTGCATTTTTTCATAGGTCTCTAAAGTTTTATATAATGCAATGACAGAAAAAAGATTTCCTATTATTATTTTTGCTTATAATAGTTTTAAAATATGAAAATTGCTATAAAATATGTAATTCTGCATGATTTCAGGAATTCCTAAGGATTCCTAGGAAACTTTGATTCACTTTTCATGCTTCCCAATGATATCATGTGTTTAGAATTTAACAATGTAAGGTAGTATTGTGTAGGAATGGCTCCTCTCAGTACAAAACTAGCTTATCCTTTTTCTGAGTCTTGACATTCAAGATTATGCACTCTAAAAGACATAGTCTGTCAGACTTCTCTTATCACCCAATCAGCACTGACAGAAAATAAATTGAGTGCTATGAAAAACGAAGATGAATTGCTGGAAAACTCTGATCCACCAATGATCATAATCATACTTATTTCATTGTCTCCAAAGAACAATTGTTGAACATTTCATATTCATGGACCATTTGGGGGAATGAGGAATAATTGGAACAGAACTGAGAGAGCTGACTTTATTGATTAGCTCTCCATTCCTGAAACTGGTTTCACACTTTTATCATTTGACTGTCCTACTATGAATAGGAAAGCAGAGACTTGGAAAAAGTAAGTTATTGATAAATTCCCAGTTCCTACCAAATTTGAGTTATGCACACAGTAAATCATCTAATGAAATATGAGTGTAGTCTTTGAATTAAACACTTCTGAGAATGGACTTTCTCATTGTGTTATACTTTTATGCATATTAGGTTAACCATATGGATATTTTAAATGGGCCAGACCCTTTTTTTCGTATTTCCCAATGATCTCATTGTTTTAATATAAATGTCAAGTTTGTCCCATTTTTAATAAACCAGAGCCATATTTAGTGAAGCAAAAGGGGTAGCTGGGCTTTCCTGGGCTCAGTTTATTAAGAGAACCCCAAAGCAGTGACCTTTTTGCCACACATTAAAGACAACCCTTTCCAGTGCTGACTGCAGTGGGCCACAGTCTCTGCTGCTGTTGTAACATGATATGATATAACAAGAGTCGCAAGAAAAGAGGATTTCCTCCCAATCCTACATGAGCATGTTTCTTCAAAGACAGCAGAACACCACAGTGTGATCCAGTTGTAATAAGTACTACAGAGTTTTTCTCTGTCATTATGAAAGTTATTGGGCATTTTTGGCAATGGAATGGTTAAAACTGCATTTGTTTTAGGAAGGACATTTAGAACAGAGCTTACAAGGGCACCAAATTTGGTTTTTGCCTAAGGTACCAAAATTCCTTGCACTAACCCTTGATGTTTTAATGAAGTCCCTCTGGACAACATTTGTTACTTTGCAATTGTCAATCAACATCACATAGAACTTGCCTGTTGCTGGCCTAGCTGCTCTGCTCCTGCTTAGATTGCTCTGCCTCCTCTCTTCCTCCTAGTTGTCAGTACAAAACTTCACCCTGTTTCTGCTTTCCCAATGTCCCATTTTTTTGTATTAAGGATATATGGTTAGCAAATGTATTTATTCTATGAGGTAAATGCAATGTATGTCAGTCACTGATAGATGAAAACTTTGAAGGGACAACTTTTGTTATTACGTCGATGCAAAATCAAAGTGAGCTACACTACAGAAGCTTTCAAGAGAAAATTTCAGAAAAAGCCTTATTACTCAACTCTTCCTTTGGCAGAGGATGAGATGAAGTCCTTCATGTCACAGTAAAGTGATTACTGAGCATACGTGTTCCTTAGTAGCTGGATTGAGGATGAATACCTCTGGGAATGGTCTCAGGACAATTCCATCTCAAACAGTAAATTCTACTCCTTTGTCTTAATTAAAATTTCTGAAATTTAGATAGCAAATGAAAAAGCAGAATACTTTCTTTTGATTTAGATGTTCTGACAGCACAATGGAAAATCTGTTGTGTGGTATTTTTCAAGCAGAATCACATCAACATCGTTTTTGTTAACACCTAAGGTGGAGTCTGCCTTTTTGTACCTTGACTAGATTAAGGTCCCCTGAGACTCTACACTCTCCTGGCTGTAGCTGACATGTTTATCTATCTTTTTTCTCCTAATTTGAAGTCTTCCATAGTCTATCTTCTCCTTCTACTCTTTTCTCTCAAAAAGTAACACCAATGAGACAAATATTATATACTTTATTAACAGAATGATTAAAACTCAATAATAGAATATTTAAGCTGAAATAAACCATCATTTGTTTGCAATAATTTCATTTTTAGAGTCACAAAATAAGGTCAAAGTGATTTTGTTATCATTGATACTATTTTTATTTCAAGATTCTTTCTACTTAATAGCTGATATAAAGTTTACCACAATTTTCTGCTCTCTCTCTCTCTCTCTCTCTCTCTCTCTCTCTCTCTCTCTCTCTCTCTATCTGCTGAATTTCAGATGCCAAAATCCAACATGGATTTACATCTACATGACTCAATATCACATTTTATTTGAATTTATACTCGATTTTTAGAGAAAGAAAAACTTCAGAATATTCACTTGCTTTAGAAATCAACAAAGGTGAAGCTCTGGTAAAGACATAACTATTCAGTTTGTTACATGTAATCAAATGTTAGGAAATACATTTCATGAAATGCATGTACCTAGAATGATGAACTTTTCCAAAATTTTCTATAGAGAATACTTTATTATTCACATATATATTTAATCTACTGTATTCCCTTATGTCTAACTTCACTCTGCAATAAAGTTTATGTTACAGCATTTTTATTCATTAAAATAAATGTAATGAATTTTTGTGTTATAGCATTATTTTATTTTATTAATCATAAAATTATGTATGTATCTATTTGTTTAATGTTTAATGTTTAGCCTGAAATTGTTGGCTTATTTTCTTCAAATTAATGCAAGGCAATGATAGCAAATCACAGGACAATAAACTAAATTTTAACCTCAATAAAAAATCCTTTGATCTTCTATTTTACAATCATAGATTCAGACGGTATGTTGAGACTGGTTTAGACTTCTACTGCAAGAAATTGTTTTGTTAATGAGGATGCTGGTATTCAACATGAATTTATTGAACACCTATTATGAGAAAGATTCTGAGTTTCAAAGAGCTCTAATAGTTTTTCAGTTTAATCATAAATTTGAGACTCCAACATAAAATAGACTTGAAGAATGTCATGTTTTGAATTGTGTCCCTCAGAAAGATATATTATTATCCTAATCCCACAAATCTCAGAAATATGTGACCATATTTGAAAATAAGTTCTATTCAGTTATAGTCAAGTTAAATTTAGATCGTTCTGGATTAGTTCATGCTCTAATCCAATATGGCTGGATGTTAAAGAAGAGAAGGGACAGGCATAAAGGGGAAAATGTCATGTGAAGATAGAGTCAGAGATTGGAATTCAGCATCTAGAAGACAAGAGACACAAAGAATTTTCTGCAATCACTAGACGTTAGGAGGGAAGCATGGAATAGATTATCCCTTAGAGATTCTAATGGAAACCAAATCTACTGAAACCTTGATTTCATACTTCTAACCTCCAAATACATGATAAAAAAAAATTCTGTTGTCTTAAGTCACCAAATTATGAGACCTTATTAGAAACTAATACAGTGTAGCACAGTGGAATTTAACTTGAACAATTAACAGATGGGAGTTTGCATTGCAACTCTTCTACTCAATGACTGTGTGACTGAGCTATTTAACTCCTACTAATTGCTTATTTTTTTATAATTTAAAGATTATTATAGATACTCTAAAATCTATTCTGAGGGTTAGAGACTAATTTAAATTATGTGAAATATGTCTGGCAATGATACGTATTCAATAACTTATTGTTACTATCACAAGCATTTAACTTTTTTAACATTAACATTGCTTAAGATCAGAGTGATTACGTATTTGACTTTACTTTTAGTTTGCATGACCTAGACTCCTGGAATATTCACATTCAGATATTCAATAAATACTTTTTTGATTGATTATTGGTTTTGAAAACAACTGCAAAGGTAGACAGCAGATGCCTACATTGTCTTCTTTTATCATTTATTTTTCAAATGTCGGGAAAAGGAGTTGATCTGTCGTATCAATTTGCTTGAAATTTACAAAACTAGCTTTTTAGGAAAACCATGGAAAGGTTTCAACTGGGCCTTGACCAGAAATGAGAGGCACCTTTTGGAAAGCATATGCCCATTCTCCTTAGTTATCCAAGAAACCAGACAACGATTGTTCTTTGAAGCATTATGATTTGTCCGTGGTTTTTCAACCATGTCTCTCTGGAAATTAGAAAGCTGAATGAATTTGAACATTTTTTTTATTAGTCCCTACTCATTAGTTCACTTCCCTTTCTGTAAATATGATATTTAATATGTGTTAGAGAAGACTCCTGTGCCATCTTGATTGATCACCTGTAAACTACTGGGGACAATTCCTGTTGGTGAATGAGAAACATAAACTCGTTTATCTTTATATCATGTCTGTTGAAATTAAAGTAAAAACATAGAGTTTGCACACTAAAATGGTTCTACTGTGGAGCAATGTGACTATAAAACAGCATGCTAACAAGCATGACATGATGAATGGAATACGATAAACGGTCATGATTTTCATTTTCCCTTCCAGCAGATCTCAAGAATCTCACCTACCGACTACACAATAACAATGCTCCAGGGAGTCCCAGTAAACCACCTTGAGGGCAGTGATCCTCAGCTTGCCCAGCGTGGCTGTTCAGCCAAGCCAAGATGAGTGACACTGGGTTTCGTGACACACCATTTCCAGACTTCTCCACTCACAGTATTTGAATGCAAATCCTGACAACCACCAAATGTACATCAGTGGTAAAATGTGCATACAGTGTTAAAACAAGAATAGTCTTCAGATGGTATAAAGCAAATGGCAAAAGAAACAGGACTAGCAAATTTTTCAGACTTTACAAGAACAAGGGCCAAGGGTGAGTCACCCCATTTCTATTGTTCAAGGCATCTTTTTTAATAAATAGAAGAGTTATTACTTTGGAGAGATTTTAAATTTAAAGAGTTCCCAACAGGGATCAAATCCAATTTAATAAACTCATTTTTGATTCCATCCATATTTTATAGGAATTTGTGACTCAAGAAATGTGAACTAAATGGGGAAGAGGGATAAATCTTCTTACAAAGGACTTCACTGTGCTATGGACTTCCTTAACAATGTAGATCAAATACCAAGTTCTCTGCACCTAGGAATATTAAAGTCTATCACTAGTATCATACCAGAGGAAATCTGTTTTTCTCACTTTCCTAACCCTGTCACAATCCAAACTTGCCACATCAAATATATACTCTGTTTTCAAACTCAACATTTATCTGATCAATTTCTTCATTTCCTTAGACTGCTTAAGTTATTTTTTTTTTTAATTTGGGTAATACAACATTAAACATTTGCTTAAAAACTTTTATTGGCTTTATGTTAAAATTTCACCTAATGAAAGAAAAGGAGAAAGGATAGAAGGAGAGAGGGAGGGAGGAGGGATAAAAGAAGGATAGCAGGAAGCAAGGAGGGAGGGAGGGAAGAAGGAAATAAGGAAGGAAGGCAATCTCCTTTTCAATAGACATCATTCTCAGTGTCTAGTAGACTCCTGGGAAATACTTTTACAAATAGATGGCAAAACACTTACTAGAAAATGAAATAAATGTTTTTGACTTTATTTGTGATACTGTTGGGGCAAGGGCTATCAAGAAGTCATGTCAAAAATACCATAATCCGAAACATTTTCCCTCTAGCCCAGAGAGAATAATAGAAACTAGATTTACCCATGCACCTGAAACAACTTAAAATATAGATGGAACACAGGAAACATGGTTCTAAAGATGTTGAGCATCAACTTATAAAAGAGAACAGTTCCTGTATATGGGCATCATATTCCATGGGACCTTTGATTATCCCTGCTTACTGCCTGGAAAGACTTTACGGGCTGCAATGCAAGAAGGAGTGAGAACACAGAAGGCGTCAGCAGACCTCCTGAGGAGACAGAACTGAAAGTTCAGGGAGATCCAGTTATTAAAGTTTACAGGACAGAATATTCGAAGGGAGAGAACTACACAGAAAGACAATTTTGGAGTTCTGCAGAAACAGCCACTTGAGTATTCATCTGAATACTAATCAGCACATGAATGTCAAGTTTTTTTAGCTACTAAAACAACTCCAGAGATTACAGGGAACAACATATGGAGCTTACAGAGGTCTAGGCACAGTTTGTGTAGCCAATAGCCAGAGTGAAATTTCTCACAATTCATGGAGCAGCAGGCAAAGAACTTTGCCTTGTAAAAAAATATTCTAGATGAAATGATGTTTGACCTCCTTACCATCCTTAAAAGCAAGAGTTGATGGATCAAAATGTTTCCCAGTGATTTAACTGTACCCCAGAGCAAAACTCAATAGTTTTCATAGAAATATAAGAATATAAAAATATCCAGTACCTAGCAAGTTAAAATCTTCACAATCATGTGACCAAAACTATCAAGCATTCAAAGGTACAAGAAAATAAAATTTGTAATGAAGAGAAAAATCAATCAAGGGAAACTGACCCAGAAGAACACAAATGATAGAACTAGGAGGACACCGAAACAGTTATTATTATTGTATTTCATGTGTTCAAGAAATAGGAGGAAATACTGAACATATTAAGCAGAAACATAAAAGATATAAACTCAGCCTAAAAAGGAAGTGGAACAGATGAAAATGACAAAGTCCGCAATGAAAAATTTATTGGATGTTATTATGGCAAATTAAAAATGCAGAAGAAAATGAATTGAAAGTCATTGCAATAGAAACTTTCCAAAATGAAGACAGAGAGAGACAGAGAGAGAGAGAGAGGGAGAGAGAGAGAGAGAGAGAGAGAGAGAGAGAGAGAGAGAGAGAGAGAGAGAGAGAGAGAGAGAGAGAGAGAAAGGGAGAGAGAACCATTGAAAAACAAAACAAAGTAATGAAATAGGGACAAATGAGATATAATTAGGACTCCTAAAACAATTGGAAAGAAACAAATACTTGGAGAATTATGGTCACATCCTTCCAAAAATTTCAACTATAACTGCCCCAATATTGAAGTTAGTTAGCAGGTCACAATCAAAATCAAATTGTTCAAAATCATTAGCTAACAGAAAAATCTGAAAAGTAACTCATAGCATATTACTATGACTCAAGTGACTAAAGCAGCTAGAGTGCAGGTCATGTGAAACTTATGGACAAAAATTAGAGACCCAGATACACAGGGTTAAAAAATATGCTTAATAAAAAGGACAGATGAAGGGAATTTTATGAACAAAATTAAGAATGACAGTGAATTTATTGTCGGATCCAATGTGGAAGAAATCAGCAGAATGCCATCTTTAAAATATTTAGAAAAACAGCCTAAAAATCTTTATCCAATAAAAGTGTCCTATATAGACTAATGAAAATTAGAGACTCAGTTTGAAAAGGGAAAAGAACTCATTATATGTTATGTAAAAGCAAGCCTTATATGCAGAAGAATAATCTAGATCTTCACACACATAAGAGAAATAGAGATTGGAAGTGATGTTGAGGAGCGTTGATGAGAAGAGCCTAAGATGGAAGATGAGGAATATTATAAAGGAATATCTAAAGAAAACTTTTATAAATGATGCGCATCTTTTTTTACTTGCTCATAATGATTAATTCAAGGATGCACACCTTTTTTAAAAAATCAGCACTTTAAATAAATATTACCTGCATATATATTTATACAGTGTATTGCATTTCAATCAAATACTGTAAAATTTGCTTTTGATGTAGTTAAAATGAGTTACCATAAATGATTATTTTGTGGTCTATGTTGAGATTACCTAAAAATAAAATGAACATGTGTAGCAGCCCTTGCACACATATCCCTTTCACCTTATAATAGTCCTCTGAATTAAGCTGATTTTTCATGCATTTACTCAAAGACAGAAAGAGCTCTCTCAATTGAAATGACTTAAAAAAAAGATGGATGTTTTACAGCTGTGCTAGTCAATATAATAGCCACTAGCTGCATTTGGCTATTAAAATGAAAGTTTTAAGAAAATCAAGAATTAGTCCTCAGTCACATGAACTGCATGTTAAGTGTGTAAAGACAAGTTGAGCTGGTGGCTACCACCTTGAACAGTGCAGATAAGAGCATTTCCATTTTCTCAGAAAGTTATATTGCACCTTGACTGAGTTTACTATGCAATTAAAAAATATGAGAAACATAGATGCCAGCTCAAGGTCTTCCTTGAAACTTGAATTGCTCTTTCATAAGTCAATTCACCCGTTACCGCACCTTTATTTAGGCAACCTTCTGCTCCTAGAATCTATGATTCTATGAGATCACTGTGTATTATTGGAGAAATATCTGTTGGTAATTTGGGACAATAACGTGTATCTCATAACATCTTGTGAACAGCTACCAATTCTCTCTTACAGTTCTATTTAATATCTGCAAAATTAGAGTAAGTAGTTTTCCTGTAATCTCCATGTCCGTCAAAGTCACTAGTCACTTATGCAGTAGGGTATTTTGAAGAGAAGAAACAATGTGAATGACAAGATAAATAATAATGAAGAAAAACCCATAGCAAAAGTTAGTGAGGAATTCAATTGTCTTTTCCCTCATCTTTGTTCTTTTTTACCCAACATGTTTTTCTACTAGGTTTCTCTCATTGCTTTACTTTCTTCCCTACCGACCATATTTTCAACAAGATAAACTCTATATAGTTTGAGTTTCAGTATTCAGTTCAATTATTATCTCCTTAAACTGACAAGGAGGACTTTGTTCACGGTTAAGACTAAGTCAAGTTCACTCTGTTACTCCTTATACTTAATTATTAACAATCACCACAGTTCCAGTCAATGATGTGTACTTAACCATCTTACATATGTTGTTAAATTGAAGAGAACAGTGACATTACTTACCTGAACCTTTTAATCCCTGGAGTCTAGCCTAGTCCCTGGTATATCATTTGTACTTTATCAATTTTATTGACTATATGAGTAACAGAACTTATATTCCATTAGGATATGGTTAAATATTCTGAAAAAGACCACCAGCAATTCTCTATTGGAAGTAAAAAAAGAGTCATATTTTGCTTAAAGTCATAATAGCTTCTACACATTTCTTTGAGATTTTACAGAGCTTTCCTGGCTCTGAGTCTTCCTTTCTTTTTGATTCTTATGACCCCCCCCTGTTAACATCTCCATTATATTCCTTTCCACTCTGTCTTGAAAATCATTTGTCCAATGTCCAGTGATAGGAGTTTCCCAAAATTTACTGATCATATCATTTCTGTGATCCCATTGTTATGGTGTATAAAGTGTATTAGAAGCCCAATAAATACTAGTTCATAAAATTTATAAAATATGATGTCATTTGTCATTGCTAGTTTGAAAAGTTCAGGAAAATTTGCCATATCTCTGTGGCACACTTGTATTCAGAAACTGACCAATGTAGATCAAAGAACAAAGCTCAGTTTCCCCACGCTATTTTAGAGTCTGGTGGAAAGTGATGTGGATAGGTCAGTTTCAGAAATGTACACTCTCAAATTAAGCATCTCAGTAGGAATTCATGTGCTTTAGGGAATATAAAGCCATGAGTTAAAGATGGATTCTTTATAAGCCATCATTTATTCTCAAGCAGTTTTCAGGGAAAAGTGAAACTTCTGCCCTCAGTCTAAGAGTTTAATTTTTAATGTGTGGTAATCTCTTCAGTTTTATTTTTAAGCACTCTAAGTCATGTTATTAAATTTTGAAACTTAATCATATGGCTTTTTGTTTATTCATCTAGTGCTGAACTATTGAAGATGAAGATCACAATAGAAAGATCTTTTATCAAATTAAATTAGTTCCAAAAACCTTGATGAACCAAATGAGCCTGAAGGCTCATATGATGGACATTTGGTTTGATAGTTTTGATATGTTTGAAAAATATTTCTTAATTACAAAATATATTTGGCACACGTGTGCTTTCTTGCATTAGAATTTATCTCATAGTTTCAAGTGTACAAGCTTGATCTACCAGCTTAGTGGTAAACCGATTAAACACCAATTCTATACCATCTCTTCTCTCATATCTCTTGTTACTTAACATAGGCAGAGCATTCAGGAGATACTTAGTCAATGCTTTTTAAGCAGTATATAACACTTAGCTTCCATTCTGAACTTTTTATGGAGCTCAGATTGTATCTTTGAATGTCGTAACCAGAGAGGTTAATATTCTAGAAGGATCGAGAATATGGCAGCAGTGTATATTAAATACTTGGATGATTTTGAGGCATGAAGAAATTCTGACTTTTTTGTCTACCAAATCAAATCAGGAATGCTGATATCAACAAGTTCTAAGTTGGTCATTCATTTACCCATTTGTTAAATATATTGTGTCAGTCATTATGTGGTACTGAGTATTCAAGGAAGACAACTTTGTCAGGCTGAAAGAAATCACAAATTAAAAGAAAGCCAGAAAAAGAGAGTAAGACAAAACAATGATCATTTCAATTCTTTAGGGTTTTATGAGAACTGCATGAAACAATGATATAAAAAAGTAGCATAGTGGCTAGCACATTATATGTATTTCACACTTGGTACCAATCACTCTCAAGAAATGACAAGAACAGGCTGGAAAATTTTACATTCCACATTTTTGTGACTCAGTATCACAAAATGATAAGTAGCTGGGGAGAAATTTCCCCGGAGTTCAGTCTGCATTTTTATCTTTATTTTCCCCTCTCTAGGGATAAAAATGCTTTCTCTGCTCAGTTAAGCCCATTTGCAAGATTCTGAATTATTATGCAGTCTCACATCCTGCACTTATTCCTAAGGAAACAAATAGGATTCTCCTAAGAAATGTTTCCACTTAAAGCCTTGTGTCCATTTAGTCCTTTTGAAAATTTGTCTATGAATGGAGGAGTTGGTGCAGAGGACCCACAAAAACTGATTGGAGAAGTGACTGTAAGCAGATGCTCTTTTACCAGGTAAAACCAATTCTGGGAAAACTGTATATCAAATACCCTTTAGGCATTGTTTCCATCCAAAGTCATAGTCTTGATGTATTCCATGCTGGGATACAGTGTGGGGTGTAGCCTACATTTCCCTTTGAGTAGAGGAATATATGTGTGTGTGTGTGTGTGTGTGTGTGTGTGTATACATGTATATATAACATACATATATATTAGTCTCAACTAAACATAGTTTAAACAATGTGCCTATACTACAGATATCTAGTGCTTTCCATGGCATAGTAAAGAATAACTGAGGGCAGCAGAACACCAGAATTCTGGTTCTAAATTTACTGTGCCTGGCTTCTGTGCAGTATGTCAATCAACTATGAATCTCAGTTCCTTGAGATATAATCAAGTATCTACTTCCCTCCCCTTCCCATAGAAAGACCAGGTCAACCACCATTCTCAAGCTACTCGTTAAAATAAGAATGATCTCAGACAAAAGTTACAAAGCAACTAATATGTATCTAGATTTGCATAATATTATTTCATATCAAAACATTTGTCAATTTCCTAAAAATTAAAGGCATTGTTTTTTGTTTAATGCATAAGGATGGTGTAGCCAAGCTGATTTCAATTTCATAACCAATTGTCTATGATATAATTAAAAACCAGACCTGAGTCAATAGATTATTAAAATACAAGAACAAAATGGAAGGAATGATACTACTTGACTTCAAAACTCATTATAAAGCTATAGTAATAAATACAGTGTGGTGTCAGTGAAAAAATAGCTAGATCAGTAGAACAAAAAAGAGAATCACCAGATGGACCTATATAAATATAGTAATCTGATCTTTGACAGACAAACAAGTGCACCACAATGGAGAAGAGGTAGTCTTTTTAACAGTGGTGCAATTAGACATCTTCATATATAAAATGAAACTTGACACAAATATAACGATCTTCCCAAAAGTTAACTGAACATGAATCACAAACCTAAAAGCGAATTGCAAAACTATAAAACTAGAAGATAATATAGGAGAAAATCTAGATGAACATAGGTTAGGTGATGCTTTGGAGTACAATATCAAAGGCAATATCTAGGAAAAAAAGAATAAAAACTGGAATTCAGTAAAGTCAAAATTTTCTGCTCTGAAAAAGATGCTGTCAAGAAAATGAAAAGACACCAACTAAGAGAAAATATTTTCAAAGGACACATCTGATAAAAAAGACTTATTCAAAGTATACAAAGAACTCCTACAACTGAGCAATAAGAAAGCAATCAACCGAATTTAAAAAATGGACCAAATATTAAAAGAGATTTCATAAAAGAAGATACACTGATGTCAAGTGAACTTATGAAAAGATTCTACATATGATGTCATCAAGGATGCAAATTAAAACAAGAAATCACTACATACTTATTAGAATGGCCAGAACCCCGAACATTGACAACACTAAATCCTAAATGGAGGCAAACAGGAATTCTCATACCTTAAGAGGGGTGACAGAAACAGTTAACAGTTGCTTTGAAAAAGTTTGGCAGTTTGTTACAAAACTAAACATACTTATATCACATGACTCAGTCATATGACTTTTTGTTTTTTACCCAAAAGAGAGAAATACTTATGTTCAAAACAAAACCTGTACACAGATGTGTATGGCCACTTTATTCATAATTGCCAAAACTTGGAGATGCACTTCAGTAAGTGAATGGATAAATAAACTGTGATAAGTCAGTCAATGAAATACTATTCAGAGATAAAAAGGAAATGACCTATCAAGCCAAAGACTTTGAAGAACCTCGTATGCATATCATTAAGTGAAATAAGTCAGTTTGAAAAGGCTACATACCATATGTATCTACTATGTGACATTCTAGGAAAGGCAAAGTTATGGAAATAGTGGGGCTATTGAGGAGGACAGGATGAACAGGCAGAGCACAGAGGAATTTTAGGCTAATGAAAGTAGCCTGCATGAAACTATAATGAAATCAGGTCATTATGCATTTATCCAAATCCATAGAATGTACAAAACCAAGAATGAACATAAATGTAAACTATGGACTTCGGATGATAATGTGTCAGTGTACCAATTGCAATATTCTGAATATCAATATTCTGTTGACAATGAGGCAACCTATGCATGTTGTGGGGGTAAAAGATATATGAAAACTCTTTATACCTTTACCTCAATGTTGCTATTACTTGTGTAAAAAAAAAAATGTATATTTTTTAAAAATTAAACAGCAGACTTTTGAGTATGGGCACAATCAGCACTTCCAGTTCTGTATGAATTTTCTACAAGGTTTGTTCCTTCCTATCAAGAATATAATCATTAACAAACTATTGATGTTGTAACACATTAAGATTTATTTCAAGAGTTAATTTATTATACATTGGGCCAAATGAGGATTATCTTGAGTCAGTAGAAAGATCAAATTAGAGTCAAAGGTTTTGCTTTTGAGAGGAATTCTGAACTGGGCACTACAATTTTGATGGTCGTATATATATCACTATTTTCCAGAGAAAGAGAATCAATAGGAGTGATTAATTTTAAGGAACTGATTCATACAATTTTGTAACCTTGGTGAGTTCAAAATCTGATGGAGGAAGCCATCAGGCTGGGCATTCAAGAAGGCGTTGCATTTGGAGTCCAGATGTGACCTGTTATAGAACTAGGAGGGGTCAAATTTGCTGATAAAATCTGAAAACAATCTGCTGGAGATTTCTTTATTACTCAGAGTGAGCATGGAGATGGTCATTCTTTTGTTATAATCTTCGATTCATTAGATGAGGAATACCTGCATTACAGAGGGCGATCTGGTTTGCACGAATTCCATTGATTTAAATGCAAGTGTAATATAAAGACACGATCTCATGGTGCACAACTTAAACCTATATAATGTTATGATGCAATATTCCTTAAATAAAATCAAGTGAGAAAAGCAGAACAAATGATCATAGAAAATATTCAGAGTACTACCATTCAGTCAAGTTGACACATAAAATTAGTCATCACAGGTCCAAATAACATCAAACAATTACAGAATCTGGTGAAATCATCAGTAATGGGAGTGTCAAGAGTTACCACCAACTATGTATTTTTGATTTTGTCAAGTTTCAGGAATATTCATGGGTACCTCATTTCTACAACCCTAGTCAATGTCTTCTTAGAAATAAATAGATCGGGAGTTAATGTTAGATGAAAGGCAATGTGACTGAAAGTGAAATAAGTCTAATGATCTGTTCCTTTATTCTTTCGCATTTTTAATCATGACGCATTTATTTATTTGACGTCTCATGCACCTTTGTGTTATTAACTCTCTACATTTGTGTCTCATATTAAATGTCACCCTGTAGAGAGGGCTTTTTACTCTTCATTAAGAGGAACATCTCCATTCCTTTGAATCATATGATACTTTTTTGTTTAAATCAAAGCAAATGTCACTGACCCATAGACAGGCAAGTTCCACAATCATATCTTCATGTCCTTTTCACTGGTATGTACTCAAGATCTGAAATAATAACTGGATCATAGCAAGTGCATAACATTCAATAATATGCATAGGAATTTTAAATTCAGTGTAGTAAGGTTGTCATTTCAAATAATTCTTTATAAAGATTTATGCTTCAAATCTGTAAACAGATTTAGGATGATTTTGTGGAAAATGCAAAGTTGCAGCTTTAAAAAAAATTATGTCTAATCAGTGAAATACAGGAAGCATACCATTAATCTATATAAGAATAAAGGGTAAAACACCTAATTCTCAAATCTTTCTTTTAGTGGAGACATGGTAGTACTCTAAAGAAGAAGAGTAAATTCCCATAGGTTGACTAATGAAAAGACAACTTTTTAAAAATTCAAACAATGCAAAGAGTTAACTCGATATATAGTACATGTAGCCAAATAATTTTTAGAGTAGCTCTTTCAACCAGGTTCTTCATACCTTCATCATACTCTGAAGTTTCCAGCACAGTATCAAAGCAAAATTTTGACAATAATAATTTCAAAATATTTGTAAAAAACTCTTTGATTTAAACCTGTAACACATAGCGACTTCTTTAAGCAGTATCTACTAAGCAATAGGTATAGTAACCACCTCTCTATTCAAACTTCCATAACCAATTTCTGCTTTTATAGTTTTTGTATGGTTTACTCATAAAGGAAGAGAATGCAATGGTTGACTTTAAGAGACGATTTAGAAAATCAAATAAAATGACAAATGAAATGCTTTTAGAAACACAAACTTCTTTGAAAATGGAATGTGTTTGGGAAAAAAGACAATATAAATCCAGAAAAAATATGAAATACACTCCAGAGTCATTGGTTTTATACCCTGAAATACAAGACAAAATTTTCAAAAAGAGTTCAGTTCTTTAAGCAACTTTGGAATGATCTGCGTTGATAGAGGCTGCAATCCCCACTTAAGGTAAAGCCAGTCTAATTCCATGATGAGCAGTCAAATTTCTTTTACAATATGCATGTTTCAGTATCTAACATTTGAGGAGCCAAATGAAGAAATTTATTTTTGTTCATGGTGGACCATAATAATTTTAATGTATCAGATTCCCAAAATAATTTAGTTATAAAATTCATTCAGGAGGAAATAAGGTTTTGGAAATTTTTAATATGAAAGATATTTGAAGATAATAGTATATTTAGCTTTCAGAATACCTCAGCATTTTTGATGGTTTTCTTTAAATATACAGGTGAGCAATTAAACTTATTCTGACTGTATCTTACAACCAGAGTGTGGTCAGAAGTAGAAATAATACCTGGACAATACAGAATTTGTAGCTTAATATATCAAAGAACATTTTAATAAATGGAACTGCAATTGGATGTATCAATAGATTGAGCGGTCTATTCCTAGAAAATTTCAAAAAGATAAAGCATAAATGTGATCCTCAGTGTTGCAGAAGATAACCCAGATGAGTTGTTAATTCAAACAAGCTCCATAATTCCTTCTTAAAGATGAGGTTTTAACAAATTCTGGTGAAATTTATATTTACTCTTTTAGATCCATGATATTAAAGTATAGGAGAGTTTTAGAATCCTTCAAATTACATCTCAGTGAAAGTCTTATCCTTCCCAACAGTTATTGAAAAACATATCTAGCTTTTTGCAACATATATAATCCCTGCTTCTGATTTCATTAGTATAATCTGACAGGATTATTTCCAGTATCTTCAAGATACCTTATTCCTTTATTGGGTTATTGCAATTATTAGAGATTGTTCAATTTGTATGATGAATTTGGGTGAGTCCACCATCTTGGGTCTCAGTTTTCTCATTTATAAAGTGAGGAGGGATTTAGTTTTCAGTTCTGTGCCTTCAGTACAAGTCCAATCACTGTCAAGGTCTAGGCATCTATTTAAAGGAAACTACCATGGTTAAGTGTTAAACCTCTGTTTAAGAATTCCTCTCAGAGTCAATTTATGAGCAACATAAGAATGCAAGTCTCATTAGGTTATAATCAAATCTTACTTTTAACCCAATACTGCATTACTGAGTTTGATCACTCATCTCATTCACTAGACTTGACTCTGAATGACTTTTAGCTATTTCCAAAAATTGAATTCATCTACAAGAGATGAAGATTTACCACTATTGATGTCTTAAAAAAAATACTACAGGCTTTGAAGAAAATTCCAAAAGTGGAGTTCAGTGTTCTGAGCTATAGAGCATTATTAAAAGAATTGTATACAGTTGTGCATCATTTAGAATAGAGATGTGTTTTCAGAAATGTGTCATTAGGCAATTTCATCATTGTGTGTATGTCATAAAGTGCAATTACACTTCTAGGTTGCTAGAAGGCAGTCCACTACACACCTCGACTATATGGTATAGCCTTTTGGGACCACTCTCACTTATATGGTTCTTCATTGATTTAAAGATCATTGAGTTACACATGACACTAACTGCTGAAGAAACAGCAGTTATTTAAAGGTGCTTGTTATGTTATGACAAAAATTTTGCCATAGCATTTGTAACTCACAAAAAATAAGTAATAATAGCAAGTCAGCAATCGAAAGAGATGGAGTTAATAAACCTTACATAAGTCCAGAGAAAGGAAAGGATCATTTAATATTGAGATAGTTAAAGTTAAAAGAAAAAAATAAAATCTCTTCTAGACTGTGAAGAATGGACAAATTTAATATATGAATGAAAACATGTTTTTAATTCATCAGAAAATACTAGTTGGTCATACTTGTCAGCATTTACTAAGAAAAGAGTTGAATTCTGAGGGACAAGAACAAAAGACACTAAGCTCTGACTTGGCAGAAGTTTGACGAAGGACCAAGGGGCCACAGTTAGAACAGACATAAGTGGGTAGAATACCAGAGAGATAGCCCTCCATCATTCTGCCCTCCAGCAAAGCATTCAGTGTTCTCACCTGTGGAGGCCAGAATTTCCCACCATCAACCACCATCACCAACGATGCCCATAAGCAACATCAAAAAGAAACTGAAGCATGGTCTACTCTTCCTGTCTTCCTTCCTGTAAGGGAGGAGACCAAGGACCCAGATATAGGGTCATATTCATCTACCTTTAATAAGCCTTTGATTTTTAATTCCTATTTTCCTACCCACATTTACATGTTTAATTTTATTTTTTCCTAGGAGTATGCTATAGAGCAGGTCTCTCAATTCTAAATCTTACAGCCATGCCAGAAGAATGGATATTAAATGAGAAGGTTATCAGGACATTCAAAAACAGAGATGGATTCACAAAAGAAGCTTGGAAATGATGAAAATGATCTTTCCTCACTTAGAAGTGTCACTCAAGTGAAATCTACTTGCTCTTTGTATGTCTCAAAGAGAGGAGGGGTGGGGAATGTCAGTAAACCTACTTGTCACATGTATGCAAATCACTAAGTGTGCTAAAGGTCATTTGCAATCCACATGGCTTGGCATTTGCTTTCCTCAAGACTAAAATAATTAATTGAATTAACTCTTTCAAACACATATGATCATATTTAATTGGAATTTACGGTAAAATATTTGAGTCTAGGATTTGGAGACCTAGAAAATAAACTACACAAAAAAACATTTGATAGTGATTGTCAGTAAATTAAAGCTGAGATGTTCTTGAAAAGGAAATCAGAATTTAACATAGAATAGTTTACCCTTTGTAAGAATTCAGTTCATCACCCTGGTAATTTTTTTTCTTGGCTTCTTACCCCAAATTCTTAATCAATAGAAAATATGTCAAAAATGAGTCAATAACAAAGCTGGTCCCTGAAACAAGAAGCTCCCCAGCAAATACTGCCCAACTGCCATTGTTTAAGCTGCATTTTACTTATGAGCAATTGAATCTCATTATTTCAGCCAAATCATGTTTTACTGCAGTGAGAAGCCAAAAAATAATTTAAACTCTTGTTTTCTGCACTTCAGACTTCAGTGGTATGGAAAAACATTGAGTGCTCAAGAAAACATGAATGTCTTTTTAGCCAAAAGAATATCCCAAGAATGGTAACCAGAAAGCTATGTTGACCTACAATAGTCTTTCAGTCATATTTTTTCATCCACAGTTACGTCAAGGAGAAATTATCACCATATGGGGAATAAACAATTTGTATTCTAAAGTTCTTTGAGTTTGGCAGAGAAATGCAAGAAGTTTTATATCTTTCTTAAGACTTGTCTTGCTAAATGTCTAAGATGTGTCAGTAATAAACACTACTATAAATTGAGGTAATGTGTTAAATTATTTGCATAATTATCTTTAGCTGCTAAAAATAACACTGTGGGATAAATCTACAGATGAGAAAACTGAGATTCAAAAAGGAAATTTGTTTGGGATTACACAGAAGAGTAAATGGGTTTTCACTGCTGATTTATTAAAGTACAATTCAGTGGCTTAGAGTTAAAAAAAAAATAATGTATTATTTCATGAAACTGAGTAGTCAATAGTGTAGTTATTCTCAGCATGACAAGGCTATCATTGTAATTCAGTCTCTTTTTCTCCATCCCTGAATCCATTTTCCTCTTTGTGGTTTTCATTTTCAAGTGATGTCTTTCTATTTGATGGTAAGGATGATCAATAGCATCTAGGTTGTATCTGTGGCGGTATTCGTTGCATACTCTCAGAAATGCAAAGAAATAAAAGTATATTGAATATATGTACAACTGCTTTAGTTTAGCTCTGAAATCTCTACTAATGATGAAGGTGGTATTTCTCCTCATCCTACATACACCTATCAAAAATACTATGGTCTTTGTCACTTTAACGCACTCATTTTAGAGTATTTTAAAATCAGATAGTCTACCATATTTGAGGTTCAAACATTTCTTTCAACTCAGAGATTCTCCCATCTCATCCATGCCTCCACCCCAACTTGTGACAGTGTAGTGAAAACTCATGCATCCTCAAAGAGATGGGTAGAGGAGATTGGTTTGCATGCTACCATTATCAGTTTTTACAAGGATATATCTTGCCTGCGTGATAGAGTATTGGCTCTCAATTTCCATGCCCTTCCTGCCTCACTCATCAAATCTCTACATTATTCACAGTCTGGGACCCATGCACAGTCTGGACCCATGCAGTCTCTGGCCAGTACCCTTTCACCAGAGAAATTCTTCCATCATGTAAAAGCGTATTCCACTCAGTGTTGATTCCAGTCACTAAGCAAGTCATCCTCCTCCACCCCTCCACAAATTCTAAATGGGAAGCAGGATGGTGACCCTCCTGTTGGAATTTTCCCCTCAATTTACACATTTTTTAAAATAATTTCCTCCCTTGTTTCGAATTCCATTGAAAGATAAAAATGAATTTTGGAAGCAGCATCTGACAATGTACTTATATCATGTCTACCTCTGAGAATCTAAGGACTTTTTGTTCTCTTTTCTTATCTGAGATGAATTTCTTCTATGTCATACCTTCTTCTTTCCTGGGGGACAGAAACATGTAAGTGCTGCAAAGAAAGAAACCATATTAGGAGGAAAGGAAAATGCATCATCAATCCTGTAGTGAAGAGGATTCCTCTTTCTTGTTGGATTTAGTAAAGTCATGAGCATTACTCACAGTGAACCCATTTGAGTTCTGTGCTCAGTCTGAACCCAACATTGTGGAAAAGAAAAAGAACATCCTAACTGACCTGAACTGGGTCAAATGCTAATATGGTAGAGGTGGTAGAAATAAAACAGAATTGTGTTAGGTTCAAGCATAAGCAGAGTTTCATAGGAGAGTTTAGAAGGAAGAAATTTGTTACAAGTTATACTTAACTATACAGTTTGCATAATAGATAAAGTAGAATGTATTATTTTATAAATAATTTACATTAGTTTCTACATCCTTGGAAAAATATCAAAAATACAATCTAAAAGTCAACATATCTATCTGTCGATCTATCTCTATCTCTTTCTAGCGATCATCTATCGCTCTCAGCAACACCTATCATTTATTTATACCTTTATCCAGGTGACTTGATCGTTGTGATTCTAAGGGAATATAATCCTCTACCTAAAGACAAAGCAAAAAATGAAAGATAATTTAATTTCATCTGTGTATCTAAGGTCTTGGATTCCAGTCATTAGCTATTTAAGCAGTTTTTATTAGTAAATTTTGCTTTTTTATTAAACCTTAAAGTTTCAGTCTCATTTCTAAGTAAATTATTTCCTACTTCAAATATCTTCAATTCACCTACATACCTGAGTCCATTCTTCTGTATTCAAAGGTTCATAATGCGAAACAGTATTCATAGTTATAGTCTATCCTGAATTCTGGCAAGAGCTTCACATTTTGGGATTTTTTGTTTGTATGTTTTGTTTTTTGAAAATTATTTGGCACTTCTTGTGAGCACAAGTGTATTTTTCACAATTACATAGTCTTTCTTCTGGTCTCAGCAAACAGATTGAAATCCTGAATTTAGTATCTAAGATATTTCATGATCTAGACCTGATATAGTTTCCTCGTATTTTTGTTGAATTTTAATTTTATTTTTTTTAATTTTAATTATAAGATCATGGCAGCACAGCATGATATAGGTTTAAGGTGTACATTGTTGTTAAGCAAAATCTGTATATAATACATTAAGCTCTCCACAAACAGCATATTTATACCCTTCACCATGTAGTTGACCTCTTCTGCCCAATTAACTAGCATCTCCATACACTGTAAGTTCTAAAAATACAGGAAGTTTAACATTTGAGGATCTGGCTAAAAATGAAGAATTAGAGTCTCCACACCTGGAATTAGAGTGTGCGTGATGAACTTAATGCATTAAGATATTAATTTCTAATTATGCATGCCTTAAACCTATATGCAGTAATAAAGTGAGGTTAATACAATAGAATTTAAAAATAAAGTTATAGATTTTCATCTACTCCAGATTCTGATTCATGAGGTTTGGTATAGAACTCAGAAACATACATTTGAAATGAGCATTTTTATTAGGCAGGTTAGTCAGATGAGTTAGTTTCTGCTATAATAGCAGACAAAATTCCACATCTTAGGGGCTGTGAACAATCAAAGTTGATTTTCTTCTTGACAAAACATGTAAAATAGGTCAACTAGAGGCTCTCCCCAGAAATAAGATAATCATGTTACCAGGCACCTTAATGGAAGAAAAGAGAATGTGTCCTGTAGGGAGCAATTGCTTTCTGGCCGCTCCTGCAAAGTTTCCCGAAGCAGAATTTCTCACAGTCAGCAGAGCAAGTAGATACACAGCAAACTGCAAACTGAGCCTCTACCTTCCATGTTGCTGCACCTTCAGCTGTTTCCAACAGCAGGGGGACAGCCTCTGCCTATATCTTTCTTTGCTTTGTTCCCATGACCTCATTTATAATCCAGCCCTATAAATTAAGTCAAGGAGCCAGACTCGGGGTCACTGAAAGGAGAGAAGTGTCCCAACTGGCTCCCGCTTTTCTATGTGTATGTTGTCTGTCTGTTTTTTCTTTAGTTTCCTGTAGGCCCATCTCAGAGACCTGTGGATAAGCTGCGTGGGTTGTGGCAGTATCCAACTGCTTAACTTTTGAATGTCTCACCCAGAAATGACACCTACCTCTTATGCTTGTATTACATTGGGCAAATTAAACTCAAATGACAAGAAACTTTTGGTAAATGGTATTTATGCAATTATTCAGAGAACTTTATTTTGAGATACAGATACTATGTACCTATCTATAGCTATTTTATTCTGAGTTAGCTTGTCTATTAAAGATTTTTAAATCTGCCTTCAATCTTCACTACACATTTGAATACTGATTAGTGATGTTGAATTTGTCTTTTTTGTTTCTAGGTGCACCAAAAATTCCATCTTTGCCTTCTGTAAGTAAGAAGTCAAAGAGCATTTCCTGCTCAATACTTTTTTTGTATCTTTTAATTCTCACTTTGTATAAAAATCATTTAATATACCTAGAACATACATTAAAATCTTATTTCTTTTTAATTTAGCAGTCAAATTAAGGTATAAGAATATCTAGGAAATTAACATTATCTGATCAGCAGAATACAACTACCTATAGATTATTTTCTGAAAATTTCTCTAAAAATGAGGTATTTGATTTTTCTTAATATTTATTCATTGGAACAACATTGTGGTGATTGAGATTTCTGGAAAAGTATTTCAATGCCTAATTAAATCATTAGGCTGTATGTTCAAGATGAAACAATATACAATTAAAGAGTATAAAATAAAATATAGCACCTTTACAATGTTAGTAATTCAATAGAACAAAAATGCTAACATTCAAACAAAAGTTTATATACATATATATATATATAAAACTGAAATAAGCTTTTTAATTATAAAAGAATAAGAAGGAAGATAAAGATTTTGCAAGTATTTTTAAGGGAACTTAAGAGTATTTTCAAGAGTTTATATTTTATTGGCAGCGAATCTTAATTATTCTTAATTGCCACCTCGAATTATGTAATGTCTTTGCCTTAATAAAGGTATATCACTAACAATACTTTAAAATTTCAAGCTATGATTAGCCTATTGTTTGAATCACAACTGCAATAATGAGAGTGAGAATAAAAAAGTTAATGAGCAAGAAAAAAAGTAGGGAGAAAATATATTGTGCTTACTGGCAAAGAGTTTTAATAGATAGAGGAGGAAACAATAAAATTAAAGTAGGTGTGTTTGCCTTGTGAGAAGTGTTCTGATGGTAAGCAACTGAACTATTAGTGGTAAACTGCACAGGAGAATGAGAATGAGGTCTATGCATGATCCATTTTAGAGAAAAATAAAGTTGATTGTGGTGTAGAAACATTAAAGTCAGATAACTAATATAACCTAGGGCAGAAGAAGAGGAAGTAAAAGAATTGTTAGCTTAAAGAAATGAATTTGAGTAGGACTGAGCTTATGAGATGATGGGGTAGCGATGGAAAGGTAAAGGAAAACACCGGATGTGAGCTGAGGGGCATGCATTTTTTTTTAAGTATTTAAGAATTACACAGGGTATGTTTACATACCTCTCTTTAAGTTTTCTGAATGATGTCCCCACAGTCTTAAATCCTCTGAAGAAACTTACTCAGAATCTGCTTTTAATTTGCAGATCAATGATGTTTAACAAATTCTTGGGTATTTATGTGTACTGGACTTCATTATGCTACCACCTTCTCTTTCCTCTGGCTTAACTACGCCCACTCTGCCTTCAGACTCAATCCTAGGAATTTTCCCAGAGTAGATCACAAATTAGATGAGAACGAGAATTATTAGCAAATTCTGAGACTGCAAAAACTGGATTGGCAGCAATTCAAGGGAACAGTGATTTGGTTCAAATTCTACTTATCCACTAGATACTGGGCTTTGAAATTTCACACAAATAATTTCTGTTCAGCATTTGATCAGTCTCCCCCAGTCAGGGAAGCTCACAACTTTAGAGTGAGGGACAGAGTCAGGACGGTCAGACTTAGATAAGCTTTTGCTGTGAAGTTAGCATGCTCCCATTGGCCTTCTGGTGTGGATTAGGCTAACATTTGATGACTTTAAAGACAGACAGATCACTAGCTCACTGATTTTCAAAGTATGGCACCCAGATTAGTGATATTATAGTTTCTTCAGAACTTGGAAGAAATTCAAACTCTCAGATTCCCCCTCATGACTGCAAGTGGGAAACCTTGGAATTTGTGTCTAACATTATGTATTTAAACAGGCCTCCACTTGGCAGCTCCATTGTTGGTGCATGTGATTCAATTAGTTGCCCAGAAGTTAATGAGTTTCTGATGTTTTCCCGATATTGGATTTTGACATCATGGAAGATGGACTACAATAAAAGCTTCCAATGCAAGAGAATGACATACTACAAAAAGACAGTGACATTACAGTTCTTTTTAGCATAGTCCTAGTTTGACATCAGTCTTTTCCAAGCTACAACTTTATACCAGTGAGTACTGGGTTGTAGATATGGATTAAAGCTGCATTACTGACCATTTTTCCTGAGTTTTGGCTTTTTCTCTTTCTAAAGGCACTAGCAGCAGGTTAAGCTGATTCTCCATTTGTGAGCTTTCGTGCAGTCAAATCTGTGCTTTGTTTTTTCTTTTCCTTTTTTGGTAATGAATTCTAATGTACTTACATCTTTCTAGAGATTAGGCCTGACTGCAGCAGCACAGAATAAAGTGAATATGAGGTCACACAACAATTTGAGAAAGAATGAACTACGATTAAACCGACATAATTGCATACAAGTGACACACTTCAGAGTAGGGGAAAATAAGTCTTTGGCTCAAAATGAGGAGTGATCAGACATGAAAACATTGGAACAGCTCACTCAGACAGTCTTAAAACTTTCAGTGAAAAAAAAAATGCATAACAAAATTTGCCATGGATTCTTAATGCCAAAAAATCAGTCTATCTTCCAAAATGTGAGATGAACATTCTGATATGCATCATTATTGCCATGTTCTTCATTCTTCCTGGTCTGTTGTTCGATGAGCAGCTAGGCAGGCCTACTTTAGTACCAGAGCCAGTTTTCAGTTTTCAGTTACTAGGGTAACAAGGAAGAACCTATCAAAATTTTCTAAACCTAAAATTAATCAGCACAACATTCAAATTAGGTCACAATCCATCCCATTTACTAGTACTTCCATTCCAACAGCCAAATGAGTGCATGCTTACTTAAAATGGTATTTGAAATTCACCAATCCTTACAGAGGCAGGTTTATTTTATTTATTTATTTATTTATTTTTGTTTGAGTATTTCTTGTTAAGACAAATCATCTAGAAAATATACCCATTCTCAGAGAAGAACTAAGACTGCAAAGGAGTTGAAAATCCATGCTAAAGTAAATATGATTATTACTTTTTATCTCTTTCTGGTGGCAAATCAAGGAGGCCATTGTGAAAGATGGGAAAAGAGCACAAGGAGAAGATTCTCCTTTTTCTGTAAAAAATTCTCTCCTTTGGTCACTATAGCACAGCATCTTTGCTTTAGTCTGTTAGTTCCTATACTGCTTGTATCAAACAAACTTTCATAATTAAAACATTAGTGAACTGAAAGTTCAGTTAATCATTTAATAAATATATAGTTTTTACTAGGTTCCTACATGTGGCATAGTCATTAATCAAACAGGTCATGGTATCATTCCTTGTCCCAAAGAAGACATATTCTGTTGCAGGAGTAGGTGAAGTCAAGACTATGAAGTCTGAAGCAATCATGGAAATGAGTAATTATGACCTGTAGATTATCAGGCCATAGGGAAGCATATAGAGAGATGAGTTACCATAGAACAAGAGGCTAAAAATGTTGTAATTAAACAACCTGAAATGAAATTCTTTCCCAAAAGACAAAAACTCTGCTTTCTACCTTCTTTGTGCTTCCCATGCAAACCTGCGAAATGGGCACCGAATTCTCAGTCTACCTGAAACCATCATAACTTCACCAGGGATTGTATTTTCTCATATTTGCATTTTGTAGGGTGCAAATGACATCATTTAAAATTCAGTTCTTATCCATTGAGAAATGAGGCTGCTCAAGGCACCAGACTAGTTGGAATCTTAAGAAAGTTTTTGAAATTCTCCCCAAATGAGGAAAAAAAAGAAACAGAGAAAAACAGAAAGAAATAGATATATAAAGAATGAGATAGAGAAAGAAGAGAAATCAAAAGACAGTGATGAAAACAAAGTTTAAAAACATGTTGAGGGGAAGAAAAAGTAATGATTTTTGAAATACATTTAATTTTTTTGTATGAATGCTTACATTTTAGAAGCGCGTGTGCGTGCGTGAGTGTGTGTCTCTTGGAAGTTCTCTAATCTCTGATTTTATGTGTTACTGATTTTGCAACTGTGATTGGACAGTTTGAAAACTGTTTTTTTGTAAGAAACCTTTTTCTGCTCACTCGAACAGGAGCAGGCTCAGACGTCTTTTGGTGTCACTGCAGTGACAAACACAATTCTGGACCTATTGCCTATGTTTGCTACCTGCTAAGTAACCTATTGACTTGAAGACACAGTGTTATCATAAGCTCTCCTTTGACTCACAGTAAGTTGACTTTGGTCCAGGAACCAGAAACCTGAAAGGAAAACCCAGAGACCAATGAAGCTGAAACTCTTTAAGGACAAAGAAAATTAGGTAGCTCTCTTTTAATCCAAAGTGGAGCAGGCATGTATTAGAAATGCTTGTGTTTACTAATCAAATACATTTAATTTACCTTTACATCTTTTTTGCTTAACTAGGAAGAAAATATGCATTATTTAAAGAAACCAAACAAATGAAAATACACAAAAAAGAGAATAGAAACCATTTTGATTCAAATCTTGGCAAATATCCAACTTGCAATAACTTGAAGATTTAATATTATTACATGCACAAAAAAATAAAGCCTAATGCTCATCCAAGCATATTTCAATCAAAACTCTCTCTAGGAACCTTCCTACTGACAATACAATTTCGTGAAAATAAACAATAAGATGCAAAAACTACAGTAAGCAGTTTAGGAAATTACATATCAAATATCTTCCTAAGAGCCTGAGGGTCTTTTTGAACAGAAGTTTTGCCTAACAGATCTCATTGCATATGCAGATTTAAATAATTCACTTGTTTAAGAAAGCTCTGATTCTCTATTTACTCAGACACTTCAGCAGTGGGTTGTCGCCAGCAGCCATGCCAAAAGTCAAAGGGGAAAAAAAAGGTTATTTTTCTAGTTTTGAAGGAAGTGGCATGAAAATCAGTAGCAAGGGAAGGATTTTGCAGTAATATCAGGTAACAATAGCACATTCTATCAAAATCTTTTCTCCATAGGTGTGATTTGAGAAGCCAAGGTAACCCATATAGATAAGCATACACTTACACTGAATATTTTTGTAGCATGATTAGCTGTCTTGCTAACTGATATCCTATCTCTCCTATTATATAGTTAAGGATATCAGAGAGAGATGCTGACCAAAGTCAAAAGACCAGTGACTACATCCCACTGGAATGAGATCACAGAACTTCTAAAGTTTGATTCCATTTATTTGTTTATTTTTAGCTACTCAAAAATACTACAAAGAGCATCATATATATATATATATATATGTCTGTATATACATGCACACACATACATACTATGTGCATATATATATATTGTGTTGTGTCCTTGCAGACTTCCATGTTATTTAGAATTGATTAAACTGTATAAATCTCCAGTTTTCTCATGTACTCAAGAATTTTCTCTGATGACTTAGCCAATAATAGAATAATAAAATATAAAGACAACAATAATAAACTAAACAGATCTTCTCTAAAAGAGGAAATTAACAAAACCAATGTCTATAATTTAAGTTGTACTAAGGCAGCTATTCAGCTTTCTGGAGTGAAAGAATAAATATAGTATGAATACCCCGATTCTTAGAACTTTAAAAGATGCATTCTCATTTCAGTAACATACTTTAAAGAATTTTTCTACTAAACATGTATTGGAAGGAATATAAAAACACATTTTGACCGACTGTATTTCAGATAGCAGCCGCTCACAGAATCAAAGCATTTGTTGATAACAAAGCATATTAATAGGTGTGGTCTTAGTTAGCTGTGATCTTTGTGATTTCCAGATTCTATTTCACACTTTCAGCTTCTTTTTTTTTCTGTAAAATTCTTACAGACACTTCAAGACATCAGCTTTCTTTATATAAAAGGTCATTGTGCTTAGGACAGTGGGAAATTCAAAGAAGAAGAAATTGTCCTGTTTACAGTGGACTTCACATACCTGCAGGGATAAGATGAATTTTTTAGATGAAAAGTTAATTTCCAGTTCAAAAGTGTAGTCCATTCAGTAACAAAAGAATCACAAGAAAGAAAAGGTAGATTCAATTGTTAGGTAACTTAGGGAAGGGCTGGAATGGAGAAAAGCTGGGGTTTGGGGAGATGTCTTAGCAGACCAGATCCTGAAATGGTCAGAAAAAATTCTGACCAGTGGGAGAGCAGCACAAATATCCTTCAGTCAAGAAATGGAAGCCAAAAAGTAATCTGGCTGAGCCTGTTCAAACCTTTTGGTTGTGCAGGCACACTATTAGAACCACCTTGGAGTAACTTTTACCTCATTATAATCTACTTAACATACAATTGTATAAGGGTCCATATATTAAGCCCATTATGCAGTATATTATGGGGAAAAAGCATGCACAGAAAAGGAAATGTGTAATCTTACAAGTTTCCACTCTTTTCCTAGAAATCCCAGCCTGGTAATGTTCCCGAACACCTCTAGGGTGGGAATAGGTTGGGACAGCAAAAGGATCCCCTTTTACAAAACTATGCACCTAGAGTGAGTTAGTGTCATTGCCCTCTCAAACTCAGCCTGCCTTTTGTCACCTTGAGACATGTACTCTCTCTCTTGCTTGCTTTAGTAAGTTTCCCACTTAACCTTTGTCTGCTGTGTCTTGTGTGTTAATTTTACATGTGGGCTGCAAGAACCTGTAATGAGACTCCAGGTTCTTTGGGAGCTCTCACGCTAACACAATCAAGTGCAGGAAACTGCCCTAAATTCTGGGGATCAAATAATTTTTTTAAAAGTATTAAGGTTAGAAGGACAATTTTGAAGTAGCAAGGATTAGAGGTCTACATAAAATTGAAGAAATAGTGATGAAAGCTTGGGAGGATGTGAGAAAGGAGTGGAGTAGTAACAGATAAAAATCTAAAAAAATACACAAACAGACCAATAATCGTAGAACTCTTTTCCACATTTAGTCTAGTCTGCAGTTTTTACTTTTAGAAAGCCAACCTTTATCTGTTTGTGGAGACAATCTATACAGGGTTGATCTCAGATTTGAACAAATATCAATACACTCCAACAAAATATCTTGAAATTATTCTTTGACAGTGCTAAAAATAAATCAGTCACATAAATATCAAGGGAAAGGATACTTTGGGGAGATGCAACAGTTTAGGTCAGGACTCTAAGTTAGAATAATTTGTATTGAAATGTAAAGGACTGAGGAGAAAGCAGATTCTTTGGAGTTAGGTGAGTTTTTACTAAACTTGTTCTGGCCATACTAAATATGAATATTTTATTGGTGCGTTTATTGACACGTATGCACACACCCCTGGGGAACTTATTTCTTATAGTTTTGGAGGCTGGAAGTTGGAGATAAGTGTACCACCGTGACTAGGTCCTTATGAGAACCCTTTTATTGGCTTGCAAATAGACATTTTCTTGCCATATCTTCATAAGACAGCAAGAAAAGGCTCTATTTAATTTCGCTTCTTGCAAGGACACTGATTCCTTGTGATGGGGACTTCATTATGAGACTTCATTCAAACCTAATTATCAAAGACTCCACCTCCAAATACCATCATCTTGAGGTTAGGGGTTCAACAAATGAATTTTGGGGAGCACCAATGTTCAGTCCATTAGAGATGTTTACTAGATTTGCATGTGAAGATTTCAAGGACACAGTGAGATGTTCACCTTTATTGCTTTGGAAAGAGGACAAAATGAAATATAGAGAGAAGGAATGAGAATACACGTTCACTTACAAAAGTAACAAGATCTTTCAACCTGAGAACATGCACATAAGCTGCTTTGTCAAGCATAAAGTTATCTTTCTTGTATTTTCAGTGCTGTAACATGAGTCTTGCCCACACTTCTCAGGCATACATGACTTCAGCTAATTATTTTTATTTATTCATAGTTAAGCATATCTGGACATATTGATTGGTGGTGATCAAACTTACAAAAAAATGTTTTAATAGTCAGAATTCTTGTTTGTTACTTGGAAATGGCAACTTATCCTGACTCATCATTCTGAACTAGTTGTCCTGCAAGGCACAATTTGGTCAAGATACTAAATTTGCTTAATGGCAGATCTAAGTCTAGATTTCAGGGAATGTAATCGCCTACTTCATATTGTAATGAATTAAGCAGTAATTCTCAGGTCCTTAAATTAATTTTACCAAGAAAAAAGATATTGCATTCAAACAAACTTGGGTTTAAATCTAAACACTATAAATTACCAGGGACTTTAGGTGAATTACATTTTTATGAATTTGTTCTTATAGCTCAAAAATGGGAGTAATACTACTTAGCTACTATATTGTTGTGAGAATTAAGTAAAATAATGAATGAGTTGAAGGATTAAGTGTGTGATTAACATATAGTAATCAATAATGACTACTGATTATTTTGTTCACATCAGAAAAAAGCCAAATGTGCTATCAGGCATTTGAGCATTTGGACTTATATAATTAGATACAAGCACCTTGTATTTTTGAAGTCTTATACTGAATTTTAAAACAATTGGTGCATTTTTCATTTTTCCTATAATAGGTTTATGTTGATATAATTTTTTTTTCCATCAAACCATATGACATATTGTCCTTTCAAGAAAAATATCTGTGATTTTATACACCATCTAGAATTCTCTTCCATACCACCTGGGATGTCATGTGTCAAAATAAGGTACTTGGAAATAGACCCCATCTTGCGGTCTTGCTATTGTTGATTAATATTAATATATCATTTGTATTTGTGAGATATACCCTTGATATCTCAGGCAAAAGGATGGAAGCCTCCTAAGAGTTGCCATTTTTATCCATTATCTCTCTCTTTTTTTTTTCAATTGACTATATAAATTATTTCGTATAATAAACTTTCCTCAAGAGGTTTTCACAGATGATGTGTCTGGGTGACCTTTATTGATCAGTCAGGAATATGCCCTACAAATGCAAATTGGAGCTAAGGGAGAAAAAGGTAAATGTACATCTGAACTGGAAAGCTTGGGAAATTGTATGATACATTTCATATGGAGGGTACATATAGCGTGGTGATTCTGGTCTACACACACACACACACACACACACACACACACACACACACACACACACAAGTACACACGCCCCTTCAGTCTCAGGGTCCATATTTTAAGTTATTGTTTATCAATGTACTTTTTGACATATTTATGAAACATAGAGTTATACTTGCCAACCACTTTGATCAGCACGAGATTACTTACTTCAATCAGGGTTTACTTCAATTTATTCAGTTACTATTTATTTATGCACTTATTGGGAAGAGGAAGGCTGGAAGGTAGGCAGGCAGGGAGGGAGGGAGGGAATGAAGAAGCATTTTATATTCATTTAGTTGTTAATTTTGCTTATTCCCCGTGGCCCAGGTCAAGAAACCAGGTGCTTGGGCTTTAAGTGGGCTACACCATAGTCACAGAGTTAATGTCTGAGACATCAGGGCTGCTAAATTAATGTTTGACACAAGGCAAGTAGCCTGACACTAAGTATAAGTAGCAGCAGTCTTTTCTTAGTTACTGAAGACGTTTTCTTTTTGTTGTTACTGTTTATATTGTAGATAACTTGTGGATCTTAATCATATAAATTAGCCTTATAAATCTAAAAACCCAGATTATGATTTCTGAGCAGGGGTGTAATATATCCTCTCTGGTAGTTAAAATTGGAGACCTGTCTGGAAGTAAGAACAAGTCCAGTATTAAGCCCCTTAGGAAATGTCTGAGAGCTTGATCAAAGGATCAGTTGAAGTCTCCTCCTGGTTTGCCCCAATTTCACTGAATACCTCTTTGTTTTTATAGTCTTTTACTCTCATTGCACTTAGCATAGAATTGCAAATTCCTATTGATTGATTAAACCAATTTAGACTAGTTCACTTGTGGATGGCCCAAGGGGAAAAACACAAAAACAAGCAAAACGGAAAAAAATCAAGTTCTTTCACTTCCTGAGGCTTTGGATGCTTCTTAATACAGAGAAAACACTCTCCTCGGTCACTCCATTTCTTTTTTTCAAGATTCCATATAGTTTGTTATTGTTTCCGCCACATACAATTTGTAAACAGCAGAATATAAAACAGGCAGTTGTTTCTAGTAATTGGCAGTTTCAGACCAACATTCTGATGTCATTTTTCCCTGAATCATTAATTACAGCATAATGGAGCAAAGTTTTAAACACCTACCTCCTTCAAATAAACATGACTAGTTTCATACTTTTAAGAAAAGGCAGAGTCAACTCTTTTTCCTTTAGAATATTTTAAATTGTGTATATATATAACTGCGCTAGGTGACTGGACCCAACTCCCATGTGAGTCTGTGTGGAGACTTTCCCACACCAACAAATTCTCAGACACCAGCATGATGTCCAAGATTCAATACAATTCTGATACTATCCAGAGACATCAATGTTTTCCATAGGTGTAGAGCTCAGTCTCCAAGGACCACCCTCTCCTTCAGATACCAGTCATAAGCCTAGGAAACATGCTTTCTGTGCTTCTGCTCATTCCCTTTCCTGAACCTCTTTTCAAATTTCAGATGACAGGAGCAAACCCAGGTAGTTTACCTGCACTTATGCTCTGTGATCTCTAAGTCAGAGGCTCCTAGGACAGTCTTCTGACATTTTATTAATTTGCTAGAAGGGATCACAGAGCTCAGGAAACATACTTACTCACTAGGTCACCCCTTCAGTACAAAGGCTATAACTCAGAAAGAGCAAAATCAAAGATATCAAATCTATATATGGCAGGGCATGGGGAAAGCGCAGTTTGTGACCTCTCCAGGCCAGTTCTCTCAAATCTCCAAATGTTCACCAACTCCGAGGCTCTCAAAAGTCCATATGTTTTAGGTTTCTACACAGACTATTACTAGGCATGATAGCAATTGTACTGAGCCTCCAGTGTCTTTCTCCTGCCTGGAAGTCTGGGGGTTGAAACGGAAGTTCCTGCCACTTATACACAGGGTTGGTTACCCAGGCAACTAGCCTCCACCCATCTGTTTCCAAGTGTCATCTAATTAACATAAGAAAAGATACCTTTATCCCTCTCAACACAGCAAATTTCAAGACTTTCAGGTCCTGTGACAGTAACTATGGATTAAGTCCTGAGAGATACGCATTTTAGTCTTCTGAATGACCAAAACTTTGAATGTTTTTAATAAATTGCCGTATCACCACACTCAATGCAATTTGAACTCTCCATCTAAATCATTAGAAGTGTGTCCCAATGAGGGTTTGCAAGGACAATACTTGGATATGCTGGTACTCTGACTCAACAGCAGGGCACACCCTGGTGGAGTAATGGTTTTGTCAGCTGCCTTCCGCTGAAGTCCACATACAGGTCAAGGACCCGGGTTCATGTCCTGGGACCAAGGGAAACAGGTAAGACGAACAACTAAATAAATAGAATACATCAAAATCAAATAAATAAATTAAACAAATAAAGTGTCTCCTTTCTCTTCCTGCCTGACTCTGCTGGTCTTCATTCCCGCTTGCAATTTTCCTTAAAAAACAAACAAACAAACAAACAAAAATAGTATCTTGCATAAAAAGAGAAAATATTAGTTGGGGAGGGGGTATTAAACACTATGGCAATGCTTCTACTAGTAGGAATATTTATTTTTGCTTATGAACATTGAGAAACATGACTTATTCATCCTGGACCATACCCAGTATCAGTCCTTTCTGTGGGAAATGATGGCTGTCCTCGCAGTACCTCAAGGTGTGGTGGTTCGATCTTATGGAGATATCCCTTAATGATCCATTTTAGTGCTACTTTCCACAAATATCTTGAATTATTCATATTTATTATGTATCATATATGTATATATACACGTATGCATGTTATATCTATATCAATATATAGATATAGATATATCCCCTTTGAGAATTACAGGATTCATTTATTTCTAATGGTCAGAAGAGATTCCCTTTCTACAGTTGATTTATTTTCCAACTTTATTCTAATCTCACAATAAATGAATGCAAATTTTATTTCTCAGATTGCCACCAAGCAATAAAGCAGGATGCAATGGACCCAGCCATCTAGCAAGTTTGGTGAATCAAAAACTGAGGAATCTATGGCATTTAATTCACAGTCTGGTTTATAGATAAACTTAGGAAGACACAGATAATGGATCCACCTAGTTTTTCATGTAGGAAGGAAAGACTAGTGATCATCCTGAGAAGCTAACAGCCTCTCTAGGCACCTCAGTATCTATCATTACCAATGCCTTTGCAATTCTCCAAAGCAGCTTGCCTTCTCCAAGCTACCCACTCCATGTGTTCTTTGTCTATGTGATTTCTGCAGCTCCTAAAATTGGAGAAATTCATCTGAAATAGAGCAGGTCTCCCATTTCCTTGATTGGTACCTCCTGAGAACAAAAGCTTCTCCTGCTTCGAACACCTGGCACCCTGCTCTTGGCTGTGCTGCGTAGTGGGCATCATGATCCATTCTGCTCTACACTGAAATCAGGCACTTTATTATTGAATGGATTTTCTCTAGCTTCAACTCCTCAATCTTTATAATTTAATAGAATTCTCTCTCTAAATATTCACTCTACATCTGCCTTAGATTAGTGGGTTTAAGTTGTGCTTCCAGATCCTTTTCCAGGGTCAAGGTGATACAGGGAGAGTTCAGAATGGGATGCTGCCCCAGTCACCAGACAGACCCTTTCTTGAGCACTAGAGACCAAAGAGGTCAAAGCTTGTCCTAACCCTCCAGAAAGACTCCAACTGAATATTTTACCCAAGGCAACTAGGAGCCCAGGACAACCAAAATGCTGGAGGCCACTTCACAGACCTGGAGAACTTCCTGGACAATCCTCTTACTCTTGCCTTTGAACTTCTTTGTGAGTTCTATTCTTTTGCCAACTAAAGACACAAGAAAGGGGGTCCACCCAGAACCCCCTTCCCAAGAGTATAAATTCAACCAGCCCCCAATCTGCATTACCGCTCTCACTGCCCAGAAGACTCTCCTGCTTTGCTTTCTTTCTTCTCCATTTTCTCTAATACACATAAAACTGCACTCTAACGCTCAAGAATTCTTTCTTGAATGGTTCACCACTGGACCCCAGAGACCCTGCATCAAAGGGAAAAAAGAGGAAGAGAAGGGAAATCTTTCTATTTTCATTATAGTATTATGATTTTTACTGGTTTTCATGTTGAGCTACATATTTGAAAAATAGAAATTAGATAACTACCATTGAAGACTACAAAATCTTACTTTTTTCATGAAGTAATAAATTTAATAGATACTGCTTTTCTTCCCCCAAAATGCTATTGCGATGCAAGGGAAGAATATAAAAGAAATCATTAACCTTTTCCTTGGAGCCCTCTGTTAGTAGGACAACAAGAGGAAAGGCTAATAGTATAATAGAAAACACTCCAAGAGGCCACCTCCAAAACCTGATGGAGTCCCCAGGCCTACATCATTAAGCAATCATTCAAATCCTGTTTCTAGACAATAGAATAGATAAATGCCTTGGGGAAGTAAAGAAATCTTTGACCAGGCTAAGTGGCTCTGACCCAACCTTGGCCTGAGCAGTCACTGAACAGTGAGACCTACTGAAAGATCTTACACTGACATTTTTGAACTTGAGCAAGCATGACTGGACTAGAGGAAAGCTGGGCCTAGCCAGTGGACTTGGAGTCTTCCCAGCAGCCCCCTGAACCTTCACCGCCAACTTCCTCAAGTGAAGCCCAATAAAATCTCCTTGACAGGGAATAGATTATTATACTGTCACCATACTTATTGACAAGTTATCAGGCTAAAATATAACACCCCAAATTTCTCAGAATTGGTCTCCCGTACATGCACCTTCTGACATGAAGACTCAAGGGCAGTGCGGGACAGCCCTGGAGGCAAAGGAGAAGCTCCTATTTTCAGCTGAAGCTATAAATGTGCATCTGCTCTGGCAACTTCAGAATTTAATGCCATGTAAAAACTCCATACGTATGTCATTCCAGTTGGGCTTTTCTGTTTCTGATCATGCCTAATGTTAATTTGTTCATTTATCCAGTCTGAGCAGAACCTCAGAGAAATGGGACAACTTTTCCTTTGACTCCTTCACAAGTAATAAACCTTTCCTATTTAATTAAACTTCGGTGTGTGTCTTTTGGCTATTGCTCACCAAAGGAATGGATCCAATGTACCAACTAACACATCCTTTGCCCATCCGATGGCATACCCTGAAGAGAGTACACTTTCCTGCTCACAATAATTTGTTTTCTATGTCTTTTCAAAAGCATCTTTGCATTACTGCAATTATTTATTTCCTATCCTCCATGTTACAACATGAGTTTGTTGAGGGCAAAGACTCTGACATTTTTCCTTGTATACACAATCTGACACTAAGGAAAAGCCTAATAGGTGTGTAAATCAAGGTGCCAATTGAATTTTATCTAATCTGAGCAGAAGACCTCAAGAAATGTTGCAAATTTCCCTCAAAATAAGTAATCAAGTGAGAGAAATACTTCCCTAATCACATGGAGAATATACACTCTCCACAAAAGAATGTGTGAAAGAAAATTAGTATATCTTTGAAATGGTAACCCTTTGCCACTTAGTTAAAGACCCAATTACCTGAGTGATGAATTGATTCTTTCTTTCATTATTTCATCAAATGCTCGTTACAAACCTACTACATACACAGAGCTGTGCTAGTCATTGACAGCATACAAGAATGAATAAAGTGTGGTGTATATTCCTGAGGTTCTCACAATACAAATGAAAAAATAAAACCTACGTGGAGAGAATCAAATGTACCTCAAAGTAGTATGTAGATGATCAATTCCATCAAAGAAAATGATGCACACTAAAAGTATACAGAAGAAGACAAATTACCTGGGAACAGGGCCTTCTATTATGGGGTACAATCTGAAGGAGACCTAAACATGTTTGTGTATCGGTGACTGGAAGCAGATGATGCATCCATTGTTTGGACAGTGAGGGAAAATGCAGTGGGATGCAGCCAAACCCAGAATGAGCAAGAGAAGAGACTGTCAAACAAGTTCAGCAACCACCAGGAGAAATGAGCTGTGGGCCATTGTGTACTGTCAGTACTGTCCAGTGTCATAGTCATGGGTGGTATGAAGGTATGTTGGTGAATGACAGACTGTATATACACCCGTGGTCCCCTCAAACTCCTGTTGCTTAGTGACATAGCAGCACCTTAATGTCCCAGAGTGTTATGCTGGCCACAGCCTCATACATCTCCATTGCTCATTTCTTGAGAGTATCTTATACTTATACTTTTGTGGCTGATTTAATCTCATGTTGTTTTGTTCGTCATGGCCCCTAAGTGTACAAAATCTACTACAGATATTGCCTTCACCCAGTGATAATATAACCTACATAAGCATTTCTCAGAACTTGTTGCTGTTAAGCAATGGGTGACCATGCTATAGTCTTGTGTGGGTTTCCACCTCCTCCAAATTTACTGAGAAAAAAACAAAACAAAACAGAAAGCAATGTATATTGAGAATCCCTACTTCCCTGCACTTCCCCAAACAATGACAAAGAAAACCTGAGTCTTAAAATTCTGTAATGAGAAAAAAAACAGAGAAAAACTGTAAAAACATATATGGAAGTCATTAAACAATGTTATGGCTTAGCAGAGAAAGATATGATCTTTATGTTTGGTTGATGGGGTTAATGCCTACCTGCCTAGCCCGCAGGTAAGAAAAATGCAATTTCCAGTGTTTCTTTGTATTATTCTAGGACACTGAACCCCAAAACTGTCACTTACTCCAGGCTTCCTGATCATCCTACGCCAATTTTTCTGACTTTTCATTTTATGAAAGCCCCGAATCCAGAGTTCAAAGGGGATTTAGATAGGTTCATTTTAGAATATTCTAAGGAACCATAGATTCAGGACGCACTTCTCTTTGGCTTGGAGATTTTATATTCCATTTTTCAAAATCCATGCCAGTGCATGCTGACCCTAGTGTTTTAATACAATTGGCCATCTAAGGCATTCTCGCCTCGTCAAAGTGGAAACAAAACCTGGTCCTGGACCATCAGCCTCCTTGTTCTCTGTAGTAGGGAGAGAACTTCAGCTTTTGGAAACTGTAGAAGACTTCTGCTCTCTTTGGAGACTAGAGCGTTGATTGTAGGAATTTTCATGCAGGATCTCCTGCTGCAGTACAAGAGGCAAAAAAACCAAAAATGCCCCAGTCAGGAGAGATTTTAGCACAAAGTCAAAGTCACATGCGTGAGAGAGTTGTGCTATTCTAAATTTTTGTTTCCTGCCTTGATAAAATTCCACATTCAGAAAAAAACAAAACAAAGCAAAACAAAACAAAAACAGAACCAAACAAATCAGTAACCTATAATTTGTTCTTTCTTTTTTACTCATTTCATTTTATTACTAGAAACAATGCCTTCCTGTATGTTTGTATTTTCTATCCCTTTGTTATCTTTTGATATTTATAAGTGGGGGAGGGTTTGAGTGATGTTGGGACAAAAAATAAAATGAGCAAATCTGGCACTGAGATGTTTCAGCCATATTTTCTCCCCACGTTAAAAATAATCAGTTGCTTATTCATACTCAAAAGTAAATAAAGTGTTCATGAGTCAGAGAATTCACTTTTTAAATATAGATGTTGAATGCTTCAAGGATAGAAGCTTTTATGGTGACATTATAAACATCACTGAAAATTTTGCTCCAATGATTCTGAAAGCAGGGCAATGTGCTAGTCTTTCAGGTGAAGGGATTCATGTCTCTGAAGCTCAGTTAGACCTGGAACACGTGTTTGGAGAAAAATATTTGCCTCCCTGATTTTCACCCTTGGAAGCTCACTCTATGCGCAGAGAAGGCAGGGTCTTTGATGATGCCACGTTTAGGTCCTTGATGGTTACTCGTCCGTTATGGGTGAAAAGAAGAACCCCAAATTTCACACCAAAAATAAGCTAAGAAATATTTACTTATAAAAAGAAAGACTTTGGTCCGGAATTTAAACACCTCAACTTTTAAAATTACCTTCCCAAACCAAATTAACCCCTTTATCTTTTTCTCTGGAAGGAGAGTCCTCCCCAAAATGTTCACAAAAGGCTTTCCTAAGACATATTGAAAGGTTTTTCTGAGTTCCGCGAGGAGAAAAAGTCAATTAGACAAAAAGTCGAATAGCCAGGGCTTTACTGGGGTTTGCACACCCTGGCGAAGTTCCCAAGTCCGCAGAGGGCCTGGGAAGTCATGCTTGAACAAATGGGAAAGCGCTCTTTAAGCAAAGGAATTTCACGGGCTTCTTACGTCGCGATTGGGGATTGGCCCTGTGAATCCAGGTATGGGGGTTCCATCCTTTATTCTGACGACAGCCACCTTTTTCCCCAGGCATGGCTGCCGGGCATGGGCGCTGTCCCGTCTTTCTGAGCCAAACTAACACATATCATTTTGGAATGTGCATTATTTTGAGCTGAACTCAGTCATGGTCCTGCAGGCTCATGAGAAACTTTTACTACTAATCCCTTGAAGAATTAATTTTGAAAGCATTGCCCAGAATTGTTTTTTTTAACCAAAAATAATCTTTGAGTTAGAGAAAATGATCTATGTGATAGAGCAAACATCTAATTACAGAGCAACTGGTCTTCAGCATTTGAAACTCCCTCCTCTCCTCATCATCTAAATCCCCTTCCTTTCTCTTTGAAATCCCAGGTCCCTATTCCATTTCTTAGCTCTGGATATACACCCTCATTTTGCCCCATTGTCTTGATGACACACATTTATGTAGATTATCTGTAGGTAATAAAATATCTGTTCTCTTTTCCTACTTAATCTGATATTAATGTGATTGTTCAACCAGCTTGGAAAAAACTCAAATAGATTTCTTCTCCATTTTGAGAACTTAGATTTCCCTTCTTTACCTCTCTCTCTTTCCCTCCCTCCTTGCTCCACACATTCACACATACACATTAAAAAAAGACAAAACACACACACCTAAAAATCCATCATCAGAGATAAAGAGATGAATAGAGAAGAAAATAATGCAGCCAACGAATATATTCACGAATTTTTCCACTTATTGAAATGTCATTTGGTCTCCTGATTTTTGAAGTTAAGGGCCAGTAATCGTCTGCCTCTTTTTTCTGTAGATTTAGGGGAAAAAAGTCAGATCTCAGTTGGGTTCTCACACTTTTTTTCCTTCTAAGAAAAAGTGAGCCCTAGGGAAGAGGAGAAATCTGAAAAGTTTGTGTGTGTTTTCATTAGTTGCTTTGAGATTCAAAACTTTTTTTTTCTATTGCCGCTTACATTTTTTTTTTTTTTTTTTTTTTTTCAGTCAGCAGGGAACTAGAGATGATGAGCCAAGGACCTGGTTTCAGCCCAGAGGCACAGCATCTTAAGATTTAAATACTGTCTTACAGATTTTCATACCTTTCTTTCTGTTTTTTTTTTTTTTTTTTTTTTTTTTTTTTTTTTTTTTTTTTTTTTTTTTTTTTTTTTTTTTTTTTTTTTTTTTTTTTTTTTTTTTTTTTTTTTTTTTTTTTTTTTTCCCAGGGAGTTCTAAGCATGTTGAAATGTCCAAGTTTTACTCTCAGTATTCATTTCCCACTGGCTTTCTTTCCTTTCAACATTTTCAACTCTCAAAGACTTTTTTTCCCTTTTCTTTCTTTTCATTCTTTCTCACTCTTCCTTATGTTTTCTCTATAACGAACATTTTCTTTTGTTTTACATCTGTTTTTTAAATTTCCTGCACATATGGAGAAACATACATATGAGTTTAATGTGTAGAATAAAATTTACTACAATAAAAAAAAATTAATAAAAAACTGATGAAATGTGTTCAAATAGGATTTGAAGTGGAAGAGGGACTATTCAGTTAAACATTCAACCAACATCAGAGTCAATGATAATATACCTGTGGTTGTCCACAGGACTGCTCACCTCATCGCTCTGAGACTTCTGCCTGGTCCAGGTAATTTTCACTTTCTACTCCCCTAAAGTTGAATGTGAACATGGTCCAGGCTTTGCCTAGTAAAATGTGAGGAAAAGCAACATTATTTAAAGACAAATGTTTCAAGGACTGATACCATGACAATTATAATGCTCCAGTCAGTGGAGCCTCCGTCAACCTGGGTCCCAGCATGAGGATCGAGAAGGACAAAACCCTCCAGAAGACCTGTGGTAGAAATGCCACCTGAGCAAGAAATACAATGTGTTTTAAGACTCTGAGATTGGGAGGTGGTTTGTGATGCAGTATGCAACATGGCCATTTCTGAAGAGCACAGCAACCAAGAGGAGAAAACATAAAATAAGCTATTGGCTTTCAGAGATAAGAGTGTAGAGGCTCAAGAGAAAATGAAAAATGAGGTTGAATTATTGTCACTTCAAGGAAGATTTCCCTAAGAGTATAAAATTTGGCTGAAACTAATCCTGTATTTTGGATGAATGCAGAAAGCGCTAATTCCTGTTGTCCATACACATGATATATTTAAGGTCCAACGAATACTTCTGAGCATTTGAAAATGTTGCTGCAGCTAGCCAAGAGGAAAATGCACCTTGTCAAATGTGTTCCCATCCATGATGTAAAAATCACTGCCACATCCAATTCAAGGCCTGTGCCAAGTGAGGATGCAAGTAAATTCATAACTTTCTTATGATATGGGATAGAAAATATTTTTTATCTTTTTCAGGCTTTATTAAAAATATTTGTAAGATAATTATTTGAGACTAAAGAAGATTTTGGAGTTTATTTTATTGTAGTTAATGTAAAATGGTAGGAAGAGTATCAACGGAAATAAACAAAATTGAGCTCTGAACTCAAATTCTGCCAGCAAAAAATTAAATTACTTTAGGTCAACAAGCCTGACCCTCAACTTTTCTTTATCTATAGAATGAGGGGTGATCACGGCCAGACTGAGCATTCATTGATAGTGTGTTATAGAAGACAACTTAGAGGAAATGCTAGTAACTGATCCTCAAAATGTGGCATACTGGAAGAAGACACTCCTGAATTATTCTATCAGAAGTTTTCAATAATTGTTAAAGGGGTGTGATTTTTAACCCTATCTGGAAGCTTAGGGTTGCCACAACTAAATGGTTAGGGCAGAAAGCATGGCACGCCTGAATCAGAGACAAAAGACTTTACTACGCATAGCAATAGCAGTAGTGAGAATATCAACATTTCTTTTGCTGGTTGCTTAAGCTCTAGCTCCCATAGGATGATGTAAAGAGGGTCAAGTGACCCTTGCACATACAATGGGTTGCATTTCTGGAGAAAACTACCCTTAGCTTAGAGAAGCCATGTCTTTTATAATGGACATTAAGCAAGTCTGCCTTTAGTCCCAAAGGAAGACATTACCTTTATTACACTGGGCAGAGAATATGACTGCCCTTTGCTCTAAAGGGAGACACTATCTCTGTCTTCCAAGGCAGTTAACAATTTGTATATTGTTCTGGAGAAAGATATCAGCTCTATTTTCACAATACAAGCATCTTTGAAAAGATAATACAGAACAAAGGCAATCCATGAGTGCTCATAACACAGGCAGAAAAACATGAAACCCGTGGACAATGGTTTCCTCAAAATAAGTACCTATGGTTTATATAGCATTGTGGCTTCTAGAAAACTTCCCATGAGTAAATCACTCCATCAACTAGTTCGATGAATCTGACTGATCAATAATGCAGCCAATCTGTTTGATTCACCTCATACAGCAATTAATGAAAGAATCCAACAAGATTCAAAACAGCAGGATGATCTTAATTGGCAATATTTGACCTTAGCTATATTCCCAAGTTCTTGTTTCCATCAGCTGAAGAAAGGTCACACAACATTAGCGTCTACCTTAGAAAGTAGGTGGCTTCTCATTAAATGTCTCTGTTGACTTTTCCCTTTGGCTAACAGTGCTAATGCAGGCACAGCAGATTTTATCAGTGATTGTACACATTCCACCTTGACCAGCAAGGAGGGATCATTCTAGAATTCATAATAATGGCCTATGAGTTGAGGCTGACCTGAATGCCTCCTAGGGCCAAGGTGGTATTACTGATTACTTGAGGTAAAGTGAGTGTCAAATTGTGTAACTCTTTTCTCATTCGATACTCCCCATCATAGGGATACCACTCAACAGGCTCATGAAGAAGTAGGTGAAAGATACTTCTCTCTCTAGTTAGTAGAGAAGATTTCATAACAGAATACGAGAGATTTCAAAGTCACATCAGTTTATGAAATTGTGAGAGCAATGTCAAGCTACCATACTCTAAATGATATATTTTATTTACTGTCTACATGTTGTAATTTAGAGTTTTCTTCTGCCAAGTTTGTTAAGTAAAAATCTTATTTTTTTTTAATGCCAAGTCACCTTTACCAAGTAAGAATGAATGTTCACAAAACATCAAGTTGGGCAAGGCTTCCTTGTACACATAGGTGTTTCCCCATGTGGTGCTGATAAGCAGCTTTGACCTAAATAAATTCATGACACTTAATTGCTATTGTGTCTGAAATTCCCATTATTAGACAGAAATTTGTTATCATCTCACTATATATATGATTATGTACATTTCTATCATCTGTCTATGTATCTATCTACCTATCATCTCTCTACTGTTTGTTCATAGCTATATGAGGGAGAGATTCCAGCTCATGACAAAGAGCTTAAAGAAAAGAAATGCTCTCAGTCAGTATTTATTAACTACACACTTTGAATTATCATGAGATCTTTTCTACTGTGACAACATCTATTTAGAAGAAACGTCTTATGAAATAAGACCCACAACAGATTGGTTTTGAGTAATGCAGAATACAGAGAGATGGGGTAGACATGAAAATGGATGAATGCATGGGGTGGGGAGGAGGATAGTGAAAACTGCAGTTTAAGAACAGAAGGCATGAAGAACCCTTACCTTTAATCACCCTACCCCCAGAAAAAAAAAGAGTGAAAAAAAAAGGACACTGTAAATCAGATTTTGTCAATTCGAGGTTTTCCTATTCATGCTCTTTTGGGATATAAAGGATGCCAAATGATTTGAACCTGGAAAGAGAAGCATCTCTGTGATAGAGTTCACCATTAAAACATGCTAGTTCCTTCTATTTTAGAATTATGTTGACCCCAGTCCAGCGAGATCTGTCCACAAACTCAACCCATCTCTACTGACTTATTTACTCAAACCTTACTCAAAAAGAGGTTAACAAATCAAAGTAGAGACAG